>JAWWLV010000078.1:1749984-1794757 GCA_035041135.1 Platyrinchus mystaceus
GCTGTGGCCGCCGAGGGTGTGTGTGCACGGTTAATTTAAGCTCGCCCTGTGTATTTTTAGGGCAGTGTGTATTTTTAGGGAGAGGCCTCACCCTTTGCTCTCCAAGGCAATAGCGTGGAATCGGGCAGGCCAGGGCTCAGCTCCCTGCTCCCCTCCCGGGATTTAGGGAGGTCTCTGCTTTTGGTGCCCCTCCAGCTCCTCTCTGAAGACTCCCTCGGGGTGAGGCTGGTTCCTCAGCTCAAAGGAGGTGGAGAAATGAATTCCCCCAGTGCTGAGTCCGGCGCTGGGCATTGGGATGAGGAGATAATGTCACTCTCAGGCAGGACACTGGAGAGACCCGTGAATCCAATTAGTGGTTTCCCTCTTTATTTGCTTCTTTATGGCATTATCTGCTCCCAGCAGGAATGGGGCCTCCCTGG
Source organism: Platyrinchus mystaceus (assembly GCA_035041135.1). Taxonomy (NCBI): domain Eukaryota; kingdom Metazoa; phylum Chordata; class Aves; order Passeriformes; family Tyrannidae; genus Platyrinchus; species Platyrinchus mystaceus. Next base: position 1,750,404 of record JAWWLV010000078.1, read on the forward strand.
TGCCTGCTGCTAATGGGGCTTGAGCTGGCATCTGATGGGGGGAGATTGATGCTGAGGGGCTGGAAACCAGCAGCTCCAGCTGCCAGGGGAGGTTTGGGATGTGTGGTGTCACAGCCTGGCTCCGATCGCTTCCCTGCCTCCCTGTCCCGCTCCCTTCCTGCAGAGATTAATGTCACTTGTGCTGGGGGAGATGTGTTAAATGGAGGCTGTTAACAGGCCTTGGCACGACCTGCTGTACCCGGAGCTTTGCTATTCCCCTGGTCCTTACACTCCCAAACCCTTTTGCTCTCCTCAGGCTCGAGAGCTCTGGCACTTCTGCCGCTCCCTCAGTTCCCACGTCGCTGCCTGTGGACATTTGTCACAGGCACTGATTTTCTCAGTTGATCTGAGCTGGCTGGTTCCCTACCCCCAGGGCTTTTTTCAGGGCCACACTAAAAATCAGAGGCTGGTAAAGCCTTCCATCCATTTCTCTTACAAAAAAAACCCACTTCATGTTGGAATTGGGTTAGTTCTCTCACCAGTAGGAGTGGGCTGCGGTGCCTGGGGGGACTCTGGGCGCCTCCAGGGGATATGAGGGGCTTGGTGCCAGTGGCCAGAGCAGGTGGGACAAGGTGGCCCCTCATGGGGCAGAGGTCCAAGCTGTTCCCATCCCTGCAGGGACCTTGGAAGTGGCACCTTCCTGCCAGCCCCAGCATCCCTCCATGCTCGGCCCCATGAGGAGGATGAGGCACGAGGGATGGAACAGGGAGGGCTTGTCCTTCCTGCCAGCGCTGAATTGTAACAAGGGGAACTTGTCTCATCCTTCCTCCCATCCCAATCTCCCTCTCCTCCTCCCTGTGTGACAATCCAGTACTGTTCCTGTCCGGGAGGATCCTGGCAGGCATCGCGCGTCCGCTCGCGCTCAAGGACGGAGGCACGTGCCTGTGCCCAGGCTGCATCCACCGGCTGCTCCGGCCTCTTGGAGCATCAGGACAGGGACAGGGGCGTTTGCCATGGACCCCCCATCAGCCCTGAACCCCTCTGGTGTGGGGCAGGGGCAGGATGTGCTCTGAAGCAACAGCCCAGGCCAGGGGCTGCTGCTGGTCCCTGTGGACCCTCCGTGCTCGGAGGCTGATCCTTGAACTCCAGGGACTTTGTGATCCCGTGGGTTTTCTCAACCAGATTCCAGCCTCCACGTGTTTCCCCAGACAATGTCCTTGTTTGTTTGGAGTTGGGATTCCAAGGAATTTCAAAGCCAAACAGTGCACTAAAAAATAATAATTAAAATCTGCTTCCAGCCCCTTGTGCTGCCGCATCCCATGTCCCGGCTGGAGCGCTCTGCTCCCCCAGCTCTCCTGTCTGCCCAGGTTATCCTGCTGCTCCTGTCCCCTCATCCTGGGGCCCTTTGTCAGGGATCACATCCTTGGGGAACCCTGAGCTCAGCTGTGGACCCCGAGGCTGGGACAGCGAGGGGAGCAGCGCTCTGCTCTGTGGTGGGATTTGTTCCACCTTCCACTGGATTCACGTGCCCGTTCCCCACAGGTGACACCAGGAGGTGGGGGAACATGGAGCATGCACAGAGGCCAGAACCCTCCTTAGGAGGCCACTGTTAGCTGGCAGCAGCCCAACGCTGTGCCAGTCACCTCTTGGCCTCGGCAGCGGCGTTAAATCCCCGTCTCCGGCGCGGTGTGATCGGGTGACACTCGGCTTTCAGGGAAAGGCAGGAGTCCTTTGCTTGGACTGTGGAAAAATACTAGAGAACACGTGTCAGGAGCCAGAGCCCTGGACTTCTCTGTGGCTCTTGGGGCAGCTCCTCTTCCCCTTCCCCTTCTCTTCACCTTCTCCTGCTCTTTCCTTTTCTTTTTCCCCTTTCCCATGGCTTTTTGCATGGTCAGAACCAGGAGCTCAGTGATGCCAGGGAATGCATTTATTGTGCTGGCAGGTCACTGGTGCTGGCACTGCTCCGTCCCAGCCCTGGCACTGCTCCATCCCTGCCCCAGCAGCCCAGGTGCCCAGAGCTCCAGTTTTCTCCATTTCCCCGGTTCTCTCCGTCATGGAGCAGGTCCCCCGATGTCCCACAGTGCCGGGGCACAATGGGGATTGCAGCTCCCAGGCAGGAATTCAGCAGCTCAGGATGCATGTGGGGCTGCTGGGAAAGGGCTGCGGAGGTGCTGTGATTTATTGTTTCTCGGCTTAAGGTTTGTTGTTTTCCTTTCTAAAACAAGCCCCCGGCAAGGGGTTTGAAATATCAGGACATTTGATCCCGAGCGCATTATAAACCCTAAACGCTGGCAATCTGGCCACTATTAAAATGCCTTCCTGGGCAGCATCAATCCAAACACGCTCGTCTCGGAGGGTGTTTTCATTGACTCCATTTCAGCCCTGTCACTCGGAATGGCCTGTCCCGCTGCCAGCGGGCAGAGGAGCTGTGGGCGCTGGGGCAGATTGATTTCAGGGCGATGTTGCTCTGCAGAGGAATCCAAGTACATTTCTTCCCCCACTTTTGCATGGAAAGCTATTTTTCTTGCTTGCTGCCTCATCCTGGCCAAGAAAGAGGCTCCGACGTGAACTCACTTGGCAGGAGAGCAGGATGATTGGTAACTTCATCTCCTGGTTCCTCTCTGTTGGGTTTTTTTTAACTGTTTATGGCTGTTCTTGTTGCAGCAACACAGGAGAGCAGGCACTGAGTGAGGGCAAGGGCTGGGGGATGTATCCATGTCCAGGTCCTCACACCAGCTCGTTGTGTCAGAGGGCCGACACCATGATGATGATGATTTTAATCAGTCTGTTAACGAAGAGCCTGCTGGTCCCTGTTTGTTCTGGAGGCAGATCTGCCACTGAGACACTGGACCTCACTGCAGCTCTGCCTAGCACCTCTGACTTCCATTAGCTGGTGTTTCCCCTTGTAGGGGACAGGAATAAAGCCCCCAAGGGGACTGAGACCCCCGGGCTGTGGTGGCAGGGTGAGGAAGGGTGTTCTTGGTTCCCCCACTCGTCCCTTCTGTCTCCCTCCGGCCACCCCTGAGGTGTCTCACGAGCTGCGTTCCCACGTTGTTGGAGACAAAAGGGTGACATTAATGTCCTGAGTCATCAGGATCCTCCTGTGCCCAGGGATGGGTTTGATTTCACATGGACAGGAGCGTGTCTATCCCTGCACACATCTGTGTGTCCGTCCTGCTCTGCCTCGTGCCGGGTTCACCGCGCGCGGCCGAGCCCTGCGGGATCCTCTCTGCCCACACTGGCCCCATTTCTGCTTTCTCATCCCCCCGCCCCCAAATCACCCCAGTGACGGTCCTCGGGTTCCTGTCGAGCCTGTGTCTCTCTCCTCTCACCCAGAAGAAAGCCAAGTGCCCTGTCCCTCCCTCGGCCTCTGCGGAATATTTGTACCCATGGAATGGTCTCATTAAGGCAGAGCAATTAGCAGTCCCTTGGCTGCCCTCCACGCAGCCCAGAGCTCGTTCCATCCCTGTTCCTGCTCTTCCCACCTCCGGTGCCTCTGCAGAGATGCTGCGGGGCTGAGCCAGGACACGGGGAGGGGGGCGGCTTTGGGGTGTCCCCACCCTGGGGAGTGAGGGCTGTGTTGCTGGGGAGCTGGAGAGGTGCTGGTGACCTCTTGGACACAGGTCCCCTTTGGATGCAGCTGTGATGCTGTACCGGGGCTCCAAGGCACGGAGAGCATTGTCTGACAGGCCAGGGCTCCCTGGAGAAGGGTGATGCTCCAGCACCTTCCATCGGTGCTCTGCCTGTTCCCAAGATGGGACGTCCCTCTGGGGGGGCTGCACAGCCCCAGGGGGGCTGGTGTTACCCCCAGGGGAACGTTTGGTTTATGCAGGATGGGTGTGAGTGTGCGCAGAGCCACTGGGATCCGTCCCAGTGCCGAGTCAGACGCCCTGGACGGGGGCCACCGGCTTCCACCCAGCGGTTCCTCCTCGGAGCGAAACATCTCAGCAGAGGGGGGTGAATTTATTTATTTTTGAGCCTGGTTTGCTGAGGGAACGAGGCTGACGTGACGGCGGTGGCCCTGTGTGGTGGTGGCCGTCCCCTCCACCGTCCAGCTCGGACACAAGGAGGTGGCTGTTCCTGGGAGAGGGGGGGCCGTGCCGGACCCTCGAGGGCACTGGGTGCCTGTCCGGCCGTCCGGCGCCCTTTGGGGCGGGAGTTTGTCTTCGTGCCCGTCCTGTTAACATACTTCTAATTAAGGAAAATTGTCCCCAGGAGCAGTGTTTATCCACGGAGCGCCGTGCCGTCACAGAGACGGTCTTGTTCTCCCGGGGAGAGGATGTCTGTGGAGGGAAGAGGCAGAAATTCCTCCAGATTATGGTATTATGTAAATGTATCAAACGGATCATTCCCTATAAAAAGGAAAGTAGGAAACCGATGTATTTGAGCAGCCCTGGGGACCGCATTCCTGACGAGCCTCCGTTCCTCCGCCGCCGGCGTTTCTGAGCCGAAACATTCGGCAACTTTTCCAAGCTGTTTTTCCGCCGGGGCCGCGTGCCGGCGGCTCGGGGGGCACGTGGGGCGGCCGCCCGCCCGCCCGGGTGGCTCGCTGGGTGGCGAGTTGGCCACGGCCCCCCCCGGGCGGGGGGGTGGGCTGTGCCAGGAGCAGGGGACGCAGCGCCCGCTGCTCTCCGGGTGGGATCTCCGTGCCCGCCGCGGCACCGACGGGCAGCTCTGGTGTGCCGTCGCTTGGACTGTGGCCCTCATGGGCCAACCATTAGCACAGCACTGCGAGGTCACTCCTGAACCATGTCCCCAAGTGCCACATCCACACATTTCAGGAAGAATTTCTCCACAGAAAGGGCTGCCTGGCATTGGCAGGGGCTGCCCAGGGAGGTGGTGGCATCCCCTCATCCCTGGAGGTGTCCAAGGAAGGCCTGGATGTGGCACTTGGTGCTCTGGGCTGGGGGACGAGGTGGGGATGGGGCACAGGTTGGACTCAATGGTCTTGGAGGTCTTTTCCAGCCTCACTGATTCTGGAATCCTCTGATTTTTTGGTGTGCTGATTCCCGAGCTCGTTGCACCTCCACAACTTTAGTGAGTTTCTTCCTCGCTCAGCTGGGCAGGAGCCCAGGGAGCTGCGGAGTGGCTGCGTCCCCCTCGTCCCCCTCGTCCCCCTCGCAGCTGTCTGGGGACTGTGTCGAAATCCCTGGTTTAATCTGAGGGAAGATTGCGCGTTTCCTTCCTCCTGTCAGGCCACAATTGATGTGTTTGCAGACTGCACAGCAACTGATTCATGCAGAGTAAAGTTATGTGCTGGGTCAGCAAAGCTCCTTCCCCAAAAAAAACCACAGCTCTGCAGAGCTTGACTGGGAGTGGGGTAAATCAGGTGCTCTGTGGATCGGGCTCTGGGAGGGGAACCTCTGGCTGCAGCTCCCGAGGGCAGCGTGGGGTCAATGACCCACTTGTGTCAAGGAGTTCTTTGAGTGGGATGTCTCACCTGGAGCACTGCATCCAGCCCTGGTGTCCCAGCATAAGAAGGATGTGGCCAGAGGAGGCCGTAGAGATGCTCTGGGGGCTGGAGCCCCTCTGCTCTGGAGATAGGTTGGAGAAGAGAAGGCTCTGGGGAGACCTTCCAGTGCCTAAAGGGGCTCCAAGAGAGCTGGAGAGAGACTTTGGACAAGGGCATGGAGTGCCACAGCATGAGGGGGAATGGCTTCAAACTGCCAGAGGGCAGGGTTAGATGGGATATTGGGAAGGAATTCCTCCCTGTGAGGAAGGTGAGGCCCTAGTACAGGTTGCCCAGAGAAGCTGTGGCTGCCCCATCCCTGGAAGTGTCCAAGGCCAGGTTGGACGGGGCTTGGAGCAACCTGGGCTCGTGGAAGGTGTCCCTGCCCATGGCAGGGGGTGGGACTGGGTGATCTCTAAGATCCCTTTCAACCCAAACCATCCTGGGATTCTGTGAAAAGGGAAGATCCAAGCACAGTGTGACACAGAGGGTTTTGTGGCAGCACCAGCTCGGTCAGGATCGCTCGGCCCGTGGTGGGTGTGAAACCAGGAAACATCTGTGCGGGTGGGTTTTGGGCTTTGCTGAATTTGCCAACCCGCCCGCGTTGAGCAACGCTGATGAACTTCTCGGTGCTCCCTCCATCCCCCCTCCCTGCTGGGAAGGCCCCCTCACCCCCAGGGGGGCTGCCAGCGTGGACCCCGGCCCCACCAGCTTGTTTGGCTGCTTCTCCCGGGAAGAGCCTTGGAAAGCCGACATTCCCCACTCTCTGCCCCCACCAGCTCCTTTCCAAACACTCCCAAATAAATAAATCTTGGGAAATGAGTTCGGCATGTCGCAATCGCCCGCAACGCCCCGCCGGCGTTGAGCAAGGAGGAGGAATTGACTCCAGGATGGGAACTGGTGGGGAGGAGGCACCGGCTCCGCTGTGGGGGCTGCGGGAGGAGGGGGGGGTCGCTGCCCCCAGGTTCTTGCTCCGGTGGAAGTCGTGGCAGGATCCCTCTGTGTCCAGGGACAGGGTCATCCCTGCTGGGTCCCCTCGGTTGGGTCCATGGTGTGTCTTGATGGTCACGGGTGGCCGTGGTGCCTTCCCTGGGCACCCACTCTGCTCCTGGGGGGACACAGCGGGGGAGAGTCTGTGCCCCCCACTCCTCCCCTCTCCCGAGATGGAGGGGGGGAGGTTTCTGCAGGCCAGCACCGGGGGTTAAAAATAGACATTTGCTAAATTAGCTTCCACCAAAAGTTCAAGAGGAAATCCAGGTTTAGCTGGGGCTACAAGAAAGAGCTGAAAATAATAATAATAAAAATAATAATAATGAAAAGTGATTCCTGTGAAGGAGAGGGGAGGATGGTGAGCAGGGAGAGAAGGAGCAAAGCTGGAAAACAAAAGCCTTTGAGGAGGGTAATGCTTTCCAGCTGCAAAAATACAGCCCTGGAGAGGAGCAAGTGCTTGCGTCACCCCCAGCCCCCGGCCCAGCGCTGTCCTGCTCAGACCAGGGGCCAGGTCAGAGACCTCCAGGGGGACCAGGACCCTTCTGATCCCCTGGGGAGCTGTGGCAGGGTGGCCGTGAGGGGAGTGCAGGGCTGGAAGTCTGTGGCTTGTTTTGGCCATTTTCCCTCCCAGATTCCTCTTTGAGTGTTGGTGAACTTCCCCCCTTGGATGGGCTGGACTCAGCTCCAGCTCGGCGGGATGTGGCTGGTGAGGCAGGAGAGTGACGGGAAAGGGGTGATGGCGATGGTTGGGCCCCCTCTGGGAGGAGAACCCGGGGGTCCCCAGCCCTGGGTGGGAGGCGAGGGCCCCCGCGCTGTCCCACCGACGCTCCCCACCCGCCCCTGCTTGGATCCCTCCCCCGGTCCTGTGACTCTGACTCAGCCACGCAGGCGCCAGCCAAGACCTGCTTTTTTTTGGGAATTCTTGCACATCCCTTTGCTGAAGTGTTTCTCTCCCTGCAGGGCTACGCCTGGCCCTGCCACCCCCTCCCTGTGTCACAGGGGGGTTCGGGGTGCTGGGGAGTGCAGGGGAGGGCTGGGGGTGCTGGTTGTGACAGCAGGACTCAGGCAGCCCCATCTCAAGGGCAGAGGGTGGCCCTTGGCACCCCAGTGCACGTTTTTAGGTGGTTTTTGCTCAGCACAAACCCCTCTATCGCCCCAGCAGCTGGGCTTGGGGGGGTTGGGGGTCCCTGCTGGCCCAGGAGCCCCGTGAGCCCGAGCGCTGGCCCTGGCACGTCGGGAGCCCTGTGCCGGCCGTGGGTTTGGGGTTGATGCTCATTCCTTGGCTCGGGCTGTTTCCACTTGTTTTTACGAGCTGCCTCACGCCGGGTGGTGGCTGCGGGCGCCGCGGCCTCACCCTTCCGGAGGGGGGGTCACTGTTGGCATCACCCCGGCTGGATGTCCCCATCCCGTCCCCAGGGCTGTGACCCGGACACAAGGGCTGGGAGAGCTGGCCTGGATAGCCCAGGCACTGGGGGTCGGGGTTTGTGCACCCCCAAACCGCCGTGTGCTCATCCCACGGTCTCATCCCATCCCAGCAGCGCGGATGGACTCGGCATCGCCGGGGTGAACCCCGCGAGCAGGGGGGTGTGGGGCATTGCAAAACACCCTGGCTTGATTCATGTTTTCCCTTCCAAGCTGCTGCGTTGGTTAATAATTCAGTGGTGTCTGGCCCTGCTCCTCTGGGGCTGTCTGGGTCCTGCTGGCCTTGGAGTGCCCAGGCTGGGGGGTTGCTGTGCCCCCGTCCCTGCTCCACCTGGCCCCTGCCTTGACCGTGGTGCTGCTGTGCTGAGGGCACGAGGTCTTGGGGGGCACCAACCCAAAGCACTCGGCATCTCTGGGACCTGCAGCTCCTCACCTCGGCCTCTGTCCTGGCGGGTGCAGGGAGGGCTGAGCAGGGCTGAGCACTGACCCGGTGGCAAGGCAGGAATTCGGGTGCGTTGGGCTTATCCGATTTAACAGGCTTTCACTGGTTTAATTAAGTGCTCACACGCTGCGTGCCAGGTGCTGTCTCTCACCTGCTCTGGGCCCCGGGGTGTCCCTGCAGCTCCGGATTAGCTCTGCTCCCACCTCGCCCAGTGGATCTGCCCACAGCCCCCTCCTCTGCTGCGCTCCCTCCCGGTGCTGCCGCTGCTGTGTGATGTCCCAGTGCTGTGGTTGGAGCCCCTTCCCCTTCCCTGCTGCCCCCTCCCTCCTCTGGCACCCACCTTGCAGAGCTTCCCCCTGCTCCACCGGTGTTCCTGCAGGATGCTGTCCCAGTGTTTGCCCTGGATGCTCTCCTGGCTGTGTGTGATGTCCTTGGCTTGTCACAGGGCTGCCTGGGGGGCAGCAGGTCCCATGTGCCTGGGGAGCAGAGGGTGGGGTGCTGGGGGTGCTGGGGGTGCCATGTGGCTCCGTGTGGGGTGACCAGGGCAGGTCTCTGGGGTGGGGCAGATCCTGGTGCCCTCATGGCTCCCACGGCCTCACTCCCCAACTGTGTTGGTGCTTGTGATCCCAGTGGGCTGGGATGTGATCAGGGATCCCATGGGGGGTTCCTGGCTCCCTCCTTCCCTGTCTAACCCCCCTCACCCCTGTCCCGGCCCAGACGTGGAGCAGATGGCCATCGACTGGCTCACGGGCAACTTCTACTTCGTGGATGACATCGATGACAGGATCTTTGTCTGCAACAAGAACGGGGACACCTGTGTCACACTGCTGGACCTGGAGCTGTACAATCCCAAGGGGATCGCGCTGGACCCGGCCATGGGGTGAGTCCTGGGAACTCACTGCCCCTGGGGACAGTTGGCAAGGGTGGTCTGTCCCTCTGGGGCTCGGGGGTCTCCTGTCCCTGCCCATCTCTGCAGGGACACTTCCCACTCCCCTGGCAGTGGCTCCGCAGGGCTCAGTCCTGCAGGACACCCCTGGCCCAGCTCGGGAGAAGCTGCTGCTCCCAGCTCGTGCCACACAGCGTGTTCACAGCTTTGCTCCGGCTTTTGGGAGCTGCAACAGTCGGCTCCTTGCACGGCTGGAGCGGCTGCCTAGTGCCTGTGTGTCCGGCAGCTGCCTCCTGCCCAATCCCAGGGCTGGGAAAGCCGGGATGCTGAATCACTGGAGCAGCCCAGGGCACGCAGAGCAGCTGCTGGGCTCTGGGAGCAGGGAGCTGGCATGGCTGAGGGCACAGTGGGCAGAGTGGAGTAACCAGTAAAGAGGGAAATTCCCTCCCTCACCTCCTGCTTCCCTCCTTGCGTGGATGGAGAAAGCTGGTGTTATTGAGCAGAAAATTGGGAGTAGTTTCTGTAAACAAATAAATATTGCAGGGAAGCCTGGAGGGAGACTCCGGCCTTTAGCAGGACAGGTGCAGACAAGCCCCACGGGGGACTGAGTTTAGTCCCCTGGGCTCTGTGGTGGTGGTGCTGATCCCCATCTCTGGCTGTGCCTTGTTGGGAAACGCCGTGCCGGGAGCTGCTGCCACAGGCAGGACGACTCCTGGGTGCTCAAGCAGATGCCTCAGGTTGTGTTTTAACCCATACAACCCCATGTTTACATGTGGAGGGCCCTGGACCTCCCCCAGTGACACCAACACACCTGGGTTGAAGCTCCCCTCGAGCCCCGTGCCAGACCCCGGCCCCTCCTGTGCCTCCCGGCGTGAGCGCGTGCCATCCACGCGTCCACATCCTCCCTCCTCCCGTGCCATCCCGGCTCTGAGCTCCTGCCTGTGCTCTTCTCCCACAGCAAGGTGTTCTTCACTGACTACGGGCAGATCCCCAAGGTGGAGCGCTGTGACATGGACGGGCAGAACCGCACCAAGCTGGTGGACAGCAAGATCGTCTTCCCGCACGGCATCACCCTGGACTTGGTGAACAGGCTGGTGTACTGGGCTGATGCCTACCTGGACTACATCGAGGTGGTGGACTACGAGGGCAAGAACAGGCACACCATCATCCAGGGCATCCTGGTGAGTGGGTTTGGGTCAAGGGGCTGAGCACTGAGCATGGTCCTGTCATGATCTTGTGCCATGAGTGACATGGGGACAAGAGGTGGGATCGGGGGTTTGGCACGCCCCAGAGCCAGGTTCTCCTGACTCCTGAATTCCTTGTGGATGCCCACATGGCCTTCCAGATCGAACACCTGTACGGACTGACCGTCTTTGAGAACTACCTGTACGCCACCAACTCCGACAACGCCAACGCCCAGCAGAAAACCAGCGTCATCCGCGTCAACCGCTTCAACAGCACCGAGTACCAGGTGGTGACACGGGTGGACAAGGGCGGAGCGCTGCACATCTACCACCAGCGGCGCCAGCCCACAGGTGGGAGCCCAGCCTGGGTGTAACAGCTTCCTGGATCCTTGGACAGGGCTTGGGTGGGATTTCAGGAAGGATTTCTTCACAAGAAAGGGTGGTCAGGCATTGGAAGGGGCTGCCCAGGGAGGTGGTGGAGTCACCATCCCTGAAGGTTTTCAAGGAACGACTGGACGTGGCACTCAGTGCTCTGGTCTGGTTGTCAAGCTGCTGAACACCCTGGGGTGCCCCATCCCCTCCTATCACTGCATCTCCTCCTGTGAGAGACGTGGCAGCTGCACCACAGAACTGATGGATCCCAGAGAGCACAGGGATGTGGGAGCAGATGTGACATCTTGAAATATTCATGGTCCCACACACTCCCAGTCCCCACTGCCTGCGTGTTTACCTCACTGCTCCTGGGGACCAAGGGGTTTCCAGGGAGTTGAAAGGCTCCGGCACTGCACCGTCCCCTCCCCGCGCCCATCCCTCTCTGCCCGCTCCACCCCCAGCACCTTCCTGCAGTTAATCAATTTACTCCTTTAAAATCCTCTTAGTGTCTGCAGCCTGCTCGGCGTTTTCCAGAACATAAAATTAATCAGCAGATTTCTGAGTGGGGAAGGAGTGTGATTAAGGGGCTCTCCAGGCAGTTCTGGCTGTCCCTGTGCTGGGGCTCGTCCTGCTGGTGCAGCCCCGCTCTCCCCGTGGCCCGTGAGGGGTGGGCTGGCATGATGGGGCAGTGTGGCCCTGTGGCTGTGGCGGTGTGCTGGGACATGCCAGGCTGGCTTCTCCGCAGGGATCCTTCCTGTGGGAAGGTCCTTTCCCATCTCTGTGCTGTCCCGTGCAGTGCTCAGCCCCTCACTGACCAGCCGGGAGCTCTGGGGGGAATGGGCCACCCTAAAGTCCAGGGAGGACCCATGAGGTCTCCATGTCCCTGTGGTTGCAGACCCGTGTCCCTGTTCCTCCGTGCTCCCCACGCAGTGCAGGACCCCCCTGTGCCGCTCTGGTGCCCATGTTTGCCACAGCCCCCTTGTGTTGCAGTGCGGAGCCACGCCTGCGAGCCGGATCAGTTTGGGAAGCCGGGAGGCTGCTCGGACATCTGTCTCCTCGGGAACAGCCACAAGAGCCGGACCTGCCGCTGCCGCTCCGGGTTCAGCCTGGGCAGTGATGGGAAGTCCTGCAAAAGTGAGTGCTGGGCTTCCTGGGGGGAATGTAGGGGGCGAGGGTCGGGGGCCGTGGGCTGCCTGTGGGCTCTGCACTCCCTGCCAGTGCCGGTCACTGCCTCCTCCCGGCCTCTGTGTCGTAGCTGTGGCCCCATGACAGCCCCAGCGCCGTGTGCCACCCCTCTGGCACTGCCCTGGCCTGGCTGGTGGCCACGGCTGTCCCTGTCTCTCCTCAGAGCCTGAGCACGAGCTGTTCCTGGTGTACGGGAAGGGGCGTCCGGGCATCATCCGCGGGATGGACATGGGAGCCAAGGTGCCGGACGAGCACATGATCCCCATCGAGAACCTCATGAACCCCCGAGCGCTGGACTTCCACGCCGAGACCGGATTCATCTACTTCGCCGACACCACCAGTTACCTCATCGGGCGCCAGAAGATCGATGGCACGGACCGGGAGACCATCCTGAAGGACGGTGCGTGGCTGAGGGGCTCAGCCTGCGCCCTCCGGGCTGGGGGTCCGTCATCCCTGTTGGTCTGCGTGGGGATCGGGCGGTGCCGAACGCGCCGTGAGTCTGATGGGGCTGTTGCCTCCACGTCTCATCTCCCGGCTGGTGACGCGCCCGCTCCGGCTTTTCCCCAAAGGCATCCACAACGTGGAAGGGATCGCTGTGGACTGGATGGGGAACAACCTGTACTGGACAGATGACGGCCCCAAAAAGACCATCAGTGTGGCACGGCTGGAGAAGGCCGCCCAGACGCGGAAGACGCTGATCGAGGGGAAGATGACGCACCCCCGCGCCATTGTGGTGGACCCCCTGAACGGGTGCGGGTGCCTGGGTGGGCACGGCCGGCCGGGGAGGTGGCGCGGCCACAGGGACGTGGTCGGGTCTCTGAATTGTCACGAGCTGTGACGACGGGGCCAGTGCTCAGCTTTGGGTCTGTGGCAGGTGGATGTACTGGACGGACTGGGAGGAGGATCCCAAGGACAGCAAGAGGGGCAAGATCGAGAGGGCCTGGATGGACGGTTCCAACCGCAACATCTTCATCACCTCCAAGACTGTCCTGTGGCCCAACGGGCTGAGCCTGGACATCCCGGCCAAGATCCTGTACTGGGTGGATGCTTTCTACGACCGCATCGAGATGGTCTATCTCAACGGCACTGAGCGGAAGGCGAGTGGGGGTCCCACAGGCCCCGGGACGCTGATCACCCCAGCACTGGGGCTGTGAGCAGCCGAGGCATCACCTCCCTCTCTCCCATTCCATCATCCCATGCCCCGTCCCCGAGTGCCCACCCCGGCTAACGGAGCCTCTCCTCCTGCCCGCAGATCGTGTACGAGGGCCCGGAGCTGAATCATGCCTTCGGGCTGTGCCACTACAGCAACTTCCTCTTCTGGACCGAGTACCGCAGCGGCAGCATCTACCGGCTGGACCAGGCCTCCAAGGCCGTGAGCCTGCTCCGCAACGAGCGCCCGCCCATCTTCGAGATCCGGATGTACGACGCGCAGCAGCAGCAAGGTGCTGGGGCAGGCATGGGGCAGGCACGGGGCTGGGGGGTGAGGATGAGCCCTGCCTAAGCAGCCCACCGTCTCTTTGCTTCCTTTTGGCCATCCCCATGCACACTGTCTTTCTCCCAGTAAACTCTGCTGGTGCTCATTCCCTGCCCTTGCAGCCCCCTCTCCCTCTCCCACCCCTATTCCGTCAGGCTCCGTGTCCCCTGAGGGGTCCCCATGGCCTTGTGAGCCGGGGGTCTCTGGCTGGGTTCCAACTGTGGAGTTCATTGAGGGTGTTCAGGAATCCAGGGACACCCCTGTGGGTCTGCAGGGGTCCCTGGGTGTGGAGGTCCCATCTCCTCACCCCGCTTTGTCTCCGCAGTGGGCTCCAACAAGTGCCGCGTCAACAACGGGGGCTGCAGCAGCCTGTGCTTGGCCACCCCCCGGGGCCGCCAGTGCGCCTGCGCCGAGGACCAGATCCTGGGGCCAGACTCCGTCACCTGCCAGGGTAGGCTGCCCTGGGACCCTCGTGGGGACCCCCTTTCCCCATGGGACGCTGTACTCGGTCACCTGGTTCAAATCCTCGCCGCGCTCTCCCCCGGCAGCCAACCCGTCCTACATCCCGCCGCCGCAGTGCCAGCCCGGGGAGTTCGCCTGCAAGAACAACCGCTGCATCCAGGAGCGCTGGAAGTGCGACGGGGACAACGACTGCCTGGACAACAGCGACGAAGCCCCCGAGCTCTGCCGTGCGTGACCCCCTTCCGTGTGCTGGGATTGGGGCTCAGGCTCCCCCACATTTGGGGCTGGGAGTTGGGGCTGGGGCAGGTCCTGAGTGGGTGTCCCCCCACAGACCAGCACACCTGCCCCTCGGACCGCTTCAAGTGCAAGAACAACCGCTGCATCCCCAACCGCTGGCTCTGCGACGGGGACAACGACTGCGGGAACAACGAGGATGAGTCCAACTCCACCTGCTCAGGTGAGAAACCTGCCTTGTCATCAGGGAGCTGTGGGAGAGTCCTTGCTGAGCCACAGCCGTTGCTGTTCCCTCTGGGCTGAGCTGTCGGGGTCTCACACATCCCTGTGCCCCCTTGGCTTCAGCTGTGCCTCGCAGGAGCCCGGGGGGTTGTTCCCCACCTTCCCCTGGCAAAGCCAGGCACCACCAGCCACTAATGCTCTGTCTGTCCCTCCCTGGCCAGCCCGGACCTGCTCCCCCAACCAGTTCTCCTGTGCCAGCGGGCGCTGCATCCCCCTCTCCTGGACGTGTGACCTGGACGACGACTGCGGGGACCGCTCCGACGAGTCCGCCTCCTGCGGTGAGCTGGGACTGGGAGCACTGGGAGCACTGGGAGCACAGGGGGTTGGGTGTGCTGCCCCTCACCCCTCCGTGGGGCCATGGGGGTTGGGGTGCACACGGGGTGTCCCTGTGCTCACGGTGCCTCTGCCTCCTCCGCAGCCTACCCGACCTGCTTCCCGCTGACACAGTTCACCTGCAACAACGGGCGCTGCATCAACATCAACTGGCGCTGTGACAACGGTGAGGACCCCGGCCCAGACCTCATGGCGAGAGCCGAGGCGAGGGTGCAGCCTGGCAGGGACCCGCTTTGGCGAGGGCCAGTTGTCAGCATGTGCTGAAGGGCAGAGCCCAGGTCCCAGAGGGAGCAGGTGTGAGGCAAAGCCCAGCACATCCTGCAATCTCCAGCCCCACATTTCCCTTGGCTGCCCCCAGCACAGCGTGTGCTGCAGGAATAACCTGGCAGGGATCGTTTCAGACGTCGGCGCCCTTTGAAGGGTCTCCAAGACTCTGCCCCAGAGCTGGAGCTGAGCACAGAGTGGCTGGTGCAGCTGGCAGGGCTGAGCCACGTCCTGCAGCCCCAGGGAGGGCAGGAAAGCTCTCCTGGTCAGCTCGATCTGCCCTCGGATCTTTGCAGGGCCAGGCCTGGGACAGAGGGTTTGCCCCAAGGCTGCTTTGCTTCCCCACAAGTTTATTTGAGCCGCTCTGCATCGTTATGTTTAATTAGTGGCTTCAGAGCAGACGAGACACTGGATGAGCTCCGGGGATTAGCGGAGCTGTGGGTGGAGGACTCTCCCTGGAGCCTTCCTGAGCTCCCTCAGAGCTGGCCCTGCCCAGGGTGGTCCCTTCTCCTGGGATCCCCCACCGTGGCAGCCAGGCCATGGTGTGAAGCCCCTTCATGCAGCCACAGACCTGCCCAGGGCGGGAGCTGTAGCACCACGGGGCTCCCCCAGCCCGGCTGCCCCTGCTCCCCCAGCACCCTCTGCTGCTTCTGGTCTCGCCACCCAGTGCCTGCACAGCCTCTGTGTGTCCGTGTCTGTGTCCACGTCCCGGTGTCTCTGTGCCGCCCACTGTGCCGTGGTGTGTTGTGTTTGTCACTGTGCCCACGCTCCTGTCTGGTGGTTCTGTGTTTCAGAAAAAGATTGTGGGGATGGCTCTGACGAAAAGAACTGTCCAAAGCCTACCGGTTAGTGCATAGATCAACATGCACCAGACCCCCACCTGGCCCCTGAGCCCCCAAACCTGCCCCTCCAGAGGGCTGTGAGCCCCTTGGGGCGGCTGTTCTGGACACTGGCAATGCCCCCCATGCCTCCAGCGCTGTCCCCTGTGCCTCTGGCAATGCCCCCTGTGCCTCCAGCAACGCCCCCCGTGCCTCTGGCAATGCCACCCGCTCTCTCTGGCAATGCCTGCCAAGCTCTCTGGAAATGCCCCCCTGTGCCTTGGCAATGTCCCCCACGCTCTCCAGCAATGCCCCCCGTGCTCTCCAGCAGTGGGAGGGATGTGCTGGGTGCCAGGGAATGAACCCAGTGTCCCTCCCAGCTCACCAAGCAGAGCCACTTGGGAAGCTTCTCTCGGTGGGAACCCGGGGCTGCATGTGCAGGAGCTGGGCTGCTGCTGAGGCCGTGTGGCAGCCAGCAGTGCCATTGCCCTGATCAGTGCCATCGTTCCCAGCTGTGCCATGGTCCCTGTGCCCATCATGAGGCATCAGGAGGCAAATAACCTTGACCAGGCTCGGGTGGGGCATCCACAGCGGAATGGAGCCCCGTTGTGGTCCCCAAGCCAGGCCCCCCATGCTGAACCAGCAGAGGGGCTGCATTGCCAGTGTCCTGGTACCCTCAGACCAAACTCCCCCTGCCCATCAGCGGGCGGGGGGGTTTCCTCCAGGCAATCTGACCCCCCCAATTGGCTGCACCAGCCCCCTCCCCATGGGTGCACCCCCAAAGGAGCGCCCCGACCCCCAGCCCCGCTCCCCCCGGAGCGGAGCGGAGCCTGCCCAGGTTCATGGCTGATCTATGCAGTTTCTGTGTTTCATTTTCTCTGTGCGCTGCTGGTGCTGTGGCAAAGAGGGGGGTGGGAGGGCCGGGGGTCTCTGGTCTATGGTGGGGGTCCCGTCACCAGCGCCGAGGGGCTGCTGTCACCCCGTGTCCTGTCTGCCGGCGTGCTCTGTCCCGTATCCCTGTTGTTCCCCGCTTCCCCCACCGCTGACAGCGGGGGGGTCTCTGCTGTCCTCCCTCCTGCCGTGCCTCCGCCAGCCCCCTCCCCATTGGGCACCCGCTGACCCCCTGCCCGCTGCCCTTCCCCCTGCAGACAACGACTGTGGGGACAACAGTGACGAGGCGGGTTGTAGCCACTCCTGTTCCAGCAACCAGTTCAAGTGCAACAGCGGGCGCTGCATCCCCGTGCACTGGACCTGCGACGGGGACAACGACTGCGGCGACTACAGCGACGAGACCCACGCCAACTGCACCAACCAGGGTGAGCCCCGGCACGGGGGAGGGTGAGGGACACAGACCCCCTGCCGCAGGCGCAGCCTGGAGAGCCGAACCCCTCCCTGAGCAGAGCCCTGCTGCTTCCAGGCAGGGAATTCTGCAGCTTCCTCTGCCCACCCTGAGCGCCCGGATCCCCCTCCTGCGCCTCTGGGTGTCCCTGGCTCTTTCCCTGCTGGCTGAGAGCCTGATCCCCCCCCACCCCGTGAGCCCCTCGGCTCCTCGGGCACAGGCAGTGAGCGGGTCCCCTCCCCACAGCCACGCGCCCCCCCGGGGGCTGCCACGCGGACGAGTTCCAGTGCCGGCTGGACGGGCTGTGCATCCCCATGCGCTGGCGCTGCGACGGCGACACGGACTGCATGGACTCCAGCGACGAGAAGAACTGCGAGGGCGTCACCCACGTCTGCGACCCCAACGTCAAGTTCGGCTGCAAGGACTCAGGTGAGAGCAAGGGGAGGGGTGGACCCGCACTGGGGGTGCTGAACTGTCCTTCCCGGTGACGGGAAAATGGGGAAGCATGAGCGGCCAACCCACAAACCGTGACCTCGATGGATGGCGTCGTCCTCGGGTCCCTTCTCCCCCTCTGACCCGGGGAAGGGGCTGGGACTTGCCTTGGTGGGTCGGGGACGGGGGTGGAGGGACACCAGCTGCGGAGCAGCCCAACTGCCTGGAATAACATCTCTGGGTCTCCTCTGCCCCCTCCTCGCCCCCTCCCCCTCAGCCCGCTGCATCAGCAAGGCCTGGGTCTGTGACGGGGACAGCGACTGCGAGGACAACTCTGACGAGGAGAACTGCGAGTCTCTGGTGTGCAAACCCCCCTCGCACACCTGTGCCAACAACACCTCCATCTGCCTGCCCCCCGAGAAGCTCTGCGACGGCTCCAATGACTGCGGCGACGGCTCCGACGAGGGCGAGCTCTGCGGTGAGCGTGGGGACAGGGGGGGACACGGTGTGTCCCAGGGGGTGACAAAGGGGGCTCAGGGGGTGACGAGCCTGTCCTGTCCCCGCAGACCAGTGTTCCCTCAACAACGGCGGCTGCAGCCACAACTGCACCGTGGCCCCCGGCGAGGGCATCGTGTGCTCCTGCCCCCTGGGCATGGAGCTGGGCGCCGACAACAAGACCTGCCAGATCCAGAGCTACTGTGCCAAGCACCTCAAGTGCAGCCAGAAGTGCGAGCAGGACAAGTACAACGTCAAGTGCTCCTGCTACGAGGGCTGGATGCTGGAGCCCGACGGCGAGAGCTGCCGCAGCCTGGGTACGTGAAGGGGGGGCTGCAGGGGGTGGCAGCAGCCCCCCGGCTGCCTCGGGTTGGGATTGTCCTCTCTTGGAGCTGAGGGTTGTGCTGACGGGCGTGGCTGGGGCCAGGCACACGATCCCCTGCCTTGTCCATGCCCCCTCTGACCCTTCCCTACTCCCCCCAGACCCCTTCAAGCCATTCATCATATTCTCCAACCGCCATGAGATCCGCCGCATCGACCTGCACCGGGGGGACTACAGTGTCCTGGTGCCCGGGCTGCGCAACACCATCGCCCTGGACTTCCACCTCAACCAGAGCTCCCTGTACTGGACTGACGTGGTGGAGGACAAGATCTACAGGGGAAAGCTGCTGGAGAACGGAGGTGCGGAGCCCTAGGGCCTGGGGGGCTGCTGGGTGGGAAGGCAGGGCTGCAGGTCTGGGATCAGTGACTCTGTGACACCCGCAGCGAGGTGGCAGCTGGAGCCCACGGCCCTGATAGTGATCCCATTCTGCTCTCATTATGCAGGAGTTAATTAGCATTCCCAGTGCTTCCCTGCTGGTAATTGCAGCCCAGCAGCTGGGCACAGAGCTGGGCCCCCTCCCCACCATTGCTGCTCCCACGGTGCGGCAGCAAGAGCCCAGAGCTGGGAGTGTGGGTGAGGGGCTGAGCCCTTTGGGGTTCGGACCATGGGCAGGGGGCAGACCCCATTTAGGGAGGACAAGTCCCCTTGCCACTGACCCCAGTAGTGCTGGGTGGAGCTGTTGAGGATGGGGACGTGGTGGTGGTGGATGGGGCAAGGAGGAGGCACCAGCCTGAGCTCTCACACTGTCCCACAGCTCTGACCAGCTTCGAGGTGGTGATACAGTATGGACTGGCCACCCCCGAGGGACTGGCCGTGGACTGGATCGCTGGCAACATCTACTGGGTGGAGAGCAACCTGGACCAGATCGAGGTGGCCAAGCTGGACGGCACCATGCGGACCACGCTGCTGGCCGGGGACATCGAGCACCCGCGCGCCATCGCCCTGGACCCCCGCTATGGGTGAGGCAGGAGGGGCCGGTGCTTGCCAGGACACGCTGCCACCCCTGGGACCCTGCCGGGGGGCGAGGCCATGAGCTCCTGTGCTGATGGTGCCCCTTGCTGTCCCTCCTGGCAGGATCCTGTTCTGGACGGACTGGGACGCCAGCCTGCCCCGCATCGAGGCCGCCTCCATGAGCGGCGCAGGCCGGCGCACCATCCACAAGGAGACGGGCTCGGGGGGGTGGCCCAACGGGCTCACTGTGGACTACCTGGAAAAGCGCATCCTCTGGATCGATGCCAGGTAGGGCCGGGACACCTGTCCCTGCCTCCCCATCCCTCCCAGTCTGGACTTCCCCTCGCTCCAGTGTCGTGCTGGGCTGGGAGCGAGAAGCCCTTATGGTGTGGGCTCTGTTAGTGTCTCCCGACACGTTCCAGCCCTCCCTCTGGGTTTTCTCCTCCGTGGATCCCTGGTGTAAATCAGCAGCTGTCCCACGGCTGCTTAGACCCTGCAGGTTGTTACTTTTGGGTTAAAGACCCCACAGTGCCCCCTCCCCACCTCCCTCATCTCGTCTCTGCCGGGGCAGGTCGGACGCCATCTACTCAGCCCTGTACGACGGGACGGGGCACATCGAGGTGCTGCGGGGCCACGAGTACCTGTCACACCCCTTTGCTGTCACCCTGTACGGGGGGGAGGTGTACTGGACCGACTGGCGCACCAACACGCTGGCCAAGGCCAACAAGTGGACGGGGCACAACGTGACGGTGGTGCAGAGGACCAACACGCAGCCCTTCGACCTGCAGGTGTATCACCCCTCCCGGCAGCCCCTGGGTGAGGCTGGGGGAATGGAGGTGGTGGGATGGGGTGGGGGGAGCACAGGGAGGGACGGTGCCGGTCTGTGCCCACACCCACTCAGAGCAGCGGGTGGGCACCACTCCCACCCCAGTGGGTGATGAGGTGATGATGGCCCAAGCTCCTCAGTGGGGCAGGCAGGGACTGGGGGGGCTGCAGCTCTTGGGGGCCTCCTGGGTGGGTGTCCCCAGAGACAGGGACGTCGCTGAGTCCTGTCCCTTTTGCAGCTCCTAATCCCTGCGAAGCCAACGGGGGCAAAGGGCCGTGTTCCCACCTCTGCCTCATCAACTACAACCGCACCTTGTCCTGTGCCTGCCCCCACCTCATGAAGCTGGACAAGGACAACACGACCTGCTATGGTAGGGGTCTGCCTGAGCCCCCCAGGCCAGAGGGATGAGCGGGTGGTCGGGAGCTGAGGTCCCACCACTGCCCCTCTTCTCCTTCTCCCAGAGTTCAAGAAGTTCCTGCTGTACGCGCGGCAGATGGAGATCCGGGGCGTGGACATCGACAACCCCTACTACAACTACATCATCTCCTTCACCGTGCCTGACATCGACAACGTCACGGTGGTGGACTACGACGCGCTGGAGCAGCGCATTTACTGGTCAGACGTCCGCACCCAGACCATCAAGAGAGCTTTCATCAACGGCACTGGTGTGGAGACCGTCGTCTCTGCGGGTGGGTGTGGGGCACCATCGCCCCTGGAGCTCCAGAACCTTCAGCTCCACGAGATCAGCCCTTCCTCTTTGTCTGGGCATCATCCCAGCCCTGTCCTCCCAGCTGACGAGCTCCTGTCTCCGTTCCCTTGCAGACCTGCCCAACGCTCACGGCCTCTCTGTGGACTGGGTGTCCAGAAACCTCTTCTGGACCAGCTACGACGCCAACAAGAAGCAGATCAACGTGGCCCGGCTGGACGGCTCCTTCAAGAATGCGGTGATCCAGGGGCTGGACAAGCCCCACTGCCTGGTGGTTCATCCCCTCCGGGGGTGAGTCTGGTGGGATGTGGTGCCGGCAGGTTGGGGTTGGGCCAGGAGCATCCCAGGAGGAGGAGGTGTGTGTGCAGACACATGTGTGTGCGTGACGGTGCACATGTGTGATGAAGGAGAGAACAGGTTGCTGTCCCTGTGTGTCAGCATGTGTAGGAGGTGTGTGAGAGGAGGTGGGAGGTGGGCTGTGCCGTGAGCAGGGCGAGGGGCTGTGCAGGGCTGGGAGGGCCCAGGGGGTGCTGGCACTGTGTCCCCTCACCCATTGTCCCCTCACTGTGCAGGAAGCTGTACTGGACAGACGGGGACAACATCAGCGTGGCCAACATGGATGGCAGCAACCGCACGCTCCTCTTCACCAACCAGAAGGGACCTGTTGGTACGGACCCCCCAGGACCCCCCGTCTCACCTTGCTGTCCTGCAGAGCCTCAAGTGCCTGCTCTGGCTCCCCAGGGGGGTGGCAGCTGCCCTGTGCTGGGTCACCCCGACCTCACCTGCCCACTCTCTCCATCACTCATGGCCCCACCAGTGGCAGTCCCTGTGTGCCACCGGGACACTGATGTTCCCGTCCTTTCCAGGCCTGGCCATCGACTACCCGGAGAGCAAATTGTACTGGATCAGCTCTGGCAATGGCACCATCAACAGGTGTGACCTGGATGGCAGCAACCTGGAGGTGATCGAGTCCGTGCGGAGCCAGCTGAGCAAGGCCACCGCCCTGGCCATCATGGGTGAGGGCTGGCGAAGGGGGAGACCCTGCCCTGTCTGCTGGCCCTGCCCACCTCTCCCACCTCAGTGGGGGCAGGAGGGGATGGGGAACGCTGCCACATGCTCCTGCCTTCTCCTCCCAGGGGACAAGCTGTGGTGGGCTGACCAGGCCTCCGAGAGGATGGGCACCTGCAACAAGAAGGACGGGACGGAGGTGACGGTGCTGCGCAACAGCACCACGCTGGTGATGCACATGAAGGTGTACGACGAGAGCATCCAGCAAGGTGAGCGGGGGGTCCTGGGGCAGAGACCCCGTGTGGGCACTGCCTGCCCCAGCCCTGGCGGGTGCTCCCTGTCTCCCCATGGCCCCTCACCCCCTTCTCTTTGCCACAGCCGGGACCAACCCCTGCAGCCAAAACAACGGGGACTGCTCTCAGCTCTGCCTCCCCACCTCCGAGAGCTCCCGCTCCTGCATGTGCACGGCGGGCTACAGCCTCAAGAGCGGGCAGCAGTCCTGTGAAGGTGAGTGTGCCTGCTGTGGGGGGACACTGGGGACTGGGGGGACACTGGGGGGCTTGGAGGGGTTGTGGGCTCAGGTGGCAGCAAGACCCTTGCATGGACTATCCCTGATGAGGGTACTGCTGGGACCCCGAGGGCATCGTGAGAGGGGGGGAGTGGGACAGCACGACGGGAGCCCCCCAAGGAGAGGTGGGACCCTCAGTGTGGGCAGCGGGTTTGGGTCACCGGGAGTGGGGCCGGGCAGATCCCCCGTCCCCGCCGCGTTCGCCGCCGTCTGCCCGGGCACTGCCAGGGCCTCTCAAAGCTGTTTGTGTGCAGAGTGTTCCGGGTGTTTCTGGAGGGGGCTGGCAGAGCTCTGCATCATCTGGGTCAGGGCAGGGGCTGAATAACAAGCGCTGCCCTGACCCAGATGCGCTGCGGAGCCTTTGCCAGCACGAAGGGGGGTGGGGGGTGGTGAGAAGGGGCCTCGCTCGTGCTCCCCTGTGCCCTGCAGTGGGGCAGGACCCTGGAACGGGCTGTGCCAGGGGTTCAGCCCCCAGGGAGGTCTGGGCCAGGCCCACAGAACCCTGCCAGGCTCATTCTCCATGGAGCAGCTGTCACAGTTTTCCATGGTGGAGGGACAGCCTGTGGTTTATGGGATGTCTGACTGTCCCCACACCTGTGTCACAGGTGTTGGCTCCTTCCTCCTGTACTCGGTCCACGAGGGGATCCGGGGCATTCCCCTGGACCCCAACGACAAGTCCGATGCTCTCGTGCCGGTGTCAGGAACCTCCCTGGCTGTGGGGATCGACTTCCATGCAGGTGATGCAGGGCTGGGAACAGGGCAGGGGGGCTGGGAAGAGACAGGGGAGGGGAAACCTGAGGGGGGCCAGCTCCAGACCCCACTTCGGGAGAACTCTGCCCCGGAAGATCCCCCCTCAGCAGCGCCGGGTGAAGGAGGGTTTCGGGGCCCTGGGGTGCAGGTCTGTGCCACTCCAGGGGCAGTCATTGACACCCCCCTCCTGCCTCCCCATCCCTCTCAGAGAACGACACGATTTACTGGGTGGACATGGGCCTGAGCACCATCAGCCGGGCCAAGCGGGACCAGACGTGGCGCGAGGACGTGGTCACCAACGGCATCGGCCGCGTGGAGGGCATCGCTGTGGACTGGATCGCTGGTGGGAGGGGGCTCTGGAGCTGGGGGGCGGCAGGGGCAGTGGGGCTTGTGTGGGGGCTCACCGTCCCCTCTTGCAGGAAACATCTACTGGACGGACCAGGGCTTCGATGTCATCGAGGTGGCCCGGCTGAACGGGTCCTTCCGCTACGTGGTCATCTCGCAGGGGCTGGACAAGCCACGGGCCATCACCGTCCACCCAGAGAAGGGGTGAGACTGCACAAAGCCCTTCCCAGAGAGGGGCATTGCCTGGGGGGTGGGAATGGAGCAGAGACTCCCACACCTTCCAGCAGAGCCGTGTGTTTGCATAGAGCAGGGAGGGACCTGCAGGTCTCCTGCCACACCAGTGGGTCCAAACCCTGGGTGTAACCCTGCTGAGCCCCCTGGGAGCCCACCGCGACTTGGTGGGTGCCAACACCTCAGCAAATCCAAGTGGAGCCTCCCCAGCCTGGCTCCAGCTTTGGGCAGAGTCCCAGGGAGAGGAGAGGTGTTTGGATCCGGGGAGGGATGGAAATGCAGGGTCTGCAAGCCCAGAGGATCCAGACTGACATCCTAATGGGGGGGATAGGGAGGGGTGTTTGTCTCAGAGGGCTGTAGGATGCTGCTCCTGGTCACATCCCTGTGGTGATGTCCCTGCTGTCCCCTCAGGTACCTGTTCTGGACGGAGTGGGGGCAGTACCCCCGCATCGAGCGCTCGCGCCTGGATGGGACCGAGCGGATGGTGCTGGTGAACGTCAGCATCAGTTGGCCCAACGGCATCTCCGTGGACTACGAGGTACAGTTGGCATCTGGGAGGATGGGGCTGGTCCCAAGGGTCCCTGCAGCTGTGTCCTGATGGTGGGGAGGGCTCCAGAGTCCAAGGAGGGTTGTCCAGGGTGGTCTCCTGAATCATGGGATGTCCCACTGGAGGTGCAGAGGGTGCTGTAGTGCCACCCCAGTGCCAACTGGGATGCTCTCTCATCACCACAGGATGGGAAGCTGTACTGGTGCGATGCCCGGACAGACAAGATCGAACGGATCGACCTGGAGACAGGCGAGAACCGGGAGGTCGTCCTGTCCAGCAACAACATGGACATGTTCTCCGTGTCGGTCTTCGAGGAGTACATTTACTGGAGCGATAGGTGCGATGCCAGGGGGCCTGGGGGGGTCTGGGCACCATCTGTGTGGAGGGTGGGGGGAGCTGGCAGGTGCTGTGAAAAGGTGGAGAAGGGTCCCATGCTGGTCACTTGGTGACTCCGTGTTTCCTCAGGACTCACGCCAACGGCTCCATCAAAAGAGGCAACAAGGACAACGCCACCGAGTCGGTGTCCCTGCGCACCGGGATTGGTGTGCAGCTCAAGGACATCAAAGTCTTCAACCGGGCCCGGCAGAAGGGTGAGAGCCCAGGCGTGGGGGGCAGCCCCACGTGCAGGGAGGGGCTCAGCTCCTCATGTGGGGACGGGGGTGGAAACGACTGGGTCACCGTGTCCTTGTCGGGGCTGCGTTGCACCGTGGGCTGAGCGGGGAGAGCCAGACGCAGCCGAGTGGGCACGTTCTGCCCAGTCCCTCACCCGGTCTCCCCTTTCCCCTCTGCAGGCACCAATGTCTGTGCCCAGAACAACGGGGACTGCCAGCAGCTCTGCCTGTTCCGCGGCGGCGGGCAGAGGACGTGCGCCTGCGCCCACGGGATGCTGTCGGAGGACGGCGTGAGCTGCCGCGACTACGACGGGTACCTGCTGTACTCGGAGCGCACCATCCTCAAGAGCATCCACCTCTCGGACGAGAACAACCTCAACGCGCCCATCAAGCCCTTCGAGGACGCGGAGCACATGAAGAACGTCATCGCCCTGGCCTTCGACTACCGCTACGGCTCCAAGGGCAGCAACCGCATCTTCTACAGCGACATCCACTTCGGCAACATCCAGCAGATCAACGACGACGGCACGGGGCGCAAGACCATCGTGGAGAGTGAGTGGCCCAGGGCTGCCTGTCTGTGTCTGCCCTCAGACCCCTCTTCTTGTCCTCCCCCATCTCATCCTGTGCCCCCTCCCTCCTGGCCCAAAGGGATTTTGGCCCTTGGAGAACGTGTTTTGGTGCTTTCGGGGGCGTTCGGAGCGGCAGCGGGCACGGGCTCAGCTGTGAGGTTTTTGGGGAGCCTCTGGAAGCGGACACAGGCGTTGGGAGCAGTCTGCAGAGCTCGTTCTGGCACGGAGAGCGTGTCACGAGGCTCAGGCATGCCTCGCTCTAGAAACAGGCACTGCAGCAAACTCAGGATCAGCTCCACGCTCGCATTCACCTCCCGAGGCAGCGCCCTGAGCCCTGACCCTCGCTGTGCCCGGCCCTGGCCTCACCTCCAGCCCTCACCTTGCACTTGGTTGGGTTTATTGGTACCTGCAGCAACTTGAAAGAACCACGGCTGCTGCTCCAGGAGCTCCCTCAGCCAGGGCCGTGGCTGTGCTGCTAATGAGCAAATTCACAGCAGCACTTGCTGTGGTTTTATCCCTGAGATGGGAGAGCACGGCCCAGCTCTCACAGCTGCTTCATTAAACCCTTTGCTGAGCGTTAATGAGGGAGGAAGGATGGGTGCACAGTTCAACTTCCCTGGTTGCCATGAGGCATTGCCTCGTCATTTTGTGCCCCCGGGGCTCAGCTCTCCCCTGGCAGTGGGGGATCCTCCCCTTCCCAGCGCTGCTGCTGTGGACCTGGAGCAAGGGCTGGTGTGGAGCTTGAGAGCCAAGTCCTTGGAGCATCATAGGTGTCCATCCCTCAGCCTACCTGCAGGGGAGGGTTGCTGCAGCAGAGCTGTGCCTGCTGTGGTGTCTGCTCACCCCGAGCACAGACCCAGCCCCACCGAGCTGCCCCGCTGGCCTGGTGTTAACTTCAGTAACTTCAGTGTCCTGGAGTCGGGGTCAGCGCTGGCTGTGTGGGGTGAGCCGGCAGCCTTGGGGGGCTGGATGTGACCCCTTCCTGTGCCCCCTGCAGACGTGGGCTCAGTGGAGGGGCTGGCATATCACCGTGGCTGGGACACGCTGTACTGGACGAGCTACACCACCTCCACCATCACCCGGCACACCGTGGACCAGAGTCGCCTCGGGGCCTTCGAGAGGGAGACGGTGATCACCATGTCGGGGGACGATCACCCCCGCGCCTTCGTGCTGGATGAGTGCCAGAAGTGAGTGGCCATGGAGGGCCCAGCCAGTCCCCCTAGGGGTCCACGTGGTCCCCTTCCCAAGGGTGAAAGCCCTGGATCCCAGCACAGAGAGGACTGGACCCCAGGGAGGAAAGGCTGTGTGCCCCCCTCACCACGAATCCTTCAGCACCCTGAAGCCACAACAGACCCCCCCGTCCCATCCCCGTCCACGGGGTGCCACATTTCCCAGCTGGCTGCAGCAGCCTCTTTCATCCCTCTCCCACCTCCTTTAATGTGGGAATGACGTCCCATCCATCCCTGAGTCCCTGGGAGCCCTCCAGCTGTGGAGGGGTGGGCTGAGCTGGGGCTGCAGAGGGTGTCTCTCCCCTTCCAGCCTCATGTTCTGGACCAACTGGAACGAGCAGCACCCCAGCATCATGCGAGCCACCCTCTCTGGGGCCAACGTGCTCATCATCATCGACCAGGACATACGGACGCCCAACGGGTTGGCCATCGACCACAAGGCAGAGAAGATTTACTTCTCCGATGCCACGCTGGACAAGATCGAGCGCTGCGAATACGACGGCTCCAACCGCCACGTGAGTCCGGCGTCGGCCCCGGCAGCGAGACGGGGAGGAGAGTGTCCAAACTGGGGCTGGAGCATGGTCAGAGGGAAGCAGAGCTATCCCTGGGGCTGGGGGAGATCAGGCATCCCCCAGGGGAGGACACTGTGTTTGTGGGACACAGCCCCACAGCCCGTTCCTCTGCCTGTGTCCCTGGGAAGTGAGGACATAGCCTCAAGCTGCAGCAGGGGGGTTCAGGCTGAACATCAGAGGGAATCTCTTCGTGGAAAGGGTTGTTAAACATTGGAACAGGCTGCCCAGGGAGGTGGTGGAGTCTGGGAAGTGTTCATGGCTGGGTTGGATGGGACTTGGAGCAACCTGGTCTAGTGGCAGGTGTCCCTGCCCATAGCAAGGAGTTGGGAACTGGGTGATCTTTAATGTCCCTTCCAACCCAGCCCATTCCACGGTTCTGTGCCCGGCAGGTGATCCTGAAGTCGGAGCCCGTGCACCCCTTTGGCCTGGCTGTGTACGGTGATTACATCTTCTGGACGGACTGGGTGCGCCGGGCCGTGCAACGCGCCAACAAGTACGTGGGCACCGACATGAAGCTGCTGCGCGTGGACATCCCCCAGCAGCCCATGGGCATCATCGCCGTGGCCAACGACACCGACAGCTGTAAGGACCCTCTGCAGCCTCCCCGCCTCTGCCCCTCGCCCCGTGTGCAGGCCAGGGGAAGGGGAAGCTGCCTGGGCAGACCGGGTGCCCCCCTGTAGCCCCCTGGGAGGAGCCTGCGGAGGGATCACTACTTCTTTGTGCCCCAGCAGGGTGGATGAGGGGCAGGGACTGCTGCGTCTGTCCCTCCTGTGACCGCTGTCCCTCTGTCCTAGGTGAGCTGTCCCCGTGCAGGGTGAACAACGGCGGCTGCCAGGACCTGTGTCTGCTCACCCCCAAGGGACACGTGAACTGCTCCTGCCGCGGGGAGCGGGTCCTGCAGGAGGATTTCACCTGCAAAGGTGAGGGGGTGGGAGGGAGTGGGGAGTGGAGGGGGAGAGGCCGATCTCAGCCTGGCAGAGCTGACCTTCCCTCTGCCCTCCCCAGCCCTGAATTCCACCTGCAACGTTCACGAGGAGTTTGAGTGTGGGAACGGTGACTGCATCGACTTCAGCCGGACCTGCGACGGTGTGGTGCACTGCAAGGACAAGTCGGACGAGAAGCAATCCTACTGCAGTAAGGTTCCTCCTCTTGCTGCCTTGCTCACCCACACACACACCCTGGCACCCACAGACACCCTGTGCGAGCCCTTGGCTCTGCTCAGAGAAACATGGACTGCTTTGGGTTGGAAGGGACTTCAAAGATCATCTTGTTCCACACCCCTGCCATGGGCAGGGACACCTTCCACTAGACCAGGTGGCTCCAAGCCCTGTCCAGCCTGGCCTTGAGCACTGCCAGGGTTGCTTGGCAAAAGGAACCAGGACTCTGGAGTGTCCTCATGTCCCTCAGGTGCTCGCAGTCACTCCTGCCCTCCCAGAGGTGCACCCAGCCTGGCTTTGAGGTCTCCAGACCTTTTCCAGTGTTGGGGGGAAGGCTGGAGAGTGGGACACCTCGAGCTGAGCTGGTGGGGGCTGCAGCACCTCCTTCAACACCAGCCCTCACCCCTTGGAGTGGCCAGCCCAGCACGAGGAGCGGGTTCCCTAATCCTGCTCTGTAGTTTCTTCCCCTGCTGAAGGGTCCCTGAGGATCTGAGACCCTTGGGGGTGCCCACCCTCCCTTGTGCTCACTTCCTCCTCCTCCTCCTCCCCGGCAGGCAGCCGCAAGTGCAAGAAGGGTTTCCTGCACTGCATGAACGGGCGCTGCGTCGCCAGTCGCTTCTGGTGCAACGGCGTGGACGACTGCGGGGACAACTCGGACGAGGTGCCCTGTAACAGTGAGTGTCTGCCTGGAGCCCGGCCAGCCCTTGCCAGGGCTCCGTCAGCTGCCTGGGACAGGGACCGTCAGCTTGACAGGAGCAGAGCAGAGCCAGGGCTTGATGGGGAGCCAAGGTCAAGCTTGTGCTGCCTCATAAAGCTCACGGAATGACAGCTGGGAGGAAAAACTCCTGGGCATGGGCACGCAGCACCCAGAGCCTCCCAGGAAGAGTGGTGTGACACCCAGCAGGGGCACAGGGCGGGGTGTCACTGCTCCTCATGGCTCCCGTGGCTCCCAGGCATCCCCAAAGGCAGCATTCCCTCAGGGCTCCAGGGCCTGTCCGCTCAGTCCCAAACTGCTGGGGGTGGTCAGGACCTTCCCAGAGCATTGTCTGGGTCTCATCCAGAAGGGGGTCGGAGCTGGGAGCACAGGATGAGAGCCCAGAGCTGCGTGGGCAGTGGGGGTGTGTGGGTGCCCCTCTGCAGCACCAGTGGGTGCCGTGGGGTGGGTGTGCACTGGGGTCCCCCGTCCCAACCTCATCCACTGCGGGGGCTTCTTCCCCCTGGCAGAGACCAGCTGTGCTGCTACCGAGTTCCGCTGCCGGGACGGGACCTGCATCGGGAATTCCAGTCGCTGCAACCAGTTCATCGACTGTGAGGATGCGTCGGATGAGATGAACTGCAGTGAGTGCCCTGCTCCTGTCCCCGTCCCTCCCCCGGCTCTGGGATGCTCCTGCCCTCAGTGGGGACCTGGGTCTTTGGGATCTGTGCTGGCTCGGGAAGGGAGGAGGGCCCTGCTCCCATCCCACAGCCCCGGTGCTCCTGCCACCTGAGGCGGCCCCAGCCCACCACTGCAGCCCCCCTGTGCCGTGCTTGGCACCCAGCACCCACCCGGTCCTGGAACCTCAGGGCACACGTTGGGCAGCCAGCCTGGTGCTGGTGGGGAGGGACGGGCTCTGGCAGCGGTGGCAGCTGGACCGGGGGGCTCCTGCTGTGGGTCCTGCTGCGTCACCGGGGCTCCTGCCGTGGTTCCTTGCAGCCGCCACCGACTGCAGCAGCTACTTCAAGCTGGGGGTGAAGGGCACCACGTTCCAGAAGTGCGAGCACACCTCGCTGTGCTACGCGCCCAGCTGGGTGTGCGACGGCGCCAACGACTGCGGGGACTACTCGGACGAGCGCAACTGCCCCGGTGAGAGAGGGACAGGAGGGGGGCCAGGGGGGGCAGGGGTGTGGGGCTGACCCCCCCGCTGGCTGCAACCCTTTGGGGTCTGTTTGGGCCATGGGGGATTTATTTGCCCACTGGGATGGTTTGTCCCGTGCCCACGCAGCTCCTGCGCAGAGGGTGCCGTGGCGTGCCGGGGTGTGGGACCTCGGGGGGATTTCTGGGGGAGGAATCCTCCAGTTCTGGGGCAGGGGGAGGCAGGACGTGGCCGTGCTACCACCCTTGCTGATGTTTCCCTCGCAAACCAGGCATGAGGAAGCCCAAGTGTCCAGCCAACTACTTCGCCTGCCCGAGCGGGAGGTGCATCCCCATGACCTGGACCTGCGACAAGGAGGACGACTGCGAGAACGGCGAAGATGAGACCCAGTGCAGTGAGCGGCAGGGTGGGGAGAGCCACAACTCGGGCCATGGCACGGGTGGCGGGGCTGGAGGGTGGGCAGGACCCTCTTCTCTCCCTCACATCCCTTGGCCAAAGGCCAGACCCCAGATTCTTCCCCTTCCCTGGTCTTACTCACTCACTGGGGCTTTCAGCTGTGACCGGTATAAATGGCCTCATGTGCTGGTTTGCTCAGTGCACACACAAGTGTCTGTGGGCTGTTTGAACGTGGCCACTTAGGGCTCCCTTCAGCTCCATTTTTACTTCCAACCTCTCTGATAAAGCCCCAAATAGTGCTCAGGAACTGGGGAACCTCCCCAGCTCTGGGGCAGGGAGTCCCAGTCCAGCACCCCCCTGGGCTCCTGGAGCCCACCTGGCCCAGCCTGACCGTGCTCTGCTGCCATCTCCTCCCCTTATCACCTCAGTCTGATCCCCCTCTTCTCCTCTCCCAGACAAGTTCTGCTACCCTGTGCAGTTTGAGTGTAACAACCACCGCTGCATCTCCAAGCTCTGGGTGTGTGATGGGGCTGATGACTGCGGGGATGGCTCTGACGAGGACAGTCGCTGCCGTGAGTCTGCTCCAGCCCTTCTCCCCCCTCTCATTCCCTTCCTGCTCCTTTGCTGTGTTCCTGCAGCCACGTCCCTGCCTCTGCCCATCCCTTTCCCACCCACAGTCCCACCGCTCTCCTGGACTCTGGATCCTGGGGCTCCCTGGAGATGTGCTGGTCCTCCAGCAGTGGGGTGACCAGGCTCCTTCCTACTCCCCCCTTCCCCAGAACTGACCACCTGCAGCTCGGGGTCCTTCCAGTGCCCGGGCACCTACGTGTGTGTGCCGGAGCGCTGGCTCTGCGATGGAGACAAGGACTGTGCAGACGGGGCCGATGAGACCCTCGCTGCCGGCTGCCGTGAGTGCCTGAGGACGGGGGTCTGGGGGGGGCAGGAGGGCCGGGGGGAGCACAGGGCTGACAGTGGTGCCTCGTTGCAGTGTACAACAACACGTGTGATGAGCGGGAGTTCATGTGTGGGAACCGGCAGTGCATCCCCAAGCACTTCGTCTGCGACCACGACGACGACTGTGGCGACGGCTCCGACGAGTCCCCGGAGTGTGGTGGGTGTCCAGGAGACTGAGGGGAACGGTGGGGGCTCTGGTGGCTTTGGGACAGGGCCCTGGGGGGTCTTCACTGCCCAGCTGGGGTTTGATGTGAGCGGGGTGAGGGGGAACCTGGAGAGGGAACAGGAGGGGTTCGGTGCTGGAGAGCCGCCGGAAAGCAGCCCCCCAACCCTGCTGCAGGCATCTGCCCTGGCACAGGGATCCAAACCCACAGGGATCCAAACCCTCAGGGAGATCCAAACCCGCAGAGAGATCTGTGTGCCTGCAGAGCAGCCCTGTCCCAGGCCAGCTGCAGGAGGTGTGGGCGGGCAAGGCTCTGTGGAGCCCCTTTGTCTCCGGGTGGCTCACGAAGCTGGGGTGACTCGATGGTGCCCCTGTCTCTCTGGGTGGCTCGAGAAAGTGGGAAGCTGTCTGAGCCCACCTCCCTCCCGCAGAGTACCCCACCTGCGGCCCCCACGAGTTCCGCTGTGCCAACGGCCGCTGCCTCAGCAACCGGCAGTGGGAATGTGACGGGGAGTTCGACTGCCACGACCACTCGGACGAGGCGCCCAAGAACCCGCGCTGCAGCAGCCCAGGTACCTGCGGGGGCCAGGGTGGGGTCCTGGCAGGGGGAGCGGGGTCCCAACCACCCCCCACTGACCGCTGCCGCCTCCTCTCTGCAGAGAACAAGTGCAACGACTCCTTCTTCCTCTGCAAGAATGGGAAGTGCATCCCTGAGTCGCTGCTCTGCGACAACAACAACGACTGCGCCGACGGCTCCGACGAGCTCAACTGCTTCATCAACGAGTGTCTCAACAAGAAGCTGAGCGGCTGCTCCCAGGAGTGTGAGGACCTCAAGATTGGGTACAAGGTAGGGGTCCAGGGGCTGGGGGGGCTGGCTGGAGGGATCATCGAGTCATGGAATAGCCTGAGGTGGATGGGACCCACAGGGATCATCAAAGTCCAACTTATTCCCCTGCACAGGGCAACCCAAAATCCCACCATGGGCCTGAGAGCGTTGTCCAAACACTCCTTGAGCTCTGGCAGGACTGGGCATGAAGTGCCCTGGGGAGCCTGTTCAGTGCCCATCCACCCTCTGGGGGAAGAACCTTTTCTGAATATCCACCCTCAGCCTCCCCTGACACAGCTCCAGCTGTTCCCTCTCCTTCCTTCTCCACAGACATGCGGGTTGTATCTGTCCTGTGCCAGCTGGGCAAGGGACACAGCACGGGCGCTTCTGGCACTGCTTGTGCGTCCCAGCTGTCCTTGCTGAGCCCACGTGTCCCACAGTGACACCTGTCACCTCCCAGCACCTGTCACCTCCCAGCACGAGGGCCTTGGGGGTGTCTGACAGCTCCGGGTTGCTCCTGCAGTGCAGATGCCGTCCCGGGTTCCGGCTGAAGGACGACGGGAAGACGTGCATCGACATCGACGAGTGCTCCACCACCTACCCCTGCAGCCAGAAGTGCATCAACACCCTGGGCAGCTACAAGTGCCTCTGCACCGAGGGCTACAAGCTCAGACCTGACAACCCCACCAGCTGCAAGGCTGTCACAGGTGAGAGCCAGGTGTGGGCGTGGCACCCGGGATGCTCCTGGTGACTGTGGGTTGCTCCTGGCGCTGGAGTTGGTCACAGGGCGAAGTGGCTGCCCCCAGTTCATGGAGGGGTGGGGCAGGGAGGGTGGCAGGCCTGCAGGGTTCTGCCCATGTCCCAGAGGTGCTTCCCTGCCACTTTTCTTGCTTTCCCCATGCAGATGAAGAGCCCTTCCTCATCTTTGCCAACCGGTACTACCTGAGGAAGCTCAACCTGGACGGCTCCAACTACACGTTGCTCAAGCAGGTGTGGGGCAAGCTGGGAGCAGGAGGGGCAGCAGCCCCGTGTGGCTGGGATTTTGGGATGGAGGGGGGCCCAGAAGGACATGGGAGCTGCCAGCTGGGGAGTTCAGGCTCTTGGCATCCCAGGGGATGGTAGATCCATGTAAATGGACTCTATAAAGCCCCTGAAAGCCTGTGCCAGCAGCTGAGGCTGCTACAACCCTTCTCCCTCCCTCCTTCCCAGGGGCTGAACAACGCCGTGGCTCTGGACTTCGACTACCGGGAGCAGATGATCTACTGGACTGATGTCACCACGCAGGGCAGCATGATCCGCCGCATGCACATCAACGGCAGCAACGTCCAGGTGAGGGGCTGGGGCAGCCCCTGCTCCTCACCCACCTCCTGTCCCGAGAGGCTGCCCAGAGACCTGGGTTGCCAGGGAAGGGGCACCAGCCCTGCTGTGGGGTCATCACTGGGCTCAGGGAATCGGCCTGGATTGCTGTGGGATTGTTTTCCATCCCCATGCCGAGCAGGCGTGGGCTCCACGCTGCCCTGAAGAGGGGGGCGAGGAGTCTGGCAAGGGGGAAAGGGGGATGTTGTCACCCCTGAGGGACCAGGGTGTGGTTCTCCCTGTCCAGCCCCAGCATCTCCCATTCCTCCTGGCAGGTTCTTCACCGCACGGGGCTGAGCAACCCCGACGGGCTGGCTGTGGACTGGGTGGGAGGCAACCTGTAC
The DNA here is from genome assembly GCA_035041135.1 of Platyrinchus mystaceus. Taxonomy (NCBI): domain Eukaryota; kingdom Metazoa; phylum Chordata; class Aves; order Passeriformes; family Tyrannidae; genus Platyrinchus; species Platyrinchus mystaceus. Next base: position 1,784,790 of record JAWWLV010000078.1, read on the forward strand.
TGGTGTGACAAGGGCCGGGACACCATCGAGGTGTCGAAGCTCAACGGCGCGTACCGGACCGTGCTGGTGAACTCGGGCCTGCGGGAGCCCCGGGCACTGGTGGTGGACGTGCAGAACGGGTGAGAGCCTGGGGGACGTGGACCTTCCCCTCTGTGCTGGGGAGGGGCTGTGGTCATCTTACCGTAGTCCTGGAGGCTGGGAGATGGGATGCAGCCTTCTCTCCTGGCCTTCGGGGTGCCTTACCCTGCCTTGTGCCCACGCACCTGGGATGTCATAGAATTCCAGAAGGGTTGGGTTGTAGGGACCTTAAAAACCGTCTCATTCCACCTCCCTGCCATGGGCAGGGACAATTCCTGCTATCCCAGGTTGCTCCAAGCCCCATCCAACCTGGCCTTGGACACTTCCAAGGGTGTGCCAGGGCCTCCCCACCCTCACAGGGAGGGATTTCCATGGTTTGGGCTGGACTCAGCTTCTCCCTGCTCTTCTGTTTCATCCCCAGTTACCTCTACTGGACGGACTGGGGGGACCACTCGCTGATCGGGAAGATCGGCATGGACGGCACCAACCGCAGCGTCATCGTGGACACCAAGATCACTTGGCCCAACGGCCTCACCCTCGACTACATCAACAGCCGGATCTACTGGGCCGACGCCCGCGAGGATTACATCGAGTTCGCCAGCCTGGACGGCTCCAACCGGCACACGGGTGAGAGCGACGGGAGCCAGCGGGGCCTGCTGGGCTCCAGGCTGTGCATCAGGCGTGGCAGTGGCAGCCGGGGCTGCTGGGGACGCTCCCCAGCTCCAGCCTCTCCTCTGTGCCCGGGGAAGGGGCGGGATCCCTGTGGGAGGGGGACCCTCACTGACCGCCCGCTCGCCTCGCAGTGCTGAGCCAGGACATCCCACACATCTTCGCGCTCACCCTCTTCGAGGATTTCATCTACTGGACCGACTGGGAGACCAAGTCCATCAACCGGGCCCACAAGACGACGGGAGCCAACAAGACGCTGCTGATCAGCACGTTGCACCGGCCCATGGACATCCACATCTACCACCCCTACCGCCAGCCCGACGGTGAGCGGGGCCAGGGGTGCTGCTGCTGGAGGATGACGCTGGGAAGGGGGTGCCAGGCTGGGCAGGGGAGCAGGAATGGGGTGACAAGGGTCTCACGGCACCCTGAGGGTCCCCAGCGTGGTCTGACTCGCTGCTGTCCCCCTGCTCTCCCCAGTTCCCAACCACCCCTGCAAGACCAACAACGGCGGCTGCAGCAACCTCTGCCTGCTCTCACCGGGTGGGGGGCACAAGTGTGCCTGTCCCACCAACTTCTACCTGGGCGGCGATGGCAAAACTTGTGTCTCCAACTGCACAGCCAGCCAGGTAACCCCCTGCCTGCCTGTCCCTGACTGTCCCTGCCTGCCCCTGCCTGCCCCTGCTGGTCCCTGCCTGCCTGGACATTCCCTGTGCCTGTCTCAATGTCCCTGCTGCCACCCCACGAGCTCCTCTCTCCATCAGTTTGTCTGCAAGAACGACAAGTGCATCCCTTTCTGGTGGAAATGCGACACCGAGGATGACTGCGGGGACCGGTCGGACGAACCCGAGGACTGCCGTGAGTGCCGGGGGGTGACCACAGCTCCCCACACCCCAGCACCCCTGGGCTGTCTGAAAAGCCCCCGTGGAGGGGAGGGTCACCCCAGTAAGGGGGCTCAGGGAGCAGTGGGCAGAGCCGCCCCTTCACTGCCCCCGAGTGTGGGATCGGGTGCTGGGTCCCTGCTGAGGACCCTGAGGGGGAAGCGGCAGGTTGAGGTTCGACCTAAAAACATTCCCCAGAGCCAACCTGTCCCCCCTGTGTCACCCCACAGCTGAGTTCAAGTGCAGGCCGGGGCAGTTCCAGTGCTCCACAGGGATCTGCACCAACCCAGCCTTCATCTGCGACGGGGACAACGACTGCCAGGACAACTCGGACGAAGCCAACTGCGGTAGGTTCCTGTGTCCCCTTGCCACCCCCAGGCCCCCCCAGCACGGGGCTGCAGCCTGTCACCCCCTGACTGTGTCGTCTCCCCCCAGACATCCACGTCTGCCTGCCCAGCCAGTTCAAGTGCACCAACACCAACCGCTGCATCCCCGGCATCTTCCGCTGCAACGGGCAGGACAACTGTGGGGACGGGGAGGATGAGAAGGACTGTCGTGAGTGGGGGTGCTTGGGGTGTTGGGTGGGAGCGACTGTGGGCTGGGCTGAGGGGCTCAGATCCCTGTCTTGGGGTGTTTGTCTGCTCTAGGGGGTCAGTGCAGAGCTTTTGTCCACATCACCCCACTGCCTTACAGACACTCCTCTTTCCTAGTGGAAATGAAATCCTTAAATCCCTTAAAGTGGCCTGTTCAGTATTTGTCCTGGATTTGGGCTGAGCCTGTTGCCCAGCTGAGGGATCTGTGGCCTCTGCTCTGTATCCCATAGTTGGGAATCTTCTGGGGCCACCACGGGGCTCTGCTCCCCTCTCCCACACCGAGCATGGCCCTTGTGATCCCCTGAGCATCCTGCAGCCCTGCAGGTGGTTTCTGAGGGGGAGGAAGTGACTGGCAGCCCCCCCTCTGCCCCTCCTGATGCCCCTTCTCCCTGCTGCAGCGGAGGTGACCTGTGCCCCCAACCAGTTCCAGTGTGCCATCACCAAGCGCTGCATCCCCCGGGTCTGGGTCTGCGACCGCGACAACGACTGTGTGGATGGCTCTGATGAACCTGCCAACTGCAGTAAGGGAGGGGCCCACGTGGGGAGGGGGGTCTGGCCACACCAGAAACGGGGTCTCCCCACTGCTGGTCAGCTCTGTGTGTCTGCGGGGTGGTGGGTCCCTGCTCGATCCCTGTGGGCAGTGGGTGATGGTGGTGGTGGCTCTGCCTGAGTCTGTCCTGCTGGGATCCTCCTCTCCCTGACTTCTCCCTGGAGAACTGCTTGGAAGCGGGGGTCTCACCCCCCCATTCCTGCTCAGCCAGCTCCAGGCTGTTCGTCAACCCTGCGGAGAATGAAACGTGCCCGTGCTGACCCCCTGTCCGTGTCGCTTTGTCCCCTCCAGCCCAAATGACCTGTGGTGTGGACGAGTTCCGCTGCAAGGACTCGGGCCGGTGCATCCCGGCACGCTGGAAGTGCGATGGGGAGGACGACTGTGGGGACGGATCCGACGAGCCCAAGGAGGAATGCGGTGAGCAGGGGCTGGGGGGACGAGCCTGTGTCACCTCGAGACCCCTGTTCCCTGTGGGCAGGCTGGCCTGGTGCTGGCTGTCCCCTCTGGGGTGCCTGGGGAGTTTCAGCTGCTCCTCCTCCAAGTGCTGTAGGCACAGCGGGGTTGTTTGGGGCAGTGCTGACCCCGTGCTGTCCCTGCCCCTCCCAGACGAGCGCACGTGTGAGCCGTACCAGTTCCGCTGCAAGAACAACCGCTGCGTCCCGGGGCGCTGGCAGTGCGACTACGACAACGACTGCGGGGACAACTCGGACGAGGAGAGCTGCAGTACGTGCCACCTCCCGGCCTCTGCTGTCCCATGAGTGGAGCAGTGGAGAGGGGAGAGGTTTGGGCCCTCCTCAAACCCTCTCCTGCTGCTTGTGGTCGCCGTGAGGGGGGGAGTGTCAGGCTGGGAGCCTGGGTGGCTGCCGTGTCCCCCAGCCAGGTCACCCCTGACTCCAGAGCTCTGGAAATCCTGGCCCTGCAGAGGGGGGGGCTGTGCTGAGGAGACACCCCAGGGATGACGGGAATGGGGAGGGGGTGACCCCAACGCCCTCCCAGCAGCAGCACAGGGGCCCAGTGTGGCCACGGCCACCCGTAGGCACCTCGTCCTGCCGGCACCGGAGCGGCTTTGGCACCAGGCAGCACCTGGGACGGCAGTGGGGACACACGGAGCCATTGGGAGGGACCCAGGCCACAGTCCTGAGCCTGGACCAGTGCATGGGGAGGCAGCTGATCCCCAGGGTCGGGGCAGAGTCAGTGCTGCCCCTTAGTGAGTTCCCACCCTGTTCCCAACCACCCGCTCAGCAGCAGAGGAGTGTGAGTGTTCTCATGGATGAGACAGTTCCTGGGACTCTGCTGTGGGTGGGAGCACAGCCCTATCCCCCTGGAGGGTTCCAGGCTGCTCTGGGATGGCACCAGGGGCTGCTGCCAGACCCTCTTCCACCCCACAGTGCCCACCAGGTCCCTCTGTCTCCCTGCAGCTCTTTAGGGTGCCGCTTTTGTTTTCTTTTCTGTTGATTTCCCGTCGTGTTTTTGAGTTTGTGCCATTTCACTTCATCTTATGTTTTTCTCCATTTTCACACTGTCGTTATGGGGCGCTCAGAGGTAGGTTCCTGCCAAAATCTTTTAATTCCATGTACAGTCTCTCTAAAATCAATGAAGGCAATAATTTCCAGGTGAGGGCAGAGGGGTTGGGACTGGACAACCCAGGTGGATTTACTGAGCCTCAGCACCAGCATCTCCCTCCACAGAGCTGCAGCCGGGGAGGGTTCTGACCCTGCTGCTCTGCAGAGCCCGTGCATGGCTCGGACTTGGCTCCAAAACCCATCCCCACTGTGACCCTTCGCGCTCCAGCTGGACACCCCCTACCCCCCTCTGCCCCCACAGTCCTGCTCCGTGGCCAGAGGGTCCGTGTGCCCCAAAGCCCCGGGGCCGTGGGGAGGGCAAGGCTCCCAAGGGCCTCGCGGGTGGGCGGCTGTGCCACGTGCCATCCTCCTGGATTTGGCACCAACTGTTCTGATGAGCTGTGAGGGGGTGTCTGTCCCCATGCCCTGTGAGGGGGGACAGGGGTGAGGCTCTGCCAGGGCACCTCCTGCCCGACGGGCAGCCAGGGTGGGCAGTGAGTGGGGCTGGTGCTGCCTCCACAGAGAGTGAGTGACCTGGGGGACAGCCAGTGCCCCCCGAAACCCCTGCAGGGAGCTGGCAGCCCTGGAGCGGGGTGGGAAGGGGGCTGGGAGGTGGTACCAGCCATGCCCTTCTCTGGCAGCTCCCCCAGCTCTGCTTGCACCCCTCGTGTCCCCAGTGCCACTGGCCGTGTGTCTGTGTCAGCCTGTGCCCCCCAGCTGTTGGCCAGGGAGACCCCCTGCCCCTGCCCCCTGCCCTGGCTGTCCCCAGGCTCAGGGGACACCCGTGTTCTGTCCCCAGCGCCCCGGCCCTGCTCTGAGAGCGAGTTCTCGTGTGCCAACGGCCGCTGCATCGCGGGCAGGTGGAAGTGTGACGGGGACCACGACTGTGCCGACGGCTCCGACGAGGTACAGCCCCTCTGCCCTGCCCATGCCTGGGGGGGGCACATCTCCCCCCATCTGCCTTTGTCCTGCGGCTCAGAGCCCAGCCCGGCTGCAGGGTGGGGCTGCCAGGGCCACCCCGTCCCCGCTGACCGCGTCCCTGGGCCGTGCCCTGCAGAAAGACTGCACCCCCCGCTGCGAGTTTGACCAGTTCCAGTGCAAGAACGGGCACTGCATCCCCATGCGCTGGCGCTGCGACGCCGACGCCGACTGCATGGACGGCACCGACGAGGAGAACTGCGGCACCGGCGGTAACGGCAGCGCCGCGGGGTCCCCCGGGGCGAGTCGTGTCCCCCCCTCCCTGCCCTCGTGTCACCTCTGTCCCCATTCCCCTGTGTGTGCCCGCCCTGCTCTGCCCAGCCCCTGGGCACACACGGGCACAGAGCCCTGGAAACCCTCAGCCCTGGAGACTCCCCCCATCCGTGGTGGACATCGGGATTGCGGCCCCAGGCGGGGGTTTTGGCAGGGTGGCAGCAGGGCCTGACGTGTCCCCTCCTGTGTCCCCTCCTGCCCCGCGCTGTCGCAGTTCGCACGTGCCCCCTGGACGAGTTCCAGTGCAACAACACCCTGTGCAAACCCCTGGCCTGGAAGTGCGACGGGGAGGACGACTGTGGGGACAACTCGGATGAGAACCCCGAGGAGTGCTGTGAGTGATGCCGCGGTGCCTCTGCCCCGAGCACCCCCCGTGCCCCGGGATGGGGGGCAGTCCCGGGGCTCGGGCACCGCTGCAGGACCAGGGGGACTGGGGGGACCTACAGCAGCTCCTCCCAGGGGCGGCTGGGGGGGCTGAGGGGAAGGAGGTGGCCCCTGTGAGGGAGTGGAGTCACTGAGTGGGGCGAGGGGCTGGCGGTGGGGAGGGGGCTGGGGGGGCCGGGGCTGGGCGAGGACAGGGCTCCCAGCAGCCGGGCAATTGTCTTTGCTTCAGTCTCTTTGCTTCAGCCTCCGGAGCGCGCTCGCCCGCGTGGGACAGCCCTCCCCAGAGAGCGGGCAGAGGCCGAGCAGCAGCTCGTGACAAGTGTGACAGCCTGGCTATGGCGTCTCCTTTCACCGTCACCGTTTGTTTCTGTTTGCTGGTGCAGTGAAATTCCAGTGTCCCCCCAACAGACCGTTCCGCTGCAAGAACGACCGGGTATGTCTGTGGATCGGTCGACAGTGCGACGGGATTGACAACTGTGGAGACAACACGGATGAGAAGGACTGTGGTGAGTGGGGCTGCCCGTGGGCACAGCCCTGCGCCCACGTGGCCGGGGTGGCAGGTCACCAGCTCACTGTGGCCCTCGGGATGGTCCTCCCAGAGCCCGGGATTCAGCCCAGGTGGTGGGGTTGGCTTTGCCCACTCCTTCCTCCCAAAGCCAGGGTGTGAGTGCAGCTCCTCGAGTCCCTGCCTGCTCCCTGCCCGTGCTGTTGGCACCCGGAGGGTCCCACAGGGATGGTGCCCAGGGACACGGGGGTCACAGCCGCTGCCCCTCTCCTGCAGAGTCACCCACGGCCAAACCCAAGAGCTGCAGCCGAGACAAGAACGAGTTCCTGTGCGGGAACAAGAAGTGCATCAGCGCCAACCTCAGCTGCAACTTCTTCGATGACTGCGGAGACGGCTCCGATGAGGAATCCTGCTCCCATGGTGGGTGGGGGGCCGGGGTGGGCGCCGGGGAAGCCGCTGTGACACATGTGTGATGGCACGTCCCACCGCAGAGCACAAGTCGTACGACTGCATGACCAACACCACCCTGTGTGGGAACGAGGCCCAGTGTGTCCAGTCCCGGTCTGCCTCGTACTGCACCTGCCGCAGAGGCTTCCAGAAGGTGCCGGACAAGAATTCCTGCCAAGGTACTTCCCGCCGCTGCTGGGCAGGGCTCGGGATCGGACTGCTGGGTTTGTGGTTGGCTTTTGCCAGTGAGGTGTCATTTCACAGCAGCGGAGGGAGGGGCTGGGGCAGCAGGAATGGTGGGTTTGGGGCACAGAGTTCTGTGGGGGCACCTTCTGGGTCTCCCCCTGATCCTGTCTCCCGCTGCCCAGACATCAACGAGTGCCTGCGCTTCGGGACCTGCTCCCAGCTCTGCAACAACACCAAGGGCTCCCACGTCTGCAGCTGCGCCAAGAACTTCATGAAGACGGACAGCATGTGCAAGGCAGAAGGTCAGGAGGGATCAGGGACCCACATGGGTTCTGCATGTGCCCAGGACCCCCCATGTGCCCAGAGCCTCCCACAGGACCCCTCTGCTCTTCCCTCCATCCCCCTGCACCTCTGCCCACCCTTCTGGCACCACCAGTGCTGTCTGTCTGTCCCTGGCTGAGGGACCCCCAAGTAACTCCAGTCCTGTCCCACTGGGGAACCGGGCTGAGCCCCCACTCCTGGCTGAGTCTCTGCTCCCAGTCCCGCCCATGCCAACCTCTCCTCCTCCTCCTCCTCTGCAGGCTCTGAGCACCAGATCCTGTACATCGCTGATGACAACAAGATCCGGAGCATGTACCCCTTCAACCCCAACTCGGCCTACGAGCCGGCCTTCCAGGGCGACGAGAACGTGCGCATCGACGCCATGGACATCTACGTCAAGGGCAACAAGATCTACTGGACCAACTGGCACACGGGCAGGATCTCCTACCGGGAGCTGCCTGCCTCCTCCTCCGCCTCCACCGCCTCCAACCGCAACCGGCGCCAGATCGACGGCGGCGTCACCCACCTGAACGTGAGCGAGCTCTGCCGGGCACGGCGGGGGCGCGGGGGGCGGGCTGGGGGTGTCCTCCCCCCTCACCTCTCCCCGCTCTCTGCCCCACGCAGATCTCGGGGCTGAAGATGCCGCGGGGAATCGCCATCGACTGGGTAGCCGGGAACATTTACTGGACAGACTCGGGGCGGGACGTCATCGAGGTGGCGCAGATGAAGGGCGAGAACCGCAAGACGCTGATCTCGGGGATGATCGATGAGCCCCACGCCATCGTGGTTGACCCGCTGAGGGGGTGAGAGACTTGAGCCCTTCCTCCCTTCCCCTGCCCAGCCCGCTCCCCTCACCACAAGCCCACGCGTGGTGGCAGCTCCCGATGCCCCAGCGTCACCCCGTGTGTCACCTCAAGTGAATCCGGGACACTGTGGGAACAGCATGGGAGGGGTTCTTTTCCAATGGGGCATCAGGCTGTCCCATTCCCATGGGAATGACCTGCCTGTGTCCTTCCAGGACGATGTACTGGTCAGACTGGGGCAATCACCCCAAGATCGAGACGGCTGCCATGGACGGGACGCTGCGGGAGACCCTGGTGCAGGACAACATCCAGTGGCCAACAGGTGAGCTGAGACAAGTAACAAGAGGGGCACAAGGGGGGCAAAAGCCTTGATGGGGGCTTTTGTGTTGGGGAGGGTTGTTCTGGGGGCTCGGAGCCCCACGCCAGGAGGGTGTAAGGGTGGCAGGGGGGTTGCTCTGCAGGTCACTCGGTCGGGAGGGGCTCGGGGTGGGCTGAGGGCTCACTGGCGGCTGTGTCTCCTCAGGCCTGGCCGTGGACTACCACAACGAGCGGCTGTACTGGGCTGATGCCAAGCTCTCCGTCATCGGCAGCATCCGGCTCAACGGCACCGACCCCGTCGTGGCCATCGACAACAAGAAGGGTAAGTGGTTCCCGAGCCCCACGGGGGTCCCCAGCCCAGCATCCACCCTAAATCCCTGCCTCCACATGTCCCCCCTTGGCTTCCCCAGGGCTGAGCCACCCGTTCAGCATCGACATCTTCGAGGACTACATCTACGGCGTCACCTACATCAACAACCGCATCTTCAAGATCCACAAGTTCGGGCACAAGGCTGTCACCAACCTGACGTCCGGCCTCAACCACGCCACCGACGTCGTGCTCTACCACCAGTACAAGCAGCCGGAGGGTGTGTGAGAGCCTGGACCCCCACCCTGCCCCCAGGGTGGGAGGGAGCTGCCAGGACCTGATCCCTGGTGGGAGGTGCCGGGGGGTGAGGGGAGTGCTGGCAGCGCTTGGGAAGAGGGGGCTCAAACCCCCAGGTCTGTGCCCAAAGTGGGGGTGTCTGGGTGGGCAGAACAGGAGGGGTTTGTGGGGTGGGTTGTGGGACACCAACCACAGTGGGGTACAGTCAGCAGGTGACCCCGGGGCATCGAGGGCTTTGGGGGTGTCCTAAAGCTGTTGGGGAGCAAGGAGGGCTGTGGGTCACCGTGCTGTCCCCACCCCACTGTCCTCACCACCCTGTCCCCTCCCTGCCTGCAGTGACCAACCCTTGTGACCGCAAGAAGTGCGAGTGGCTCTGCCTGCTCAGCCCCAGCGGCCCCGTCTGCACCTGCCCCAACGGCAAACGCCTGGACAACGGCACCTGCGTGGTCATTCCCTCGCCCACCGTCTCCCCGGTCGGTAGGTGACACCAGAGGAGGAGGAGGAGGGAGGAGAAGGGGGGTCGGGTCCTGCCAGTGTGGTCCCACTCACCTCCATCACCTCCATCCCTCCCTCCCAGTGCCCACTACCGACACGTGTGACCTGGTGTGCCTGAACGGCGGCAGCTGCTTCCTCAACGCCCGCAAACAGGCCAAGTGCCGCTGCCAGCCGCGCTACAACGGGGACAGGTGCCAGATGGACCAGTGCTGGGACTACTGCCAGAACGGGGGCACCTGCGCCGCGTCCCCCTCGGGTGAGCCGGGGCGTCCCGGGAGGGTGGATGGACGGAGGGATGGATGGAGGGATGGATGGATGGATGGA
>JAWWLV010000078.1:1801964-1813340 GCA_035041135.1 Platyrinchus mystaceus
GGGGGATGGGGGGGGGGCTGTTGCCCTGGGGGGGTCGTGCAGTAGGGGGGGAGGTCGGTCCTGGGGAGGGTCGTGCAGTGGGGGGGGGGCGGCTGGGGGGATGTCGTGTATTGGGGGGGCTCCGGCAGTCACGGAGAGAGCGGGGGGCTGGAGGGGCTTGTGCGGTCCTGAGGGGGGGTCGTGCAGTCACGGGGGAGCGGTTTGGAGGGGGCGAGAGAATGGGAGAGTTGGGGGGGCGGCGGACAGGGGTTGCAAAGGGGGGGGGTCCTGCGCCCCCCAAGTTGGGAGGGTCCCGGGGCTGTCCCGGGGCGCCGCGCCCGGAGCTCAGGTGGAGTTGGGGGCCGGGGGGATCCTGGGGGGGTCCCGCCGCCGGTGAAGCCCCCTCTAGTCCTCCCCACGTTGCAGAGTGCGGGAGGCGCCGTCTGGCAGGTGTGGGGGGGCAGCGAGACGGAGCCGCTCGTGAGCGTGGGGGCGGCCACGCGTGGGTGGGTCGGACCCTCTGCCGGGGGGGCTCCGCGGGGGCAGCGGGGGTGCCCTTGTCCCGCACCTGGAGGGGGGAGCAGAGTGAACCCCTCACGGCGACCGTGCCGGGCAGTGCGGGGGGGTCCCCGCGCAGGGCTGGGGGGGCACGGCGGTTCCCCGGCTCCGCCAAGGGCGTGAGCCCCGAAACCACCGGCACAGGCGACGCCTTATTCCTGTCCCGACTCGGTGCAGGCTCAGCCTCGACACGGGGGGGCTCAGCCCTTCCAGGGGGGCTTCTCCCACCAGCCCCATCCCCATCTCAGCGGGTGCCCCCCAGCTGCCGGGGGGGCTCACGGCGCCTCGACTCCCGGGACAGGCCTGGTGGGGGGGCTTTGCCTGTTCCCCCCCTCTGCCTGCCTGTGGAGGCTGAGGAGCAGCTGCAGCCGCAGAGACCCCCCCCGCCCGCAGAGCGCCCCCCCTAGAGTCCCCCGGTCCCAGATACTAAAAGCTTCCCAAGGCCACTCACCCCCTCGTGTCCCCCCTCTGCCACCTCCTCTTGAAGCCCCTCGGGGGGGCTACAGCTGCATCCGACGCCAGCGCCGTGGTGGTCAGGAGGGGGGGATGGAGCCCCCCCCCAGTCCAGCCGGGGGGGCCAGGCTCATCACCCAGCAGATCTGATTTCCTGACACTCCATTTTTACTTTCTGTGTTTCATGAATAAAATCAAACGAGTCAATTCCCTCTCGGGAATTGGATGCACATCAGGGACCGACCCCCCCCCCGCCCGCCCCCCGCACCACCCGACCCCCCCCAGGCAAAGGCTCCTGCAACTTGTCTCTCCCTGGCACGCTGCTCCCTGCGTGGGGGGGGTAGACGTGTGCCCGTGTGTGGGGGTGGCTCTGCGTGACCCCCCCTCCCCGTGTCCATCCATTGCAGAGCATCTGTCGGTGCTGGAGCTGCTTCAAGACAAATGGGTTTGTTTTGATGAAATCCGGAGCAGGGCGCTGCCCTGGCCCCCCCCACGCCCACGCTGGCGCCGGGGCTGGGGTGGGTGCAGGGGGGCTCAAAGCCGGGGAGGGGGGCACGGGCACGGCCTGGGGCAAGGGGTGGGCACATGGGCACATGGGCATGGAAGGCTCCATCCCGAGGATAACCCTGGGAGATACCCTGAGCCCCAACCCTGCTGTGGTGGGGGGTCCAGGACCCCCCTCCCGGTGCTTCATGGGCTCCCTGACATAGAGGGGCCGGGGGCTGCCCACCCGTGGGCCCACCGGGTGCCAGGGAGGGGTAATGGAGCTTCTCCTGCCCCCTCAGCCCTTTGGGCCTGTTGGGAAGGAACTTTCCAGGCCTCTTTTTGAGCGTTAAATCGTGGGGTCCCTCTTGGGGGGGGACCTGGCCTGGCTTCCTGCCACCACAGGTCCTGGCCAGCCCCCCACGTGGACCCAGGACCCTTGGCTGGGCCCGATGGCCTTGGGCTGAGAAAGGGCAATTCCACCTGCGTCCCCCTGGCCTTCCTGGGAGGCAGATGCCATTCCTGGCCCTGGGGTCCCAGATGCTGCCGTGACGGTGTGACCCCCACCCAGTGCTGAGCAAGAGCCAGCAGTGGAGGGGACGGGCGATGCTGGCCCTGGAGCAGGCAGGAGCAGGCAGGAGCAGTCACTGCTGGCTTGGGGTGGCTGGGTGCTGCAGCAGGGCCAGGACTGGGACACCCGTGTCTTTCCTCACCCTGCTCCATCCCCAGCGCCTTTGCCGGAACATTCCCTCAGCCCAGCCCTGTGCCTCGGTTTCCCTCCTTCCCCACACCGGCAGGTGAGATAGATAGCAGCTGTCTGTGAAGCACCTGGAGTGTTGCTGGCAGGTTTTCCTTTATGGATTAACCCTTCCCAGGAAAACCCTGCCTTGCAGTGCCGGTGGCCGCGCCAGCCGGAGGCTGATGGTGCGGGATGCCGGTCTCTGGGAAACTCACCCTTTGCCTTGCTGTCACCCAGGAGCCGTCACACGTCTCCTGGGCTGCTGCCTGACAGATGGCTTTGCTCTTAGCAGATGCTGCCAGCCCTTTCTGTGCAAGGACACCCCAATTCCCAACCCCCCGGCTCCCATTATTGTGGGGAGTTCACCTGTTTTGTGGCTCGGAGGTTTGCGCCACATTTGGGGCCAGGGGAGGGGAAACGGGGTTTGGGTGGAGGTGCTGTCCTGCAGCCCTGCCTGGCCGGGGGTCCCCGGGGATGCTGAGCTTCAGGGACTGGCCGTGGCAGGTCGGTACCCGGACAGTGCCCAGATGGTGCCCAGAGGGCCGGGATCGGCTCTGTGTGCCCCCCGTTCCAGCGCTGCGGCTCCCCGAGCCGCCCTTGGCTGCGGCGGGTGCTGTGTGCTCAGCATGGCTGAGCTAATCTATCGCCAAACAAACACACACTGTTATTCCGAAAGAAGGTTTCCAAGCGACTCATTTCCCTTTTTTTAATAACTCTTCCCTCTGGTGCCCTTTGCACCCTGAGCTGGGAGATTCAATAAGGCTGGAGCCTGGAGCGTGGCTGGCGCAGCCTCAGCGAGGAGGGGGAGCAGTGGCTGGGGAGAGGGGGCACCCAGGGGTGCCTGCCGGCCAGACCCACCCACCCCTGTGCTTCCCGGTGCCGTTCTGGCTCCAAACCGGGTCCCGTTTTATTGCTTTTCCACCCTCCTTTTTTTTTTAATTGCCAGTTTTATACCGGGCACTGGCAGGGGTGCCCGACCCAGGATGGGGGGCAAGGCGGGCACTTCCCCCTGCGAGAGCAGCCCCCAGCTGAGCCCCCACCACTAATCACACCCCTGCCAATTAACACTCACGGATTAATGACTTTGCACCCCCTTTATGCATCCCCAGCCCCTCCTTTCAGAGAGCCCAAGTCCCCGCAGCCAGTGGCCCAAGTGTGGGGTGGGGCTGTGCTGAGACCCCGCAGCAGGAGCCCCCCCAGCCCTGGCCGAGCTCCAGCCTCGCAGCCTCGCCTGGCTCAGCCTTCGCGCTCGGGCGCTGGAGGTAAATGGCCCAGGAAAGATGAAGCTTCCTCTCCCGCCGCTTGGATTGCTGCTGAAGGAATAATCACGTCCCCGCGCCCGTGTTCCCCCCCCCCCCCCCCCACCTCCTGCCTTTTTCCCTGTTGCAAAAGGAAAGTCATTGTGGAGGAGCAGATTAGATCAGGGACACGAGCTCCAGGGCCCCCTCCCCCGGATCAATCCCCACCGCCCCCCACTGTGTGGGGACACAGACCCCGTGTGACCCCCGTGGCCATCAGGCCCCTGGGCTGGCCTTGCCTGGTGTCACAGCGGGTGTCACAGTGGGTGTCACAGAGACCCTCTCACTGTCCCCCCCATCTCCCTGGCATGGGGCAGCAGAGCCTCCACCCACAGTGGGCACCTGTGAGGGGCTGGGAGCCTGGGCTGGGGGGTGGGTGCGAAGGGGGGGCTGAATCCAGCCCTGGGGGTCACCAGAGGGGTCCCAGGGGATGGTGGGCTGCAGGGACACGCTGTCACCTGCTCCCAGTGGGAACCATTGCCTGGCTGTGGAGGGTCATGGTCCTTGCGACCCCAGAGGAGCTGCGGCCACAGCAATGCCCTTGAGGGTCCCCAGAGCTCCTGGGGGGCCCTTGGAGGGTCTTCATTAACCTGAGCTGCCAGGGAGGTGTGGGGGGTGCTGTGTCCTTACTGCTGCCCCCACCCCCGGGGGGAACAGATCCCATCTGGCCCTGGGAATGTGGGGTGGAGATGGGGGGGCCACGAGGATGGGGTCTCACTGAGGGGACAGCCTGGCATTCACCCCCTGTCTGGTGACCTTCTCACGGGCCCCGTCTCATCCAGGGGGGACGGGGGGGGGCTGGAAAGGCAATTTATGATCCCGCCTGATAGAATCTTATAAAATTTCCCGGGCACACTCGAAATTACATTTCCATAGCTCGGGAGCAGCGATCGCGGCGTGCGCCGATACCTGCCACTTTTATGGCTACATTTATTGCAATAATAAAGGGGAATGGGGAGGTGAGGGCTGGGGGTGGCCGGGGGGGTGGGAGTGGGGGGGCTGGGCACAGGGTGGGGGCTGCGTCGCTGCAGGCCTGGGGTCCTGCTGGTTTGGGGGGACTCGGGGGAAGCTGCTGCCTCCCTGCACCCCGGGGAATCCTCACCTGAGAAGAGCTGGGGTGGCTCAGGGAGGGTGGAAGGAGCCCTGCGGGTGCTCTGCTGCAGGGAAAATGAGGCAGGGCTGAGGAGGGGGAGCGTGGGTGTCCTGGGGGCCATCCCTGGCACTGGAGATGTGGGAGTGACCTGGGACTTGTCCCTGCTGGCTCTGCCTCACACCGGCCCCGTGAGCTGCCCACGTCCCCATGTCCTGCATGGTGTGACTGGGGGTGCCCGGGAGCAGCCCCCTCCCCAGTGACCCTCGTGTGGGGCTGGGTCTCTCCGAGGCCAATCTGGGGGATTCCAGGCCCTCTGGCTGGCTCAGGTGCTGTTGGGTGATGGACACCCTGGAGCCACGTGTCCCCGTCCCCCACCACCCCCCTGTCCCCTCACCGCTGGCTGCTGCCCACCCATCTGCACCCCCTCTCCCCCTCCTGCTCCGTTTATCTCCTGTTTTCCCATTCATTCCCTTTTCTCCTCCAGCCCAATGAGTCACACAAGCCTCGAATCCTTTGCCTGCTGCCGTCTCCTCCCTTCTATTATATTTTTTCCTTTGCTCTTAACAGCACTTTCTTTTTTCACCCATGGGGGAGAGATTTGGGATGTACATTTTTCACGGCCCCCCCCCAACCCCCCCCAGCCACCTCCCAGCTCCTGCCTCACCGTGAAGCCCTTAAAAGTAATAAATAAATAAAATAACGGCTGAGGAAAGAAAAGGCAGGAAACGAGTGACAGGGAAAAGGAACCAAAACGAAAGAAAGAAGGAGGAGGGAGAAAAAAAGTCCTACTCGGGCTATGAAATATTTATTAGCCAGCGCGTGCCGAGCGCGTTAATAAAGCTGCAGCATTTGCATATTTTTTCCGTCGGCGAGGAGCGAGGTGTCTGTTCGGGGGGTGAAGGCACAGCTGATCCAAAGCCAATCCCCCCGGCCCCACAGGTCACGGTCCTGCTCGAGGGGACACCGGCCCTCGTGCTCGCGGCGCGCCGGTGTCACCGGGAGCAGGACCCCAGGGCGGAACCGTGGGGCCACAGGTGGCACAGCTGGGAGGAGCCCATGGTGGGTTTGGTGGACTGTTTGGTGGATTTGGCTGGATTTGGATTTGTATTTAGATTTGTTCCTCTGGGCTCAGGTTCATCCATCCCAATGCTGTGCCTTTTCTGGTCTGGGGATCTCCAGCACCCCACTGCCAGCCCAGGGGTGCCCAGCAGCACATCAAGGGCTCCCCAGGACTGTCACAGCTCAGCATGGCAGCAGCACAGCCATACTCTCACCATGTCCGGCAGGGATGAGGACAGGCTGGTTATGGGGACAGGGATGGTCTGGCCATGGGGATGGGGGTGGGATGGGCATAGGGATGGGGACAGGCTGGAGGCAGGGACAGGGGTGGGGGAATGTGTCACCCAGGACGTGCAGCCACACCAAGGGCCCCACTCCACGCATGCGTGTGTCACCGTGCGTGTGTCACCGTGCGCGTGTCACCGTGCGTGTGTCACCGTGCGTGCACACGTGGAGGTGTCCGCGCACACCCCGCCGCACGTGGAGCAGCACGGGAGCACCCACTGCCATTTCTTGCGTTCACCTGGGCGCAGAGGTGACCTGGGTGCACACCCGCAGCACCCACACCCTCACCCGCACCCCAGAGCCGCGCACACGCTCCCCCAAAGGCTCGGGAACACCCACCCAGCCCGGAGCCGTCACCCAGGCGCAGCCGCTCGGACACGCCCGGACACCCCGGGTCCCTCCCGCAGCCCCGCGGAGCCCAGCGCGGCACCCGGCACCGCATTAGCACCCGCGCGGCGCCGGGAGATAAATGGGAGCTGTCAGAGGCACCTTGTTTGCTGCTAACCTTTGGAAATGCCACGGCGCCCCGGGCTGAGCGCGCCGGGGGGAGCGGGGCCCGCGGGGATTGTCGCTCACCACCTCCAATTAATCTCCTCGCGCTAACGAAGGCGGCGGGGTGACAGGGGGAGAGGTGGGGTGGCAGGGGAGAGGCCGGCGTGACCCTGTGCCCATGGGCAGAGCGGCACAGCCTGAGCAGCAGAGCGGTGACAGTGCTGCTGGTGGCCCCTGCTGAGGGATGGGATCGGGGACAGGGTTGGGGATGGGGATGGGGACAGGCCGGTGGCAGGGATGGGGAAGGTTGGCTGCATGGACAGGGACAGGCCGGTGGTAGGGATGGGGACAAGCTGGTGGTGGGCACAGGGACAGTGGGGACAGGGCCAAGCTGGAGGTAGAGACCCTGCCTTTGTTGAGGGGTGTCACTGCTCCTGCTGCTGGAGGGGGCTCTTTTGCCTTGGGCCTGTGCCCCTCCACTCCCAGCCCCACTCTGGGGCTGCTGGAGCTCATCCCAGCCCACACCAGGGCAGCTGCTCCCCCCACTCCCCCCGTGCTGCTCCTCTCCCCTCTGCCAAGGTGACCGAGGGTCTCGGGGGAGCAGCTGACGGCGCTTGGCCCCAGCAGCAAATGGGATGTGAGTGGCCATCACTGCTGGGCCTGACAAACCAAATTGATGCCGGCACCGAGAGCCTTCCTGGTCCCTCTGCAGCCGCATCCAGCCCTTCCCGCATCCTTGCCTGGCTCCCTGTGCGCAGGGTGTGACATGTGGTGCCCACGGACTGCAGCCCTGTGGGGGCACAGAAGGGCACACGAGGGGCTGGAGAGCAGCTAAAGCACGGAACGATGCCACGGGGATTGTGATGAGGAGGGGGATAGCACAGATGTGTAGATGCAGTAGCACATGTGACAGTAAAAACAACCATCTCAGGCACACCGAGGTGACCGGCGAGTGGCAGCGGAGCCCCGCACACCACAGGGCCAGGCATGGCACAGGGCCTGGTGTGGGCAGAGAGGGAGGGGGCTGGCACTGGGACCCCCCTGTGCACCCACAACGCGTGTCCAGGAGGTTCACGGTCACGTGTGTGCAGCTGCACCCCAACGGCACAGCCGGAGCATTAATATTTAACGGAGGTGTCCGGGACCTGCCCTGCATTCCGACAGCGCTGCCAGGGCGCAGGGGGGTGACCTTGGCTCCCCTCGGCGCTGCCGGGGGTGAGGTGCCCATGGCCCCGCTCATCCCTGCCCCTCACCCGCACGCTCCGAGCCCCCCCGGCCGGCCCGTGCCGGGGCTCAGCGGGGGCTGCGGGCAGAGAGGGTCCCCCCACACCCCCCGACTGCGCCGGTGCCGCGATCGATCGCCCGGCTGCATCGCGGCCGCTGCCCTGCTCTGCAATTCCCTTTCATCCCCCGCTCCCCCAGCAGCTCCTGCGGAGGGACTGGAGGGGTTGGGGGGCTGCCAGCCTGGCCCTTTGCCAGCAGGGGCTGGGGGCACTGCAGGGTGGGGGCTGTTTCCTCTGTCCATTCCCAATCTGTGCCCCCTGGCTCCATCCTCCTGCACCCCCTGCACCAGCCTGGCCTGGGGACCTGCAGCCCCCAGGACTACAGGAGGCTGCTTCCAGCATCCATCTCCCCTGCTCCCACTGCGTCCCCTCCCCACTGTCTGCCCATCCCTGTCCCTTCCCTGTCCCTGCATCACCGTCTCCATCAATTCCCATCACAGCCCATTCCCATCCCACTCACCCCTGCAGGGGATCATGGGGAGGGGGGGATTGCAAAGGGAAACTGAGGCAGGGGAGGAGGGTGCAGGTGCCTGCAGTGCTGCTGGGGACAGGCCCTGGCTCCCAGCCCTGGCTGCGATGGAAATCCAGCACAGAGCTCGGAAACCTCCAGAAATCCTTCCCGGTGGTGGGGGCTCAGCAGTGTGTGCTGCTGTGTGTGTTCCCTGTGAGCTGCAGGCCCTGGCCCCTCGCTGTGGGTGCAGGCAGGTTTGGGGGCTCCCAGTTGTGGGGTCACCAGTGCCCCTCGGCCTCCCCAGGGCGGGATGTGAGGGGCTCCAAGTCTGATGGACGGAGAGATGGAGCGGAGCTGGGGTGCAGGGGGAGGAGCTGCAACCACCCCCCTGGCCCAAAATGCATCTCTCCCAGCCTGGGGGTGCCCCTCTCCCCCTCCTCCCGTTATCTTGCCATCCCGGGCCTGCCCCCCCTCTCCGGCTGGCGAAGGAGCCGGGCTTTGAAGCTGCGTTAAAATATAGATAAGGGCGAAGGCAGCGGCGGCGTTCGGAGAGAGCCGGGGGGAGGGGGGGGCTGGCCGGGCTGGGGGGGTGCGGGGATGGAAGCTGAGCCATAGCTCTGCACCGCACACCCTGTTCCCCCCTGCCCCCCAGAATGGGCTGAGAACCCCCAAATCCCCCCCCCACAGCCCCGTGGAGCTGCCTGTGCCTGGCCAGGGTTCCCCTCTCCTGTGTGGTGCATGCCAGAGCAGATTCAGGGGCTCAGCCTGGCACACACCAGGGGGACGAGGTGATGGACCCCAGGGATGGAATGGATGGAACCCCTGGCTTGACAGCAAGTGTGGGGGACCACAACTGGGCCCTCCCTGTGGTGCTGCTCACCTCTGGGGAGTGCCCAAGCAGAGACCCCACACACAGACCCATCTGGCCATGGGGAAGGGGGCCTGGGGGGCTTCCCCCTCTCTGAGCAGGGTCGTGTGACCCCCATCATTCCCAATGGAGATCATTCCCAAGCAGGAAAAACTGTGCAGGGTAGGTGATGCTGGAATGAGCTGGAGCAATTCCCCGGGCCTGCCTCAGCTCCCTGTGGGAGTGCAGCCCCCCCAGCCCCTCCAGCTGGTGCCTCTGCTCGCTGCCCCCCTCCCACCTTTCCCCCGGGATACGGGTCATCCAGAGCAGAAGCTGCCGGAGCAGCGGAGCACCTGCCAGCTCAGGGTGACAGTGATTGACGAGGCCGGGGCTGCTGGAGCAGCATCCTGGACACCGGAGCAGCTGGCAGGGCAGGAGGGCACAGCGGGCACCCCAGGAGCGGCGGGATGAGGGATGGGGGCACGGGGGAGCAGGTGGGTAGGGGGGTGAGGGACAGGAGGCGTGTCGGAGTTGGGGTCCCAGGCTGGCGATGGCAGCTGGCTCTGCTCGCTGGTGTCCAAACCAGTGACCCGGCGAGCCTCGGGAAGGGGACGCTGCGGTCCCGGCCCAGCTGGTGCAGGCAGGAGGATCGGGACAGGCAGGTGAGGAGGGGCATGGGCAGGAGGATGAGGAGGGGGGTGCTGGCAGGAGGATGGTGAGGACACGGCTGGGAGAGTGAGGAGGAGGACACAGGCACAGCTCGTGCAGTCTCTGCCCTCTTTCCCCCAGACGGTGTGTGCTGGGGGTCACATCGCCAAGACCCTGGGGTACCTGGAGCTGGGCACCTCCGGCCTCCTCAAGGACGTCCCCTATGGCACCCTGAAGCCCCCAGCGCTCGACCCCGGGCGGCTGATTCCGGCAGAGCCCCCCCGGGGCGCGGGAACACCCGCGGGCGCCGGACGGAGCCCCTGGGACTGGCAGAAGAACCAGACGGCCGGGGAGCTGCTGAGCCCCCGCGCCCACCGCAAGCCCACCCTCAAGTCCGGCCGCACCAAGAAGATTTTCGGCTGGGGAGACTTCTACTTCAACATCAAGACGCTCAAGTTCAGCCTCCTGGTGACGGGCAAGATCGTCGACCACATCAACGGCACCTTCAGCGTCTACTTCCGACACAACTCCTCCAGCCTGGGCAACGTCTCGGTCAGCATCGTGCCCCCCTCCAAGGCCGTGGGTTTCGAGGTGCTGGTGCCCGGCCCCCCCCAGCTCCCGCGCCCGCCGCCGCCCCCCCAGCAGAGCACCCTGCCCGAGGGGCGCCCGGCCAAGGCGCTCAACTGCCACGTGGAGTACGAGAAGACGAACCGGGCGCGCAAGAACAAGCCGTGCCTGTACGACCCGTCCAAGGTGTGCTTCACGGAGCACACGCAGAGCCACGCGGCCTGGCTCTGCGCCAAGCCCTTCAAGGTCATCTGCATCTTCATCTCCTTCCTCAGCATCGACTACAAGCTGGTCCAGAAGGTCTGTCCCGACTACAACTTCCAGCACGACAACCCCTACTTCGGCTGACGGCCCCGTGGTGGGAGGTGCTGGGGGGGGCGCTGGGGGGGCGCTGTGCCCCCATCACAGCTGCTCAGTGCCCCCCGTGACCCCCACACCAGCCCCCTCCTCGTCATTGGAGCATCTCTGTGCTGTGTTATGGGACAGCTGGTGCTGGGGGTCTCAGCCCCCCACCCACCCACTGACATCCCATCCCTGCAGCATCCCTGCACCACAGTGGGATATGGCCAGTTCTGGGGATCCCCCCCTCACCCACTGAGACCCCATCCCAGCAGCACCCTGTGCTGGGGTACAGCCAGTGCTGGGGGTGCTGGACCCACTGACACCCCATCACTACATCACTGGGGTACAGTTGGTTCTGGGGGGTCCCAGCCCCCCCACCCATTGAGACCCCCCACCCACTGAAACCCCCTCACTGCAGCACCCCTGCACCCTACTGGGGTACAACTGGTGCTGGGGGTCCCGGCCCCCCCTACCCACTGAAATCCCATCACTGCAGCTCAGGGGGTGCAGACACGGAGCCCCCCCATGCTGGGGCCTGGGCTGGGGCCCACGGGGGTGTGGGGGTGAACTGGGGGGTTCAGCCCCATGCGATGGCACCTCCGGGGTGTCACGCGGGGCAGGTCAGGGTGCTGGGGGGGATCTCAGTCCTCACCCCATACACTGGGGGGGCTTTTGCCTCTCTGCAGCCTCTCACATGTGTGTGCAAGGGCCCCACACAGGTTTTGGAGCCCCCCCAACACTGACCCTGCTCCAGTGCCACAACTGAGCCCCCAGTTCCCCATGGACCCCCCCCCCCTCC
>JAWWLV010000078.1:1815774-1829932 GCA_035041135.1 Platyrinchus mystaceus
CTGTTGGACCTCCAGTTTCCCGTCGGCCCCGGTGGCTCCGCCCCCCCCGGCAGCGCGCGCGTGGGGGCGGGGCCAGGCGGGCACCGGGGCCGGGACCGGGACAGGGACCCGGCCGGGACCCACGTGCAGCGCGGACCGAGATGTGGCCGCTCCGCCTGGGCAGGGTGAGCCCCGGCGGGGGGACGGGGGGCCGGTCCCCGGGGGTTGGGGAGGGTCCCGGTCCCCGGTAAGGGGTCCTCGGTAAGGGTTCCCACATCCCGCGTGGGTCCCGGTGCCCCCCGGGCACTCCGGTCCGCGGGGTCTGCCGGTGCTCGCAGGGGTCCCGGTGCCCGGGGGGCGGGTCCCGGTGCCCGGTAGGGGTGGGCCCGCTCGGGTTCCCGGGGCCCGGTGAATCCCGGGGCCCGCAGGGGTCCCAGATCCCGGAGGGGGGTCCCAGTACCCCGGGGGAGCCCCGGAGCTCGCAGGGGTCCCGGTGCCCGCAGGGTACTCCGGTCCCCGGTATCTCCCGGTGCTCACACCGTTCCCGGTCTCCGGCGCGTCCCGGTCCCCAATGGGGGTAGGCTGGGGGGGGTCCCGGTGCCCAGTTGTTCGCCCCCCATGTACCCCCTCCTCCCCCCTCCAGCGCCCTCGGGGGTCTCAACTCCATCCCGGTCCTCCCCACCGCCCTCGCCCCCGATTGGGCACCGACACCCCCATCCCGGTGTCGTGTCCCCCGAACGGTCCCGTCCCCCCCCACCCCTCCTCGCGGACTTTGTGTCTGTCCCAAAGTCCCCGGGGCTGGGACAGCCACCGCCACCGGCCTTGGCCCCTGCCCGGTGCCCGCAGTCCCGCGGGTGATGCAATGGGGTGGCGGCGGTTACATCACCCGGCACCGGGCATTGGGGTGAGGGGGGCACTGGGGACCCCCCTCGCTGTGCACGGCGCTGAGGGGGGGTCTGCAGGGCAGACAAACCCCCCATGTACAACGAGGGGGGGGCCGTGGATGAGGATTCAGGGGTGCATGTGGGCTTGGGGGGGGGGTCCCCCCTGTGCCCTGTGGGGGGTTCGCATGTGCCTTATGGGGTCCTTGGGGGTGCTCATACACCTTTGGGGTCTTTGGGACTCCCCATGTGTCTTGTGGGAACTTTGGGAGGGTCCCCATGTGCTTGGTGGGGTCCCTGAGGGTCCCCCTGGGGGTACCCTGTGGGGAGCTTGGAGGGGTCCCCATGGGCCTTATGAGGACCTTGGAGTTCCGCCATGTGCCCACCTTGGGGGGCGACACCGGTGACTGGAGACAGAATCTGGAGGTCTCGCTCCTCCCCCTGTCACCTGCAGGTCCGGGAGGGGTAAGGGGGGGTCCAGCACGCTCCATGTGGGGTCACAGCCTGTCCCCCCCTCCCTGTGCAGACCCTGCAGCGATGGGGCGGCCGGGTGGGCCCCGGCAGCCAGCGGGCACAGCACGGCTCCGCCGCCGCCGCCACCAGGCACATGCCCGGGTGGACGGGGCAGGAGAGCCTGGCCGAGAGCGACCCCGAGATCTGGAGCCTGGTGCAGAAGGAGAAGGATCGTCAGTGCCGGGGGCTGGAGCTCATTGCCTCTGAGGTGGGGGCCGGGGGGCTTGGGTGGGGGTGGGGACGGGCCCAGGGGTCCCCTGCTCGGGGAAGGGGGTTGGCGGCTCCAACTCTGACCCCCTGTTCTCCAGAATTTCTGCAGCCGGGCGGCACTGGAAGCCCTGGGCTCCTGCCTCAACAACAAGTACTCGGAGGGCTATCCTGGGAAGAGGTAAAGTGGGGAGCGGGCTGGGGGGGCATCAGGGGCCCCTCTGCACCGGGGCTGGCAGGGGGAGCCCCCATCACCCCGTCCCGTCTCCCCCAGGTACTACGGGGGGGCCGAGGTGGTGGATCAGATCGAGCTGCTGTGCGAGCAGCGGGCGCTCGAGGCGTTCGACCTGGACCCCGCGCGCTGGGGCGTCAACGTCCAGCCCTACTCGGGGTCCCCGGCCAACTTCGCTGCCTACACGGCCCTGCTGCAGCCCCACGACCGCCTGATGGGGCTGGACCTGCCTGATGGGGGCCAGTAAGTGGGGGGCTGGGGGTCCTGGAGCCCGCTGCCTCCTGAGGGTCCCGGGCTCACCCCGCTCCTTCCTCGCAGCCTCACCCATGGGTACATGTCCGACATCAAGAGGATCTCGGCCACCTCCATCTTCTTCGAGTCGATGCCCTACAAGCTTGATGTGAGCTGAGGGGCAGGATCTGGGGGGAAAGGGGGGGCTGTGGCTCAGGATGATCCCAGTGGTGCCCCGAGGTGCCTTCAAGGTGCCCCTGAGGTGCCCAAGCGGCTCCAGCAGCTCCTGCCCTCCCCTCCACATCCCAGCGAGTCCCAGACATGTCCCTGTGCCACGGGAGATGCCCGTGGCTCAGCCAGAGGTGCCGTGCTTGGAGCAGAGGAGCAAAGGGGTGCCTTGGCGAGCTGTCTCTCTGTCTGTCTGTCTGTCCGTTCCTGGGCTGACTGAGCTTTCTTGTCTGTCTGTCCTTCACAGCCGGCCACGGGGCTGATCGACTACGAGCAGCTGGAGCTGACGGCGCGGCTGTTCCGTCCCCGGCTGGTCATCGCGGGCACCAGCGCCTACGCCCGGCTCATCGACTACGCACGGATGAAGAAGGTGCCACAGGGGGCAGGGAACGGGGACGGTGGGTGGCCGTGGTGTCCCCAGGGGACAGCGGGTGACCGTGGTGTCCCCAGGTGTGCGAGGAGGTCAAGGCGTACCTGCTGGCGGACATGGCCCACATCAGCGGGCTGGTGGCGGCCAAGGCCATCCCCTCGCCCTTCGAATACGCCGACGTCGTCACCAGCACCACCCACAAGACCCTGCGCGGCGCCAGGTGAGGCTGTGAGCTCCTGTTCCAGGGGGGTATTCCTCGGGGATGGAGCTGCCCCGGGGGGACCGGGGTGAGGGGGGTGTCCCACGGGGTGACAGCGGGAGCAGCGGTGCCAGCGTCTCCTGCCGCCAGGTCGGGATTGATCTTCTACCGCAAGGGCGTGCGCTCCGTGGATAAGAAGACGGGGAAGGAGACGCTCTACGACCTGGAGGACAGGATCAACTTCTCCGTGTTCCCCTCCCTGCAAGGGGGCCCCCACAACCACGCCATCGCCGCCGTGGCCGTGGCCCTCAAACAGGTCCGTGCCGGGGCGGGGGGCTCGGGGCGGGGGGTGACCCGGGCCCCACGCTGACGGGGTGTCCCCTCGCTCCCAGGCCAGCTCCCCGGCTTTCCGGGAGTACTGCCAGCAGGTGCTGAGGAACGCCAAGGCCATGGCACAGGCGCTGCTGCAGCGCGGGTACACCCTGGTGTCAGGTAATGCTCCCTCCGTTCTGGGCGCGAGGAGGGACGAGCTGCGCCGGGGGGCAGAGGAGGAGGGTGAGGCAGAACGGGGGCAGCGCTGCAGAGCAGGGAAAGGGCGGCAAGGGGAGAGTTGGGGGTGCTCGGGGGTCCTCACCCCTCTCCCTTGCTTTCCAGGTGGCACCGACAACCACCTGGTGCTGGTGGACCTGCGGCCTAAGGGCATCGACGGGGCGCGGGCGGAGCGGGTGCTGGAGCTCGTGTCCATCACCGCCAACAAGAACACGTGCCCGGGGGACAAGAGTGCACTGACCCCGGGGGGGCTGCGCCTGGGTGAGGGACGGGCCCTGCGGGGGGGCTTCCTGCCAGCCCTGGGGTGGGGGGTCCTCAGGCTTTTGCCCCAGGGCATCCCCAGTGTTTCACCCTTCTCTGAGGACTCCATGTGGGAGTTTGGAGCTGGTTCTGGCCCAGAGAGGGGCACAGGACCCCATGGGGGCTGGCAGCTGGGGAGCGTGGGGAGCTCCTTGGGGGGCTTGGGGAGCTCCTTGGGGGGCTTGGGGAGCTCCTTGGGGGCTGCTGCCCCGCGGTGGTCCCGGCCCTGACGGGCTCTGTCCCCAGGTGCCCCCGCGCTGACCTCCCGCCACTTCCGCGAGGAGGATTTCCAGAAGGTTGTGGAGTTCATCGACGAGGGCATCATGCTGGCCCTGGACGTCAAGAGCAAAACCAGTGAGTGGGGGGGCTGTGTCACCCCCCGCCCCTCCCCGTCCCCCCCTTCCTGGGTGCCCGCCGGCCCCTCTCCCTTGGGGGCACAGGGGCTGTGCCAGCCCTGCTCCCCAGCCTGGTGGAGCTTCCCCTGCGGGTACCTGGGCAGGGATGGGGCTGCCGTGGGGTCTCCCCCTCCTCACCTGCCCCCCTCCCACCCCCAGGTAAGCTCCAGGACTTCAAGACCTTCCTGCTGCAGGACCCCGAGACGCAGCGGCGCCTGAGCGACCTCCGCCAGCGCGTCGAGACCTTCGCTCGTGCCTTCCCCATGCCCGGCTTCAGCGACCACTGAGGGGGGGCCTCCCCTCCTGCCGGGCTGGGGTCACCGGGGGGGGCGAGGGGAGGCTGAAACCCACCCTCTGCCTTCCCCACTCCCCTTCGTCCCCCTTTAGCACCTTTGGGCGCTCCCTCCCTAGGGTGGGGGACGGTGCACGCCCGTCCTGCTCTCAGTGTTAGGGTGCAGAGACCCCCCCAGACCCTGACGGGGGGGGGCACCATTTGTTCCAGCCTCATCTTGCACTTTTCTATGGGGGGGTTGCTAATAAAAGTGGGGGCAGAGCCTGGAGGTGTGTGGGTGCTGGGCTGGGGGGAGAAGGGTGTCTGGGGGTGGGTTCCTGGAGCCCCTCAGCACTGCACCAGGAGAGCTGGGGGTCTCTGTGCCTCAGTGTCCCCATCCTGGGGCTTCACCCAGTGGGCTCTGAGGGCAGGGGGTGACACTGAGCCCCAAAACAAGTCAGGGGGCCATAGCCCAGGCTGCCCCACCCGCTCTGTTCCTGCCCAGCCAGACCCTGCCCCATGTCACGTATCCCGGGAGCTGCACACGCCTCCAGGACACGCATGTGCATCCACACACGTGTGGGTGTGACCCCCCCACCCCCTCAGCCTCTCCAGAGGGTCCATGGCGGGGCCTGAGGGGGGACCCTGGAGCGTGGGAGAGGGGAAATGCAGACCCGGGGGGCTTGTGCTGCTTCCAGTGGGATGTGACCCCTCCCAACCCCCCCAGCCTTCCCGAGGGAGGGGGTGTGATAACATCTCCTGCATTAAAGGCCCTGGGAAACCACAAATAATCCAGTTTGCTGCCCCCTCCTATATTTTATTACTGTCCCAGGAGTTTAATGCAGGCACAACGTGACCGTGACGGGTGTGGGGGCTCTGTAGGGACGTGGTTTGTTGGGGGGGGGGGGACTTGGTCACACGGTTTGGGGGTGCTGGGGGAGCAGTGGGACCTGTGTGCAATGGCTTTGGTGGAGCTGGGGGGGCTTCTGGCAGGGGTGGGTTCCCCCCCGCGTGTCCCAGGGGTGGCTCAGAAGCTGGGACGATCCTTCTTGAGGTTCTTGTAGTCAGTGGAAACTGCCAGAAACTGGAGAAGGGAGGGAGGTGAGGGGGGGTCGTGACTCCCCTCCCTGGTGTCGCTGCAGCCTGGCCTTGGCCCCGAGGTGGGGGGGACACACTCGGTGCCCCCCTCCCCACATCTGAGCACAAGGAGCTGTGGGGCCGATCCTCCTTTCCCCTTCCCAAGGCAAACACGGTGTCTTACCCCAAACGGGGCTGCTCCCCCGTCCCCTGCCAGCCCCCAGTTCACCCAGTGCTCACTTTATACTGGTCCGTGGGGCTCAGCTTGTTCCAGGGTTCAGGATTATTTTTGCGGTCCCAGCTGGGGGAGGTGATGGGGACATCAGTACCTGCAGGGAGCGGGGAGAGACCCCCCCACCCCACTGTGTCGTCCCTCCCCAAGCCCCGATGTCACCATCCCCAGTTCTCGGAGCCTTCCACATTGGATACATCCCGTCCTGTCCCGGGAGGGGCGCTGGGAGGCCAGCAGAGCCGTGGGATGGGGTCCCTGGAGAGAACAGCTCATGTCCCCCCCTCTTCCATTCCCCCCCATCCGCTGCTGCTGGCCAAGAGCAGAATTTTCCATCTGGGAAGATGTTTGTGTGTGTTATTAGGGGATGAAGGGGGGGCCGTGCTGCAGCCCCCTGGAGCTGTTAATGGCATTAATGTGCTGGGGGGGGGGCTGCTGTTCCCCCCCAAACACCCCTCTGCACTCCCACCCTCCAAGCCAAGGTGTCTGGATCCACTAATTGCAGAGCTGAGCTCAGCTGGTGCCAGATTAAATCCATGAGTGGTTTTACCGGGAGCAAATAATTATGAGCAAGGTGGGGGGGCCGTGGGGACACGGGAAAACCAGCCTGGTCCCCCCAGCATGTGGGGCTGTCTGCCCATCCATCCTCTGTGATTCCACATCCCTCCCTCCACCCAGGCAACCCCCTGTCCCTCACCCCTCCATCCATCCTCGCACCTCTCCCTCCACTCTTCCTTCCTCCCTGGTTTTATCTGTCCCTCCCCCCCCTGCCCATTCCTTCTCCAACGATCCATCTGACCATTTCCCATTCCTCCCTCAATCCCACCCTCCCCACACCCATCCATCCATCCATCCTTCCATCCATCTTCACACCTCACACCCTTCCCCTGTTCGTTCTTCCATCTCTCCATCCCCCGTCCATCCCTCCATCCCTCTTCACACCTTCCCCTCTGCTCATCCTTCCCTGCTGGTTTTGTCCCTCCCTCCCTCTCTTCATTCCTTCTCCAACCATCCATCCCACCATTCCCCATTCCCCTCAGTTCCCTCCCCACATTCTTCCCCCTTGTCCATCAGCCACTTTTTACCCACCTTGTCGCCCACCCACCCACCTTCCTCCCAGTGCCCAGAGCAGGAGGCTGGAGGAGCCCTTCTCCCATCTCCCCCAAAACAAGGAGAGGGGATATGACCCCCCAACTTCCCTCACCCCCCTCGGGGCACCTCTGCACCCACATTTGCCCCCCACCCCTCACCACGAAGGTGTCAGGAGTGTCTGGGCACCCCAACACCGCTGAGGGCAGGGGGTGAGAGAGCAGGGGGTGCTCAGGGTGAGACATCAAGGGGTGCCCAGGGCCAGAGCCCAAGGGGTGCCCGGGTTGAGAGCCTGGGGGGTGCCCAGGGCACCCCAACCCGTACCTGACGTCCGGGCTGTACAGCGCCAGCCTCAGCAGGTACATCACCGCACTGCCCAGGCCCACACTGATGAAGCCAATGAGGGGAATGAGCTGCAGAGAGAAAGAGAGAGAGAGAGAGAGAAAAATGAAAAATACCCCAATAAAATGAATATTTATCAGGCGGACTGGAGAGTGAAAGGCAGAGCTGACACGCCGGGAGATTTACAGGGGGAATATGGCAGAGCAATCCTGTAGCTGGGCTGCAGTACACAGTGTAGCTGTCAGCTTGAGTGACTGAATTAAAAGAGGGAGAGAAAAATCGGCTCGTGTTGGAGAGGAATTGGATTTGGAATGAGAAATCACTTCCCCTCTGCCTGTGGCTGCCCGGAGCTGGTGCTGCTGAGGACCCGGGGACCCCATTCCCAGTGTTTCCAGTGACCCTGCTCAGGGCTGAGCCTTGGCTCACGGTTCCTTGCCGAGGTACTCAGTCCTGGGCACCCCATTCCTGGCATTCCCGGCATTCCCAGCACCCTCAGTGTCCCTGTTCAGGGCCGAGCCTCTGCTGATGGTTCCTCCCTGAGGCTCTCGGTCCTGAGCACCCCATTCCCGGCATTCCCAGGGTTCCCAGTTCTCCGGCTCAGGGCTGAGCATCAGCTCATGGTTCCTCCTTGCGGGAGTCGGTCCTGGGCAGGGTTTGTCCCTGAGCCACACTGTGACCCAGGCAGTGTCCCCGTCCCCCCACAGCCCTCCGAGCCCTGCCCCCCTCAATCTGGGGGGCACCATCTCCTGACGGAGCTCAAGACAAGGAGCGTTCAGTTCCTCTTGCTGGGAAGGACTGGGGCCGAGCACTTGGGGGTCCAGAGCGGGTCTGGGGGGGGCACTCAGTGACCCCAACCCCACCATAGACATCCCTGCGAGCACGAGGTGCCCTCGCCCCCCTCCGTGCCTGCAGCAGCTCCCGTCACACCTTGGCAGAGCGACCAGTTCCACCTCCCCGTCTCCACTCGCGCTGCCAATCCCCCAGTGCCCAGAGCGACGCGGCCTCAATCGCAGCCGAGCCGAGGCGGCTCTGACCTCCCCCAAATTGCCGCGGCCCCCGCGCCGGGGAAGCCGCGGGCGCGTAATGAGCCTGGCGCCAGCCGTGCCCGTGGGAGCCGCGGCCTCGCCGTGCCCATTAACGGCGGCGGGGCCGTCGGAGCCGCTTCTCCGGCACCCGGCTCCGTTTGCAGCTCTGCTCGGCGGCTGCGGCGCAGAAATGGGGTCCCCAAACTCCCGCCCGAGCGGCCACCGCCCTGTGACTCAGTTCCCCCGCTTGGGTGGTGCTTGGAAAGGGTCACTCCAACCCCTCTGCTCACCACCACCAACAGCCAACAGCAGCGTCCCCCTGCCCAGCCTTCACTGGGCCCCCCCGTCCTCTCCCAGTGCCCCCAGTGCGGCCCAGCTCCCGCTCCCTGCTCGAGCCAAGCTGCGGTGATGGAGCGCCCGGCAGATGCCAGCGCCCATCCAGGAGGTCAGGGCCATCGGCGGATGACGGTCCTTGGCACGGGGTGCCAGCAGGAGCTGGCAGCGGCCTCTGCCCGAGCGCTGGCGAATCAAGAAGCCGCCGCAGCGCCGGGAATTGCTGTGGCTGCTGGAGGAGATTCGGGGCGGCGGGTCCGTCTCACCATCTGCTGCCGACACTGTCTGGGTGATTAATGCCCGGGAAGAATTCGGGGCAGGGGGAGCCGCAGGCGGGGGCTGCCAAGCGGTGCAGCCCCATTTCCCGCTGGCACGAGGTTGGGTGGGCGGTGGGGCAGTGCCAGGCTCTGCCCCGTGCCCGGTCGGTGCCCACCGAGCTGTGCCAGCGGGTTCTGGTCCTGCCAGCGCTGCTGTGCCACATGGCCACGGTGCTGCATGGCTGGGACATCCATCACTGCCGGGCACACCACGCTGAGAACCCACTGCCAGGTGAAAGCGCAGCTACACCTGCCCAGGTGGGACATCCATCCCAGCTGAGCACCGGGACGGGCGGGTGACACCCCGTGGAGGGGGTGACACCCCCAAAATTGCCCCAGCAAGCTCTTGCCAGCAACAAACCTGCCGTGTACCAGCACCCAGGACCCACCCCTGCCAGGCCTTTATACCTCCAGTCTGGGGGTCTCTCTGTGCCCCCCCACAGCTCCTCAGCTGGAGAAAGCCTGGCAGGAACAGAAACATCCCGAATCCTTGCTCTGGGCAGCGAGGATCACGCAGGAAGCCCGGCCTGTGCTGCCCATCTGGGGATGTTGGAAGCACCCCAGAGGTCCTGTCTGCCCGTGCCCATGGTGCTGGCCCCCCCTTGGGAGTGGCAGGGGGTCCCTGGGAGGAGGGGCAGAGGGCAGGGGAGGGATGGGGGGGTCCCTGGAGGGAGGGGGGACTGGGTCACTCACTCCGGGGTGCCGTTTGACATGCCGGGAGAACATTCCTCCGCGCAGGGGGCCCTTCATGGCCAGGGTGGGATCGGTCCGGCTGCGACAGCGGGTTCCGAGGTCCGACCGAGGATGGAGGGTGGGCAGGAGGCGAGGGAGGTGTCTGCAGCTGGGCTGGGAGGGACGGGGCGGGTCGGGAGGGGGATCCCAGCCCAGGGACACGGACAGTGGGGAGGGACAAGGGAGGCTTGGGACCAGATCCTGAACCCCGGCCCCCTCTGCCTCTTCCGGCCTCCCCTGGGGTGACCCCATTATCTGAGGGACTGACGAGCCCTGGGCGTGGACCCCGAGGTCCCTCCACGTGCCTCAGTTTCCCTCCCCACTCAGGACCAGCCCCGTCCCGCCCCATCACCGGCGTCTCTGCACCCCCGTGACGGGGAAGGACGAGCTGTGTGGTTCCCGGTTGTGATTCCTGGTTGTGATTCCCGGTGACAACTTGGCCGGGGTTCGCCGCCCCCCCTCGCCCTCCCGTTTATGATAAATGATACAACACCCAATTTACATTTAGCGATGCAAATCTCCCCGGCAGGAACAGATGCTGCCATGCAGATGGAAAACGGCTATTTGTGTCCAACAAAGGGCCGGGAGAGGGACGGAGCGGGCGGCTGGGGGTGGCACGATGGACCCCGGCAGGGATGGGGACCCCCAGTGCAAGAGGGGGCTGATCACGTCGTGGCACTGGCAAGTGCCAGCACAGCCGTGTCTGGTACCTGAGACCCCACTTTGGGGGTTCTCAGAGGCCCCCCCAGGATGCTCCTCTCTCCCACCCACGCGTGGGGTCCCCCCGACACGAGGCCACCCACCCTCTCCGCTTCCAGCCGAGTGTAAAGGACAAGGGGGGGGATTTCTCGGGAGTACATGGATACAAGAGCAGGCTGAGGCGCATCCAACGAGGCCTCGGGTGATATAATTAGAGATTTGAGATGCGATTGATTAAGTGCCACTGCCCGAGACGGAGCATCCCGCCCTCGGCACGGCCCGCGCGTCCTTCGTCACCTTCCCCCGCCCAGGGCGGCTGGGAGGGCACAGGGGGGCTCAGGGAGGGGGCAGGGGGTGCACGGGGTATGTGCACATGGACACGTGTGTCAGTGTGGGACGTGTGTGCAGCGCCTGACCCATCAGCGGGGGGCGGCCCACGGGGTCTGGGGCACCCCAGTCCTGCTGCTCCCAGCTCTGCTTTGGGGGGTCCTGCACCCTGAGCCCCCCGTTCCTGCACCCCAAGCCCCCCATTCCCTGTGGGAGCTCCCCTGGAACACAGTGGGATTCCCTGCCCACAGAGCCCAGCTGCCTCCACGCTCATTAATGACTGTAATTAAGAGGCAGTTTCATCCCGTGTGGTGCTTCCCTCTTCCGTGGGGCTGCCAGGAGTCCTCGGGAGCAGCCATGGAGGGAGAGGGGCTGGGGGGGCTCCAAGAGCGTGACACCGTAACCCCCAGCACAGAGATGCCACTGGACCTTCTCCTCCGCTCCCCTCCTCTCTGGGGGGCCCCCAAGGGTCTGAGGGAGTCATGAGGGGGGTCCTGAGGTAAGGGGGGGGCACCCCAAGGTCCTGCAGTGAAGCTGCACATACCCGGCACACGCACACGGACCTGCACGTGCACAGACAGACACACCTGTGGGAGCTTCCATACGGTGGCACACGTGCAGGCACACATGGAGAGGGGGCACACATGGAGAGGTGGCACACACGGGGAGGTGGCACACATGGAGAGGGGGCACACACGGAGAGGTGGCACACACGGGGAGGTGGCACACATGGAGAGGTGGCACACACGGAGAGGTGGCACACACGGGGAGGTGGCACACACGGGCGAGCCGGGGCCGGGGGGGCCGAGGGGGGGCCGCGGGTGGGGGGTTTGGAGCCGGCGGCTCCGCTGGCAGCCGCTGCCTTGGGGGATTTTACAACCGCTCCAAAAATATTATTCAAGATGAAGGAGAATCACGGCTGCTGCGAGCGAGCCGGGGCCGTCGCCGGGAATTTATCACCCGGAATTGGGTGCCCCCCCGTCCCACCCCGCACCGGCACGGCGCCGTGATGAAGTGCTTCATTAATGGGAGATGCTGCGGCTCGGGATGAACGTGCCTGCACCTGAGCACGCGCTTCCCCGGGCTCCCGGCCTCGGCACTGAGCCCCCCCCGGCCCCACAGAGCCCCCCCAGATCCCTCCTGATCCACACATCCCATGGGACAAGTCCACAGCCCCCCCCAGCCCCCCTGCCCTCCCACTGGGCACCCACTGGTTGTGCCCCCCAAGCTTTGGAGGGGCCCCCCAACCATGCCCTGCTATGACACGGGGTCACAGGGCCCTTCCCTTTGATCCGTCTCTGCTCCCACCGGAGCCGTAATTCCCGCCGGAACTGGCGTGGCACGATGGAAACCGGCATAAAAGATTCATCCCAAGTAAAACAAACAAACAATAAACAAACAGCTAATAATTAAATGGAGAATTAACAGGATGGATTCCATAACCACCCCTGGAGCCACGCTCTGGGATCAGCCTTGGAACCGGGAACAAGAGCTGGATCCCAGGGATCTGGGAGAGAGGGACGATCCCGGTGCTGCTGCCTGGGACCCCGAGGGCAACGAGTGGCACTTGCAGCTCCACGAAGGGCATCACCCCCCAGCACTATCGCGACATGTCGTGGTGATTTGCACGGCCGGAGCAGCTCCGGCCCTGCCCAACCGCGTGTCTGGGGGCTGCCTGTGGCATCACACCTGCCCCGTGACGTCACTGGGTGCCATGACATCACAGCCCCCTCCTCGCTCCTGCCCTGCTCCTGACGTGGCTCCGATCGCGCCCACCCAGGGCCGGGCACATCCATCACCCATCGGGGCGCGGCGCCTGCAACTGGCACCGTCATTTAAGAGCCATTATCGGCCTAATTCCCCTCATTAATCACGGGAGCCGCGGGGGGAGCACCGGGAGAGCCCAGCTCCGACCCACAGCCACGGCGGGACGTGGGGGACACCCCAAACCCCGACTGCCCCAGACCCTGTCACCCCCCGGTGATGCTGCAAAAGCCTCCCCCCAGCTGCCAAAGGGGTCTTGGGGAGCTGACGAAGGGTCCTGAGGAGCCAGGGGGGTCTTGGGGAGCTGGGGGGGTCCTGAGGAGCTGGGGGGGTCCTGGGCAGGCGAGAGGATCAGATGAGCCGTGGCGAAGAAGCGATTCCTGGAAGCCACCCCGCCGTTCCCCACCCCTCGGCCCCGGCCCGCACCATCGATTTTTTTTTCCATAATTCTCCGCAGAAAAGCCCCAGCCCGGAGCTGCGATTTCCCCGCCCGCGTTATAAATAACCGGGGTCAGCGGCTGCGAGGGCTGCGCCGCGCGGAGCTGCAATTTAATAAACACAACGGCCTCGTCCTTCATCGTGACAAAGACACCGGGGGGGCCCGAGAGGAGCACACGGCTGGGACAGGGCTGGGACACGGATGGAACACGGCTGGGACACGCACACACATGGCTGGAACATGGACACAGCTGAGACACATAACACATGGCAGGGACACGCACACACACGGCTGGGACACGTGTGCACACATCAGACACACCTGCACACAGGTGAGACGGAGGCACATGCTGCGACATGTGCAACCTGTTGAGACACACATGCATGTGTGGACACACACGTCAGAGACACACATTACATCACACACACACACGTTACATCACACACACATGTTACATCACACACACATGTTACATCACACCCCCCCGCACCCCGGGGGCCCGTGGGAGGCCAGTGGCGCCCTCTGGTGGCCGCGGCGGGATCGGCCCGGGGTCACGGGGGTCACTGGGACAGGGACGGGACAGGGACCGGCAAGGGGCTGTCGCGGGGCACTCCTGCTGCTCCTGCTTCTCCTCCTCGTCCTTCTCCTCCTTTTCCTGTTCCTTCTCCTTCTCCTGCTGCTGCTCCTTCTCCTGCTGCTGGTGGGGGGTGCAGGTTCAGGGACCCTCCTGCAGCCACAGTTCCCCCCACCCGAAGCCACTCTGGTCCCACTCAGCACAGTCCCAGGACCTCCAGTACCAGGGCAGGGACCCCAACACCAAAGGGATCTGTCCCCCCCTCCAGGGGCTGCCACCCACCCCCCACGGCTCCAGCCTGGTGTGGGGAGCACCCCCTGCACCACGAGCAGGCCCGGGGGTCCCATCTCCCCCACTCCGGGGGCTGTGCAGATCCCCTACCAGCCGTCCCCTCTCCAGCCCCCCCCGCTTCCCTCCCCCAGCCCTGCTGACTGATTCCAGAGCTTCCAAAATCAATTCCCATCCCCGCCAGGACACGCCGAGAAGGCAACAAATCACGGCGGCGGCTCCGCAGCCCCAGCGCCTCATTTTTCTTCCTGAACTCCATAATAAGAAATCAATGGCAGACGCCGAGCTCCCGGTGCGGCTCCCCTGGGATGGGCGGCGGCGGGTCCTCCCCCACCCCCAAATCCCGGGTCCCCCTGCCAGCCCCCAGGCCTGGCAGGGACCACCCTGAGGGGCAGCTCCCTTCTCCCTGCACACCCTCTCCCTGGGTCCCCAAAGGCTCCCCAATCCCACACACCTCAGCTGCCGGGTGTGCTCAGCCCCCCGAGGTATCCGGGGGGTCTGGGCAGCCCAAAAGGGTCCCAAAAAATCGGGGGGGGGGGGGGGAGGGCCGTCAAGCCCACCCTGCAGC
>JAWWLV010000078.1:1834400-1864450 GCA_035041135.1 Platyrinchus mystaceus
CGGGAGGGGCGGCGGCGAAGGGCGGCGAAGGGGCCGCCCCGTGCGCAGGCGGCGCCGCGGGCAGCCCGGGCCGGGCGCTGAGGACCCGCCGTTGCCAGGGCCCGGCCGCGTGGCGATCGGCCCCGAGGGGGCGGGGCTTGAGCTTGCCCCGCCCACAGGACCTCCCCGCCACGCCCCCACCGCCCGTCCCGGTGTGAGCTCCGGTCCCGGCGGGTCCCGCCGTGCTCCCGGTGTGAGCTCCGGTCCCGGCGGGTCTCGCCGTGCTCCCGGTGTGAGCTCCGGTCCCGGCGGGTCCTGCCGTGTCCCGGTGCCAGCCCGGGCTCCTCTGCGCCCTGTCCCTGGTCCCAGCTCTGGTCCCGGTCCTTCCTGCCCTGCCCCGGTCCCGGTCTGGTTCTTCTGTGCCCTGTCCTGGCTCCAGCCCCGGCCCCACAGTGTCCTCGGGTCCCGGTCTGAGCCCGGGTCCTTCCTGCCGTGTCCCGGTGCCAGCCCCGGATCCCCCGCCCCCCGTGCCGATCCCCGGAGCCAAGGAGGACTCACGGCGCGGGTGTCCGAGGTGCTTTATGAGGGCGCCCGGGCCGGCGGGCGAGGGATAAGGGGGGCGGGAATGGATTCCCGGTACCGGCAGGGAAAGAGAGTCCCGGGGCGCCGGGCCCCGGGGGAGGCCCGGGGGGGTCGGGCAGGGTCGGGCACAGCCTCGACCCCGCTGCTGGTTCCAGTTCCACGAGTATTTATCCACCTGTGCCGAGGCTGCTCCTCGCAGGGGCTCCAGTCACAGGGCGAGCACAGGGGGGAACACAGCCCCATCTGCGGGGACAGAGGGGGGTCAGGGGGCGCGGGGAGGGAGCACAGGGAGGGGGAATGGGGGGACCTTACGCTTGGGGCTGCTCTGGCTGTCAGGCTCGGGCACCTTCCAGTCCAGCTTTCGGCCCTTCTCATAGAGCCCCTTGAGCACCTTCCGGAACTCCTCGGGCTCCGAGCCCTGTGGGCTCAGCTCCAGGTACTTGCGGTAGAGCTGCAGCGCCGTCCGCGCATCCTCGATGCTGTCATGGGTCTCCCCCTGGATCTTCAGGTCTGGGGGGAGACCCCTCGGTCAGGGAGAGGCCTGACGGGGACCCCTGGGGGGAGGTTGTGCCCCTGCTTCCCCCCCCTCCCCGGATCCGGGAGTTTGGCCACTGACCCAGGAAGTACCAGGCCAGGAAGCGCAGGGAGATCATCCTCTTCCTTGGGATGTGGAAGAGGTACACGGTGTCAATCACCTGGTCCTTGGGCACCTGGAGAACAGAGAGGGTCCTGCTGCCAGGGCAGGGGGGCTGCTGTGGCGGGGAGGGTCTGGCATGGCTCCTGCCCAGACCCCGGGGCAGGGAGGGGGCTCAGCACTGTCACCATCAGGTTGATGACACGGAAGTCCTTCTGCAGCCCGTGGCCCACGAACTTGACACCCACATCGATGAGGAAACGCAGCTTCAGGTAAGTGGATTTGAGGGTGGTCAAGTGCTTGGAGGAGATCTTGGCATCCAGGTCTCCTGGCTTGATCCCGGAGTACTGGGTCAGGTAATCCACCACCTGCAGAGACCAGGGCCTGTGGAGGTGGGCTAGGAGGGCTGGGGGCTCAACCCACTCCCCAGTTAGCCTGCCAGCATCTTGGGCAGGGGGCTGTCATTGCAGGTGCCCCTCCAGGGAGAGGGACAACAGCCCCAGGGGACCACAGAGCACACAGAGGTGTCCAGGTGAGGTCACCACAGGGCACCCAGGTGTCTGTGGGGAGCACCCAGGTGTCTGGGTGAGGTGACCTGTCACCAGTACAGTGGGTGCCTGTCCTCCCTGGGTGTCTGGGGAGCTGCGTGAGGCCAGGTGGGTGCCCCGTACCTGTTCCTGGGTGGAGATGTAGTCATCAATGAAGGGGACCCCCTCGTTGGGGCCCTGCCCACGCACGCAGGTGATCCGAGCCACCGACATCTGGCTGGGCTTGATGGTGGATTTGGTGCCATCGCTGCGCAGCTCGGCCTCCTCCTGAGACAGGGGACAGGGGAGGTGGTGACCCACTGTCCCCAGAATCACAGAGTATCCTGAGTGGGAAGGACCCACAAGGATCATCAAGCCCGACGCCTGGCCCTGCACAGGACCATCCCCAACAGTCACACCCTGTGCCCCAGAGGATCATCCAAACGCTCCTTGAGCTCTGGCAGCCTTGGTGCTGTGCCCACTGCCCTGGGGAGCCTGTTCAGTGCCCTCTGGGGGAAGAACCTTTTCCTGAGATCCAACCTAAACCTCCCCTGACAACTTCAGGCTGTTCCCACAGGTCCTGGCACTGGTAACCACAGAGAAGAGATCAGTGCCTGCCCCTCCACTGCCCCTCATAAGGAAGCTGCACAGACCAAGTACCCCCCCAGCCACTCCTCAGATGGCCCCTGAGGGGCTGCCCTTGCTCCTCAGCCTCCCCCAGCCCCTGCCCCAGGGACCCCTGACCTCGTTCAGCGTGACGAACTCCGCGTCCAGCCCCACCAGGTCTCCCGCCTGTGGCATCTCGCTCAGCATGAGGGGGATGAAGGTGGCGTGGCACTTGCGCTGCTTGCGAGCCAGCGAGGCCTCTGCCAGCAGCACGCTGGCCTCGATGGGGTTCTTGACTGCAGGGAAAGGGGAAGGAGCTCAGCGGGGAGCCAGCGGCGCCGGCCCTGCAGCCGCTCCCACCGCAGCCACTCACTGACGAGGTTGTACTTGGCGTTGAGGTTCCTCCGGGCGTAGTAGAGGATGGCCGGCACCTTCCAGCTCATGTCGAACTGCACGGCCTCGCACTGCAGGGGAGGGGACAGTGTGGGGCAGCCCCGGGGCCTCCACGGGGTCCCCAAAGCTGCGCTGTCACCTCGGAACTCACCTTGTCCACGGGCT
Organism: Platyrinchus mystaceus; assembly: GCA_035041135.1. Taxonomy (NCBI): domain Eukaryota; kingdom Metazoa; phylum Chordata; class Aves; order Passeriformes; family Tyrannidae; genus Platyrinchus; species Platyrinchus mystaceus. Next base: position 1,837,287 of record JAWWLV010000078.1, read on the forward strand.
CGATGAGGAAGTCGTTGAAGAGGTACCACTGCTGGTGTGTGACTCCCTGTGGGGAGAGGCACAGGCACAGCCATGAGGGCCCCCCAGCCAAGTGCAATGACTCCTCTGCCCAGTTACCAAGGAAAGAGGGGTGTGACAATGCCATGTGGGAACCCCCGCCCTTCCTGGGACACCGTGGGGAAATCCCTGCTGCCCTGGGTGGTGACAGTGTACATGAAGTGTTCAGGCTGGACGGGCTCCAGGCTCTGCCCAGCTCCTGACCAAAACTCCAGGGAGATGCAAGAGATAAGAGACAGGGATGGAGACTTGACACACTCTGGGAACTCCTGGCTTGGGCATCTCCACCAGACAACAGGACTGCCCAGACCAACCCTTTCCTTTGGAAGGGAGATGACGTCCCTGCCCTTACCTGGAAGTACAAGGACAAGCTGGCACCGTGCCCGTGGCCAGGAGGAACCAGCCTGTGTGCGTGTGGGAAGAGGGTTTCTTCAGCCCTTTCCTGCCCGTGAGGGGCCCGAGCAGCTCTTTGCTGTTCAGGGCTGCCTGGCACATTCAGCCAAACGCTCAACACTTGGCTAAGAGACCCCGGAACGGGGCCGTTAACGACCGACCCCGTGGGCAGCGGGACCCTGGGGATGGCTCTGGGGAGCCGGCGGGTGACGCAGTCGTGGGGGTCCCGCAGGGTGTCACCTCCTTCCGCTGGTGGTAGGTCTCTCCCACTTTGATGTGCCCCACCAGGCTGCCCCCCGTGCGGGAATCCAGGATGTGGACGACGGTGGCCATGAGATCGTAGATGTACACGGACTCGGGGTCATCTGTTGGGCTCAGCTGCGGGAGGAACCAGCCCAGGGAAGTGACTGAGTCCCCTCCAACCCAAACCCTGGCGCTTGGATGCGCTGTCACCACCAGCCCCGAGGTTTCCTTGCTCCCCTGAGGTGTCTCAGAGAGATCCTCGTCATCTCTTGGCCACATGGGCTTGGCAGAAAGTGGTTCTGAGGCAGCTCTGCTGCCACAGCCCTGCGTGAACACGACCACGGAGCCTTTACCTCATCAGTCTCGCTCCAGTTGCTCACGTCAAGCTCTTTGCTCTTGGTCAGCCTCATCTTGATGGCGTGAGGGATCCAAATGTTCTTCAGTTCCTCCACGGAAGCATACGAATGCCCCGTGTCGGGGTTCCCCAGATCCTTCCTGCACAGAGAATCATGGAAAGCTGAGGCAGAGGGAGACATGAGATGTCATCTTGGCCAACTTCTCCAGGGCAGGATCCCCACCCACCCACCCCCCAAGCTGTGGGAGCTGCCTGGAGCAGGACCATGGCAGAGGTGCTCAGCCAATGTCAGCCACCAAAGGCCAACATGGGTTTGGGGCTTTTGTCAGTCAGAAAAGGGGAACGAGGATGGGGGGCTCAAAAAAGGATCACCAGGTGGGTCACAAAGGTGTCTGAAGGGGATGTGGTGCAGCCTCAGAGCAGAACAGAGACTGTTCCAGTTCATAGCCCCCAAGGAGCTACAGACAGGCAGGTTATCAAATTATCATTATTAGATGAGAAATGGCTCAGAGAACCACCCAGGTGTCACTGCTCAGAGCCACCACCCCAGGAACGGAATCACAGTGTCTCTGAGGTTGGAAAAGACCACCAAGACCATCGAGTCCAAGCTATGCCCAATCCCCACCTCGTCACCCAGCCCAGAGCACTGAGTGCCACGTCCAGTCCTTCCTTGGACACCTCCAGGGATGGGGACTCCACCACCTCCCTGGGCAGACCCTTCCAGTACCTGACCACCCTTTCCATGCAGAAATTCCTCCTGAATTGTTACCTACCACTCTCCAAGAGAAATCTCCTTTCCCTTGGTGATGTCAAAGCCTCCTCTCTTCATCATGGCTTTCTGAAAGGAATACTGGCAACGAAACACAGGCAAGTGTCAGCATGTGGTGACAGGCCAGCCCTGGGGACACATGGATGACAGCCAGGCCAGGAGCAGGGAAAAGACAGGGATGTTAAAGTCAGTGACAGGGAAAGTGACAGTGAGGGAAACCCAAGATCCCACATGCTCCAAGGAGCTTCACACTCCAGGCATGACCAAACACCACCACATCCTCTGTGAACACAGCTCAGGTGGAGTGAGAGAGGCCAGAGACAGCGAGACCAGAGTGAAACCTCCGCAGGGCCGGGCACCGCAACCCCCGTGAGCCGGCAGAACAAGCCCCGAAGAGTCTCCCCCACCTCAGCCTGGGTCTTCCAGAAATCTGCCTCCTTGGAGCTGTTCACCTCACAGTTAATGACCAGGACGTCCGGCAGGCAGCGGATGTTCCGGGTCTGCACCTGTGGAGAGAGCAGGAGATGGAAGTGGGGCAGCACTGGGAGCCTGGAGAGGCTCAAACTGGGTTTGGAACACTCTGCCCTCCACCAGTGCCTTTCCCTGCAGCGCTTCCTCCCCTCTCTGGCTGCATTCCTGGTAGCTGGGGGTACTCCCAGGACAACTGAGGCAGGGAGCAGGCTGCTCCATCAGCTCCCAGGGGGTTTCTCTCTGCCCCCTGCCCCAGGAGGATTCAGCCCTGTGAGATGAATTCACACAGCCCAGGAAATACCCCACGGCACATCAGCTGCCAGTCGGGCCAGGAACCGAATCTCTGGCATCCACTCAGGAGGTTCCCCGGTGACTAATGGAGAAACTGCCCCTCTCATGCCCATCTCCTGCAGCCCCTCATGCCCGTGCCCCTCCTGGGCTCACCGTGGGCTGGTACTTCTCGCAGTTCTCACACCAGGCCTGTGTGTTCTGCTCCAAGCAGATGCTTCGCTTTAAAATTTGGGCAAACTCATAATCTTTGACTGGTTTTTCTGAAGGGAGAAAGGATAGTAACGTCACCTTCCAACACACAAAACCTTGACCGACTTAGCTCAAACCTCTGGGGTTTTCCTCACAACCACCAGCCAGAAGGTCAACCCCCAAATCTGTCTTTCAGTAGCCAAAAGCTTGGTGGGTTGGAAACCCAACCCTAGACCTGGGTCTGCCACAGCCTGGCAGCTCCTCACTGCAGGTGTGTTTCACCTGGAAAAGCCATGGATAACAAAGCCCACCCTGTTCCCCGTGCCTGGCCCTGCTGTTACCAGTGCTCTCAGGGTAGGAGAGGGTGAAGAGCAGCGTGGAGGACACCCGGACCGTCTCCTTCCCACAGCGGCACATGCTGCAGTTCTCCATCTCACAGCTGAAAAGCTGCCCAATGACAGAGTCCCCTGAGGACCCAAAGCTGCTGGAAAAACAGAGCACTGGGGTCAGCAGGATCCCAGAGATCCCTATGGGGACCCACATCTTGGGCTGCACAGGGCCAGGTCCCAAATTCCAGCAGCTCTTGGGGAACCGGCCGTGGGGTTTGCAGAGCTGGTGTCCTCTGAGCAGTCTCAGCCCCTCCAAGCCCCTCTGGAAGCTCAAGCTGGTGTCCTCCGTGAAGCCTCAACCCTCCAACCAGGTTTGGCTTAGAAGGACAAAGGCTCAGCATGGGATTCACAGGCTGCCATAGATGTACCCTGCAGCTCCCTGTGTTCCCATGGACCCCTCAGGGCAGGCATGAGTGGCAGGAAACCTTCCCAAGGGATGGATGTGGCCTCTGGGAGCCAGCACCCCCCACCCCCCCAGCTCTATCACACCCCATCCTGGCCCCATGCCAGGGCCTTACCTGGTGCCAGCCCCCCGGTATGCCTGCGGCCCCTCCTGCTCCTGGGTTTCCTGGTGCAGCTGAGTGAGGATGAAACGGTTCCAGCTCTGAATCAGCCGCCCCAGGTTCACCTTCCCCGTGGCTTCATCCGAGTCAGCCAGGATGAGCCCCAGCGCCGAAGCCTCCGGGATCGTGCGGAAAGCCCGCAGGAAGTTGCTTCCCTGGGGATGGGGCAAGAGTGTCAAGTGACAGGAGTTTCCACGGTGCCTGACACCAGCACCACCCGGCTCCTGTTCCCCTGCAATCCCCGTGACCCTCCCAGGCAGCCCAGCCCACCGCGGACCTGGCAGGGATCTCCTCGGGACAGGTCCAGCATATGGAAGAGCAAGCCCAGCTCACAGCCCAGGCAGAATTCCTTCTGGCACAGGTGGTTCTGGACCAGGCAGCGGACAGGCTCCAGGAAGTATAGCACCTGGCAGAGACTGAGCAGTCAGGGGGGTCCCGGGGCCGTGGTGGTCTGGGCAGGGCTGGGGCGGCTCCCACCTGGATCATACAGTTGCAGTAGGCATTGGGAATGTGGGGCTCCAGCCCTGCAAACAGCGTCTTGTTGTAATGCTTGAAGTCAAAGTCCTCCAGCCCCAGCTTGGAGTATTTGATCGTGACCTGAGCAGAGACATGACGTGTTAAACAAGCACCTTCCCACGCCACGGGACCCCCGTGGGACACCTGGTGCAGCCAGAGGGGTCCTCGGCCATGGCCAGCCCAGCCTCAGGACCCCCAGCCAGCCCCAGAGCAGCCCCCCAAGGCCACCACCTTCCTGTACTTCTTGGCCACCCTGTAGAGGTGTGGCTCCTCCTCCCGCCCGATCGGGGACTCGGGGACTTGGCTGAAGTTGTCAAACTCGTTGTCCGTCTCCTTTAACCGATAAGGAATCTGGGGCGGGGAGAAATGGGGATGAGCAGCTGAACCCTGAGGTGGAGAGAAGCCCCACGTACTGACACAAGCAACTCCTGGGCTTTCCTGCCTCCCTGAATGAGCAAAGGGATACACCAGAATGGAGTGGGGCCCTCCCTGGACCTGCATGAGGCCTCCACACCTTCCTTCTCACAGGGATTTGTCACTGTGGGAAACTACAGAGGCGCTGTGGGCAGTGTTTTCCCAAGGGTGAGGGACATGCCATGAACCTCCCAACCGGACAGCTCAAACCTTCCCTGCCACAGAGCCAGGGAGGGATGGAACTGGGAAAACTGCCAGGCTGGCTCTGCTCAAGAGAAGCCGACACCTCCAAACTACACACCTGCAACATCCCACGGGAATTCCACCTCTCATCCCTGTCCCTGAAACCTCAGAGATCGCTCAGCATGCGGCGAGCTCCACCCTCCTCCAACCTGCAGAGCTCCAGCGCTGGAAACACCACCCCAGACGCCCAAAATCCCTTGCTGAGAGCGGGTACCTGGTTGCGGAGCTTGGTCCTGGGGTTTGGGGCATAGCCGATGAATCCCACTTTCTTCATGGTTCGCAAAATCTCGGGATCTACTGGGGGGGCTCGCCTGCAAACACCCCCTGACTCAGAGCAGAGGCCTCCTGGGTGTGCTCAGGGACTCAACCTGAGGGTGATCCCGAGTGCTCCCCCTCTTCAGTCCTTCCCCAGGTTCATTTTCCAACCCAACAGACCCCTTGGGTTATGCCAGGGCAGGGCAGCAGTGCTGAGCCCAGGTGGGTCAGGGACAGGCAGAGGGAAAACAAGAGTTTCCACACAGGCAGAATGGAGCTGGGAAAACACTGGGATCTCCTCATCAGCAAGAGGTCTGACTGTCTCCCACTGTCCTCACACCTGCCCAGTCGCTGCCCCTTGGCCATTCCCGTCCACTACCAGGAACTCAGCCAGCAATTCCCAGGGCAGGTGAGGAGGAAGGAGAGGCTGTTTTTCCTGGGAGAGGCCAGGAATTACCGTGGTGCCGGGGCGGAGTTGGCGGCGGGCCAGTCGGAGAGCAGCGCGTCGCTGGTCAGCGGCACCGGGATGAGAGAGAGCGGCACCAGGTCCTGGTTCCAGTCCAGGTGTGGCAGCGTGTCCACCATGCAGGGCAGGGCGAAGTCGGTCTCCCGGGAGTAGGTGTTGAAGGTGACCTCCGGGGAGTCGGCCCAGAGGTGGACGCAGCCCTCGGAGTCGCCGAAGGCCAGTGCCTGTTTGCTGGCGGACACGTCGAAGGTCATGATGAGCGGCCCCACCGTGTTCACGTGGAAGATGTCGGCAGGGTTGGCCAGTCCGGTGGGCTCGCAGAACTGGCACTGGCCTGTGGGAGAGCAAGTGCAAGGACAACGTGGCAGCGGGACACGGTGACCCACGTGTCCCTCGCCACTGGACACGGGTCAGCAGCACTCGGCCAGCCAACCTTGGAGCACGGAATATCCATGGGATATCCATGGAAGGGACCCACGAGGGTCAAAGTTTAGCTCCTGGCCCTGCACAGGAAAAACCCAAAAGTCCTCCCAGTCCCCAAATCCAAACACCTGAGAGCACTGTCCAAACACTCCCTGACCTCTAAAATTATGGAATATCCTGAGTTGGAAGGGACCCAGAAGGATCCTCCAGCCCAGCTGCTGGCCCTGCACAGGACAGCCCAACAATCCCACCATGTGCTGAGAGCATTGTCCAAACACTCCTTGAGCTCTGGCAGCCTTGGGGCCATGACCACTGCCCTGGGGAGCCTGGTCAGTGCCCGACCACTTTCTGGGGGAAGAACCTTTTCCTGAGACCCAACCTATCCCTCCCCTGACACAGCTCCAGCTGTTCCCTCAGCTTCCATCACTACTAACAGAGAGCAGAGATCAGAGCCTGCCCCTCCTGAGAAAGTTGTACACAGTAATGAGGTCTCCCCTCAGCCTTCTCTGCTCCAGGATGAATCCCCTGGGATTGACCCTGGGCTTGGGGACGCTGGGACCACCACCCCACTATCCCCAGGGCCACAGCTTCACCTGTCTGGGAGATGATGGCCAGGCGGGACGTGTAGGTGGGGATGAAGCGCAGGAAGAAGGGGTCGATGTGGACCTGCAGCGGGGTGGTCGCCCGCATCATGCGCAGGTCGTAGACCTTGAGGAAGCGGTCGCAGGCCAGGCCGTTCATCCGGCTGGAGAAGCCACAGGTCACCAGGAGGTTCCCGTGGACGTCGAAGTCGGACAAGCTCCCGGAGTAGGCGTCGAACTCGTGCTCCACCACGAACGTGCGCAGGTCGCGCAGGGACACCTGCGGGGGGACAGCGCTGGGTGCCAGGCGTCCGCTCCGGAGCCCCTGGAGCTCTGGAAACAGTTGGACCCCAACTCCAGGGTACCCCAGCAGGTCAGACAGGGCTGGCATTACCTTCCCCGAGGTGTGCCCACAGAAGAAGAAGCGGTTCGACTGCCTCATGATGGTGATGCCGGGGACCTCCACGGTGTACTGGGAGGGAGGCAGGAAGCAGGATGAGCAGGGTTGAACCCCGGAGCAAAGCTCCAGGGAGCAGCCCCCGGCCCAGCCATACCTTCTGCGTCTCCTGGACGGTGTTGAGGTCGATCTCGAGGACGTGGTTCTGCAGCCCGGCCACGAGCAGGGTGCTGCTGTCCGTCAGCAGGAGGCTGTGCATGTCCTCGGACTCATCCATGCTGTGGGAGAGGATGGGGCACCCTCACGCTCCTGCCCGGCTCCAGGAGGCAGCAGGGAAGGGTGGCAGGGGGGCAGAGGGGCCGGGACCACCCCCCCAGCACAGGGGCAGCAGGGGAAAGACTCACAGGTAGTCAAAAATGATGAGGCCGCCCCGCGACATGTACTTCAGGTTGGTTTTGGTGAGGAAGAGGACGCCGTTCTCCAGGCTCTGGATCTGGCGGATGTCGTCGCTGCTGTTCACTTGGAAGGAGGAATATCGCTCCAGCGTCGGGCCGAAGAAGGAGGTGGCATGGCCCTAAACACAGGGGGGCAGGGATGTCACAACCCACCCCACATCCCAGGGATGTGACACAAGTGAAGGTTGCTTTGTCCCACGCCAGCTCCCAGGAGGAGGTGGCGACCAGCGGCCTCACAGCTCGGCCAGACCACGGGGGGATCTCCTGGTCCCCCCTGGGTGCCCCAGACTGTGGGAGGCTGCTCAGACTTTTCCCTGGATGCAAACACCAGTAAGGAATCAAAAGATCCATCAGACCCACAGCCGTGACTTGGGAAGCAGCAGGAGGCTCGTGCTCCCAGAACTGACATGGGCAGGTAAAGGGGGAAGAGTTTTAAACTGAAGGAGGAGATTTACATGGGATTTTGGGATGAAATTCCTCCCTGTGAGGGTAGAGAGGGGCTGGAATGGATTTCCTAGAGAAGCTGTGGCTGCCTCATCCCTGGAAGTCTTCAAGGCCAGGTTGGAGCAGCCTGGGCTAGTGCAAGGTGTCCCTGCAGGGTGGAACTGGATGATCTTTACGCTCCCTCCCAACCCAAACCATTCCACGATTCCATCAAATTCCCTGCCCCCCAGGTTTCCCTGCAGTGACCTCCCCACCTACCCCGTGGTTCCCAACCCACAGCATCTCCTCGTGCAGGTCGAAGTGGGACACGGAGACGGGCACTCCGACCTCGGACACGGCCGTGTGGAGCTCGCTGTACATGCCCTCCATCAGGTGCACCGACTCTGGCACCGGGATGCCCTCCAGGGACACCCCCTCGGGGTCCAGCTCCACCAGGCTGGGGTTGAGGTGGGGGTCCAGGACGGGGTCCAGCGCCGGGTGCAGGGGTGGTGCATACTCGGCCAGGGAGGGGTTGAGCCCTTCAAAATTCATGGTGAATCCCGGCGGCCTTTGGGACAGAAAAGGAACTGGAGGTGGCTGGTCAGGAACACCCAGAGCCGCCAGTTCTTGGAATCGGTGACTCCGGGGATGGGAATGGCAGCTGGAATGTCCAGTGAGTGTGGGGTGCAGGGCTCTGCCAGGACACCGAGGACACTGGGACCGTAAACTCCCTCCCCGGGACACGCTCAGACCCCCGTCACGGCCGTGAGAAGCTTGTGGCGGCCCCTGGACCAGGGGGAGCCAGACAGTGGTCCCGGGACACCGGGCAGTGGTCCCGGGACACCGGGCAGCTGCCTGAGGAACTGGGAAGGGGGCCCAGGGTACCGGGCAGCCTCCCCGGGATACCGGACAGCGGCCCGAGAGCACAGGGAGCTGCCTGGGCAGACGGGCAGCAGCCCTGGGGTCCCAGGCAGCCTCACCGGGGCACGGGGCGGTGGGCCCAGCCTGCCCGGGAAGCCGAGCCCCACCCGGTACCGGCCGCCCTCGGAGCTCGGGGCCCCGCCCCGCCCCACCCCCGGCGACTCCGGGCCGAGCTCCGCACCCTCCGCCTTTATCTCCACGGGCCGACATCGAGCGCGCCGCCGGTATCGGCGGCCGCAGCCCCGGGCGGGGCCCAAGGGGCCCGGCCCCATCAGACCCGGCCCGAGCGGCCGCTCTCTCCGAGCTCGGGGCGGCCGCCCCCCCTTCCCACGCCCCCCCGCGCCCGCCGTTACCGAGCCGGGGCCGGGCCGGGCCGGGCTGCGCTGCCGGGCTCGTCCCGCCGTTACCGAGCCGGGCCGGGCCGGGCCGGGGCCGCTCCCGCCGTCGCTACGGCAACCGCGCCCCCCGCCCGCAAGCCGGCCAATGGCAGCGCGGGGCGCCGCGCGCGGGCCAATCAGCGCCCGGGCAGGGCGGGACTAAGCGGGGCGGTGGGACGGGGCGGCGGAGCGGCCAGAAAGGCTGGACGCGGCCGGGGCGGGGCGGGGGAGCCCCGGGGGGACCCCCGAGCTCCCGGGTGCTTCGCGGACCCCCCGGCGCTGCCGGTCCGTGTGGCACCTGCGCGGGCCGTGGGCTCCCACCGATGTCACGCAGCGTCCTCGGACACCCCACTGTGCCCCACGGGGTCTCACCGTGTTCTCCGATACCCCGGACACCCCACGGGGTCCCCACGGTGCTCCATAGTGCCCCACGGGGTCCCACCGCGTGCCCTGGCACCTCGCGGGTTCCCAGAGTGTCCCCAAGTGCCCCACAGTGTCCCTCGCACCCCCCCTGGCATCCCACTGGTGTCACGGAGCAGCCCGTGGCATCCGACAGCATCCCACTGAGCCCGCGGGGCCCCACGCTGCCCCCCAGCACCCCACGGGATCCCAAAAGTGTCCCTAAATTCCCCACAGTGTCCCACGCTGTCCCCAGCGTCCCACTGTTCCACTGCGTCCCACTGTTCCACGGAGTCCCACAGTGTCCCAAGGGGTTCTACAGTATCCCAGGGGTCCCACCGCGTCCCGTGGCACCTCACGGGATCCCAAAGCATCCCTAAACGCCCCACAGTGTCCCACGCAGTCCCTTGGAATCCCACAGCGTCCACTGGTGTTCCACGGGGGGTCCCTGGGACAGCGCACCGCGGTGCTGAGCCCCACCGGCGCCGGCCTCCCCCGTGTCCCCCCTCCCAGATCCACGGCGGCCCCGCCGCCGGTGCCCGTGGCCGGGGAAGGCCGGGGGCAGCCCCGCCGGGCGGGAGCGGGAAGCGCCGGAGCCGCCGCGTCGGGGCCGCCGGGATTGCGGCGCCGCGGGCAGCACGTCCCGGTCCGGCCCGGAGGGCACCGGGGCCGCGGGGCACCGGCGGGGCGAGCCCCGCTGGGACCCCCGAGGCCGCGGGGAGCCGCCGGCTGATGTCCCGGGGAGGCCGGGGGACACGGGGGACACCGCAAGGGACACCGAGGGGACCACGGGGATACACGAGGAACACCGGAGGGGGCAAGAGGGGACACAACGGGGGATCCACTGAGGTGACACCGCCGCGGGCTCCCCGGTGCGCTCGTCGGGGGCAGTCCAGGTGCACCGACGGGAGGTCTCGGTGCCGGTGCCGGTCCCTCCCATCCCGCTGGGCGCGGAGCCGCCAGGAACTGCCCCGGGTTTTCCTGCGCGTCCCGTCCCATCCCGTCCTGTCCCGGTGGGGAGCGGGGCCGGGCGCGGCCAGGGGACCCCGGCCCGGTATCGGTTCTGCTTTCGAGGGAGGCGATTTCGCAGTAACGGGGGGCGGGAGCCACCTGCCCCGGGGATTCCCCACCTGCCGCCGCCCCATAAGAACCCGGTGGCGGCGCCGGTGGCGGCATCGACCGGGAACGACCGGGAATGGCTTCGCTCCGCTGCCTCTGCCTCTGCCTCTGCCTCCCGCTGCTGCTGCCGCCGCCCGCGGCTCCGGCCCCGACCCCGGCCCCGGTGTCCCGCACCGACTGGGCCGCCTGTAGGATCCTCTCCCGGGACCTGTCGCGGCTGCTGGCGACCGAAGAACCGCACCCGGTGCTGGTGAGCGCGGGGGGCTCGGCCAGGGGAACCGGGGGGTTACGGGGGACAGGAGGCACCGGGAGGTGTGGAGCATCCCGGCGGGAGGGGAGTCCCGAGGGTGCGCGGGGCTGGAGGGGCCCGGGGGACGTGGAGAGCTCACTGACCCCCTGCTCCAGGAGGAGATGCAGCTGACCGAGGAGGACCCCCAGAACTGGCCCCCCCGGATCCGCTGCAGTGACGCCTGTGACCCCCCCACACTGGACACCAACAACACGGTAGTGGGGGCTGCGGGGGCTGCAGGGAAGCCTGAGGAGGGCTGGGGGGCCCAGCAATGCTGAGGGATGTGCCTGAGGGTCCCAGGGGGTCTCAGGGATGCACCTTGGGGTCCCAGGGGTGACCAGGGATCCCAGGGATGCTGAAGGATATGCCTGGGGGTCCCAGGGATTCTGAGGGTGTCTGGAGGTCCCAGGGATGTCTGGGGGTCTCAGGCATGCTGAGGGATGTGCCTAAGGGTCCTGGGGGTGTCTGGGGGTTCCAGGGATGCTGAGAGATGCACCTGGAGGTCCCAGGGATGTTTTAGGATCCCATGGATGGAGGGATGTGCTTGGGATTCCCAAGAGTGCCCAGGGGTGTGGGAGGGTACCAGACCCCCATCTCACCCCCCCTGGCCCCCACAGCGCTGCCTGCACCGGATCCTCCAGGCTCTCCAGCACTACCGAGACCTGCTGGGCTCCGACATCTTCAGAGAGCAGCCGCAGCCCCAGCTGGAGACCACGATGGACCAGCTGCTGGGCCTCGTCCAGGTGAGGGGGAGGGTGGGAGCCCCGAGGGAGCCCACGGGGGACACAGGTGCCCATCAGCTGTGGCCCTGGACCCCCTGACACCCCTCTCCCCGCAGCAGGAGCACGGCCACCCCCCCCGGCACCCCATGGCCCCCAGTGAAGCCTGGTCTCACCAGCTGCTCCGGCACCGGGCCCTGAAGCGGCTCCGCTCCTTCGCCGCCGTCATGAGCCGCGTCTTCACCCACAGCGCCAGCGCCCGCTGAGCCCCAAGGATCCCGCCCCCCCTATTTATTTCCTCCCTCTTGAGGGGTTATTTATGTGCTACATTCCCTATTTATCTCGGGTATTTATGACTTTCTAATAAAGCTCTGGAGGAGACAATCGGCTCCCGCATGCAGCGCAATGGGCAGCACGGGCAGGGGGGAAGGTGTTTATTTACAGGGGAGGAGGGGCCGGGGGGAGTCACTGGAAGTCACTGGCATCAATGTGGAGCGGGGGGAAGTCGGTGGATGCAAAGAGGGAGTTGACAGTGGGCAGAGCTGAGTCCTCGGGCTGCGGCAGGAACGGGTCATGGTGGTCCAGGAGCGCGGCGGCGCCTGGGAGGGGAGGGGGGATGGGTCAGTGATGAGGGGACACCTCTGGGACTCCCAGGCACAGCCCTCAGCACCCCTGGGACCCCCGGGCATCCCTGGGATTCCCAGATGTATCCCTGAGAAGCCCTGGGAACTCCAGACACCCCTGGGATCCCCAGGTGCATCCCTCACCCCAACACTCACCTGCCAGCCCAGGGTCCAGCTGGGGCCTCCTGTCCAAGCTTTCCAGCGTGTTTGGCATCAGCTCCGCCACCTCCCGCGTCTCCAGTGTCCCCGAGTCTGGCTCCAGCGACTGCAGCAGCTCCTGGATGTCCAGGCTCCCGGGCAGCAGCTCCAGGTCCCTCAGCTCTGGTGGCAGCATCCCCTGGTCCTTGGTGACCTGCAGTGGCTCCACAGCCCCTGGCCTGGGCTGCAGCATCCCCATGTTCTCAGCTCCCACTTGTTGCAGCATCCCTGTATCCACAGCTCCCACTTGTTGCAGCATCCCCGTGTCCACAGCCACCATCCCCTGGTCCCCTGGCAGCACCTGCAGTGTCCCCAAGTCCCCTGGTCCCACCTGCAGCATCCCCAGCCCCCCAGGCTGTACGTGTATAGTCCCCACAGCTCCCAGTGCCACTGGCATTATCCCCAGGATGTTGGGGACCACCTGCACCACCACCTCTGAGCCCCCTGATCCCACCTGCAGTGGCTGTGGTGGCTCCAGGCATTGGGACCCTGACTGCAGTGTCCCCAAGCCCCCGGGCTGCAGCATCCCCGGGCTCGTGGCCACTCCCTGAGGTGTCCCCAGGTTTCCTGGGGAGACCTGTGGTGTCCCTGGGCTCTGGGGCTGTGGCAGTGCCAGGCCACCATCCCACTGTGTCCCCTGTCCTCCGGGCTGCAGCTGCAGCGTCTCCAGGTTTTCGGTGGCAACCACCAGCTCCTCTTCCGTCTGCCAAGACTTATTTGCCTGCCTGGAGGGAGGGACAGCGGGCCAGGGTCAGGATCAGGGTCAGGGCATTCCCTTTCCTGTGGGGTCCAAGTCCCCAAGTCCAGGACCATGGGGAGATGGGGGACAGGGAAGGGGGACCGAGGCCTCCCCCCACCTCACCTGGAGGACACACGGATGAGGCGCCGGTTCAGGTACTTCTCTGGCTCTGTCAGGTTCCCTGGGGGAAGAGAGGAGGGTCAGAAGGGGTGGCAGGTGCTCCCCCTGCTCTGTGCCGTGCCAGGCTGTGCCACGCTGTGCCATACCCTCCTGCCGCTGGCTGTAGTAGGGCCCGAAGGCCTTGTCTCGCTCGGTGTTGGGGTACAGGAACTGGAGGGGGTTCTCGGGAATGTTCTCCTCCATCATCATCTGGTAATCACGGATGATGTCGGGCAGTGCCAGGGACGCCAGTTCGGCCGCCGTGTATGGATCCACCGAGTGGAAAGTGGGGGATCCTGCAGGGCCCCCGGGGGTCAGTGCCCAGTGGGTGCTGAGGGGCCGCAGCCCGGGGTTGTGGGGGTGCACTCACCGCTCTCAGGATGCTCCACCCAGGTGCAGGTGACCCCCCCCAGGATGCTCTCGCTGAACCGGATCAGGAACGTCCCCGTTTTCTTCGACTTCAGCAGTTTCCTCTCTTGTTTCCGGCTCACGAAGCCCAGGATGAGTCTGGGGGAGGCACCGTCAGACCCTGCAGCCCCCCCGGGCTCCCCCAGCCCCCAGCCCTGCTCCTACCCGTCCTTCCAGAGCTGCTTGAGGTGCTCCTGGAGCAGTCCCAGAATTCCATCTAGCCAAGCCCAGAAGGAGAAGCCGGCGGCGCCGTCCTGAGGGAGAGGGTGGGTGAGAGGGGATGGGGGGGACAGGGCCAGGGAGGGATGGGGCCATGGGGGGATGAGAGGACAGGGTCATGGCAACAGGGGCGACAGGGTCTGCTCACCTTGGAGAACTTGGGCCAGGCCACGGTGCTCTCTGGTGACGGCTTTGAGCCTTCGAGGTGAGAGCAGGGTGAGCAGGGGAATGGCACAGCCCCGTCCCCACCGTGTCCCCCCCGGAGGTCGGGGCTGGCTCCCAGCCTTACCAAAGAGCTTCTCAGCAAGCATGAGGAGGTGGTCTTGGCTCAGCCCCCTCTCTGCCACGCTCTCAAACTGCCAGCTCAGCACCTCGGCCAGACGGGGCCACGGCGCTGGGGGTGGCGCCGAGAAAAACTGCTGGGCCTGCGGGACAGGGGGTGAGCGGGGACAGGGACATGGGGCAGGGGACAGGGATGGGAGAGGGACCAGGGGACGTGGAGGTGTGGCAGGGGATGGGGATGTGCACTGGGGCAGGGGACAGGGACCAAGGGACAGGTACAGGACAGCGATCAGGGGATGGGGATGGGACAGGGACCAGGGAGAGAAGGGAGAGGGCACAGGGCAATCAATAGCAAGAACAGGGACCAGGAACCTGGCACAGGATGGAGAACAGGTGAGGAGCAGGGATGGGGATGGGACAAGGACCAGGACAGGGGGGCATGGGGCAGGAGATGGCAGGAGTGGGAGCACTGGGGGGCAGTGAAGGGCTGGGGGGTCCTGCTCGCCTTGAGGTCAGAGCTGAGCATGTTGAACCAGAGGATGGAGGCCCAGGCGCTGGAGAACTGGCTGCTGTTGGAGATGATGACGAAGGGCAGCGTGGAGGTCTGCAGGGGGCGTGGGGGTCAGGCTGGCAGCCCCCAGTCCCCCCAGTGTCCCTGAAGCCCTCCAGTCTCCCCAGCCTCTCCCAAGCCCCCCAGGCCTCCCCAGGCCCACCAAGCCCCCCAGCCCTCACCTTCAGCTCCAGCTCCAGCCCGCAGTAGGCGTAGGCCAGCGTGAAGGTGATGAGGTGCAGCTCCTCTGTCACGACCAGGGGACTCTGTAAGGAGGTGGCACTGTGGTCACTGCATGGCCCCGTCCCTGCTGCGTCCCCACAGCCCCCAGCCCCACACCCACCTCGCCGGTGCCTTTGCTGCCCTTGCCAGACCTGCTGTCCTTCTGCTCCTTCAGTGTCTGTGGGGCAGGACAGAGTCAGCCCGGGGCGGGGACCGGGGCTGGGCGGGGGTCCTCACCCCGCTCTCCACCCCTGTGGGGGACCTGGGGGTCTGGGGGGGGCCCCTACGAGGTACTGGAAGTCGCAGACCAGCCCCTCCTGGGGACTGTTCCCGGCCAGGAGCGTTTTGCTGCTCGACGTCAGGATGTTGAACTTGCGAAACCTGCGGGGCAGAGAGAGGCGGCGGGTGGGGGGTCCCGGACCCCCGGGCAGGGGGGGCACAATCCTGTCCACCACCTCCAGCGCTCGCCCGGCTCTCACCCTTTGACCTTGGGGGGGTCCCTGCAAGAGAGAGCGGGGTGTCAGTGGGGCAGCGGGACCCCCGCGGGCGGGCAGGGGGCTCGTGGGGGTCCCGACCTGTCGATGTGGATCATGGCCTCCATGCGGTGGTTGCGGTCGTGCAGCCGCACGAGCAGGCGGGCGCGGGCCGAGAACTTGCTGCCGGTCCGGAGCACGAGCGGGCGCTTGAAGGGGTTGGGGGTGCTGGGCTGCTGCTCCACCACAAAGGCGCTGGGGCAGAGAGGGGGTCAGGGCTGCCCCGGTACCATCCCAGCCCCCCTGACCCCACCTGCGCTGCCCCCCCCGCCTCAGAATCACGGAATACCCTGAGCTGGAAAGGGCCCGCAAGGATCAAAGTCCAACTCCTGGCCCTGCACAGGACAACTCCAAAATCCCACCGTGCACTGAGAGCGTTGTCCAAACACTCCTTGAGCTCTGGCAGCCTCGGGGCCATGACCACTGCCCTGGGGAGCCTGTTCAGTGCCCGACCACCCTCTGGGGGAAGAACCTTTTCCCAATATCTACCACTGATGCAGCTCCAGCCATTTACATCCGCTGTCCTACCTCTTCAGCAGGTGTGTGAGCTGCTCCTGCAGCCGCTGCTCCAGGAGGGGGATCTCTGCAGTCAGCGGGTCCCTCTCGTAAGTCACCTTCTGCCGCAGGTCGCTCAGCGCCCGGAGCAGCTGCCGCAGCTGGAACAGCCCCTGGCCCAGCTCCGTGAACCTGCGGGTGCCACAGGGCTCAGCGGGGGCCTGCTGTGACCCCCCGTGCCCCCCTCTCACCCCACCCCTACCAGGTCTCCAGCGGGCGCAGGTTGGTGTCGGCAGGAGCCCCCAGGCATGAGCGCTGCTGCCGCTCTCGCCAGTCCCCCAACTCCTGCTGCAGCAGCTCCCGCAGGGTCTCACTGCGCCCCAAAAGCTGCTGCATCTGAGCCAGCACCTCCTGGGGACAGATGTGGGTCTGAGCAGGGGGTGAGGAGCGGCCATGGCCCCCCCAAGCCCAGCCCGGCCCCCCCTCACCCGCCGCTGCTGGTCCAGGTTCTGCAGCTTGGCCTGGAGGGCTTGGAGCTGCCGGGCATACTGGGGGTCCCTGCTCTTGTCCTCACCTGTGGGTGGGTGGGGGGCTCAGGAGGGCTCGGGGGGGGCGCAGGGCAGCGCCATCCCCCCTCTCTCCCCGGGACGGGGCTCACCTGGCTGGTAGTGCACCTTGTAGCAGAAGTCAAAGGCGTCCTGCAGGTCCTCCAGGTGGCGGAAGGCGCGTTCAGCCTCCTGCAGGCAGAGGGGGGTCAGGGGGGCCCAGGCAGCCCCCAGGGGCCAGGGGGGGCTCGGGGAGGGTGTTACCTGCAGGGCCGTGTGGAACTCGGCCAAGCGCCGCTGGATCTGCTGCTTCCGACCGCTCTCTGGGGGTGCGGTGGGCGCCAGGACCGACCCCCCCTGCAGAGACACGGGGTGTCAGGCAGCGGCCCCGGGACCCCACGGGACGAGGGGGGGACACCCCTGCCCTACCTGCCCGCCCATCTGCCCCAGGCGCAGGATCCGCCGCTCCTCCTGCAGCAGGTTGTCCACCAGGTTGGCAAATTTCTCTGGATTCTCCTCAAACTCGGCCTGCAGAGGGGCCAGGGGAGTCAGCAGGGTGCAGAGGCCCCCCGGCCTCTCTCCCTCAGCCCCCCCGCCCCGGCCCTGATGCCCACCTGGAGGTCCCGGTGGGCCTTGCGCAGGTTGTGCTTCAGCATGAAATCCTCGTGGCTCGTGCCCAGGCTGCCCAGCTGATCCGAAAGGAGCATCAGCAAGGAGTGGAAGAGCGTCCGGGCATGGGAGGAGAGCGGCTCGGCTGCCTGGCGCCTGCAGCACAGTGGGCTCAGCGCCAGCACGGCCGTGTCCCGACTGGTGCAGCCCCCCCAGCCCCGGCCCCCCATTACCAATTCTGGTCCTCGATCCAGGCGGCCAAGCACTGGCGCACGGCCATGGGCAGCTCGGAGCCCGCGTAGAGCTGGTGCACCTGCTCCAGGTACGTGTTGGCCAAGCCCTGTACCTCGTGCCACTGCGCCATGCTGGGGGACAAGGGGGGGTCAGGGGTGGCCCCGAGGACCCCTGGGCACTGCACAAACAGAGGATGTGGAACCAGTGCCCACGTGCCTCGAGCTGGCACACCTGCACCCCACATACCTGCCTGCAGCACGGGGGTCCTGGGGGTCCCTCAGCTCCGGCTCGGTCCCAGGTGATCCTGGGGCTCCTTCTGCTCCGGGCAAGGGTTGAGCCACGGTGGGTTTCCCACTTGGAGCGAGGGGCACACGCTCCGCCCCATCCGCACCCCGAGGGCCCTCAGCACCCCCTGCGCAGCCCCCCAGGCCCCTCCCAAGGTCCTCCTAGCCTAGTCCCCATTGCACCCTTCGCCGCAGGAGGACACCCTCAAGAGACCACCAGATGGGGATCCCTGCGTGCCCTGGCCAGGATCCCCTATCAGTGCCCCCCTCCCCGGGGAGCCCCCGTCCCCGGGACCCTTCGGAGCCGCCCCTGTCCCCCGGGACTCCCCCTCACCCAGGACCCACCGGGACCCTCCGTCCCTCAGGACACTCCGGGAACCCCAAGACCAGCTCGAGACCTCCTTGGGACTCCCGGAACCGCCCCGAGACCCCCCGGGACCCCCCGGGACCCCCATTCCCGGACCCACCTCGGCCGCTGGCGGGTCAGGAAAGCGTGGAGGCCGCGCCCCCTCCCCGCTATGCGCCGTGATTGGTAGAGCGCGGCGGGCAGGCCCCGCCTCTTCGCCACTCTGCACCGTGATTGGCGGAGTGCGGCAACGAGGCCACGCCCCCTCAGACGGAGACTTTCAGGGGGTTGCCCATTTCCCCGTTTTGACGTCACGGGATGGGCGTGGTCATATGGGGCGTGCCCAGGGGGCGTGGCCAGCGCCCTGTCGGGGGGATGGAAAGGGGCGGCCTGGAACGGGGGTGGGGACAGGTCATGGGGACAGAACTGTGGGGACAGGGACAGGCTGCAGGGAAAGGGAGAGAGTCATGAGGAGAGCGCAGTAGGGACAGACTATGTGGTCACTGGGCTGAGGACTGGCTGTGGGGACAGGCGTGGGGCCACAGGGCCAGGGACAGGCCCTGGGGACAGGGCAGTGGGGACAGAGGCACAGGGCCTGGAATGCTGGGCAGGACAGGGACAGAGCAGCTGCCACCACGTGGCTCAGCAAGGCCACCCCGTGGAATCAAGGTCCCCGTGCCCCAGCGCAGGGTGACTCTGCATCGATCCAACAGGGACAGGGACACGCTGGCAGCTGCCGCACGCGGCCTTTATTCATAGACGATGATGGCGGAGCCGCTGTGGGCAGTGGGCACCGGCGGGGGGTCCCCGGCCGAGGTGAAGTACCTGATGAGTGCCCGCACCCCGGCCTTGAGCCCCGGCTGCAGCCCCAGCTGAATCCCCATGGCCACGGGGCCACCGAGGCTCCCGGTGAGCGCAGCCAGCCCGGCGTAGCCCAGGTCCTCGGTGGCCTCCAGTGCCCGCGCCGAGGCCGTGGCGCTGCAGCCCTGGAAGGCGAAGTAGACGCTGGTGCCCAGGTTGTAGAAGATGCTGACACTTGGCACCCACTCCAGCACCTGGTGGACTTCCTGCTCCCCCGGCAGCTTGCAGGCATCCTCAGCTTCACCCTTGTCCTCCCGCCGGCGCCGGGACAGCCGGCGGCACAGGGACAGCCAGGTCCCTGGGACCCTCCCTGCCGAGGGTGCCTTGGGCTGGATGCCGGGCGCAGGGGTCCGGAGCTGGGTGGGATCCACACAGGCAGAGCCCCCTGGCCGTGCCAGGCTGAGGAGGAGCAGGGACAGGGGCTGGGGGGCCGGGGCTTCCCGCAGCCGCGCCAGCCCCCGCAGCAGCGCCGTGGCCGTGGGGGTGCCCAGCCCCCGTGCCAGCCCCAGCGCCTCAGCCTCGGCCTCGGCCACGCAGCCGGCCCCGTTCAGCGCCAGCGCCAGCGCGGCGCGGGCCAGGGCGTGGGGCTCCGGCGGCAGCCGGGCAAAGCCGGGCAGGGCGTTGGGGCCCAGGTGCTGGCACGGGACACCTCGCGCCTGCATCGGGAGGGGATCCGCCAGCTCCGCCAGCAGCGCCCGCATCCGGTCACCGGCACCCGGCTTGGGGTCCACGTCGTCAGAGAGAGCGACAGAGGGGCCGAGGAAGAGGAGGGGGAGGAAGAGCAGAACCTGGGGCATGGCGGCAGCTCTGGGACGGGCTATGGAGGCGGGAGAAGGGCAGAGCCCCATCAGCCCCCTGCAGCCGCAGCCCCCCATGACCCCCCAGTGTCCCCAGCTCACCCGCTCGCCGCTGTCACCGTCCCTTGCCCTGGCCAGATGCCAGTGTCCCTTGCCCTGTGCGGCCCCTGCGGCCCCTTTATAGCCCCTGTTATCAGGGGGTTGCGACACATGGGGCCCCGGTGCAGGGACAGGGACCAGGGACGGGGCACTCCCTGTGGTCAGAGCAGCTCGACCCCCCAGCTCCAGCTCCCCCCAGCCCCACACACCAGGGAAGGCCAACAGTCACGATTGTTTATTTGGGCCCTGTCCAGATTTAAAAGGTTTAAAAGGAAAACAAACCCAAACAGCTGAGGAAAAAGGAAGTCTGGGGTAAAACAGGGAGATGAAGACACCAGGGGAAGGGGATGGGGGGGCAGCAACTGGCTGTTTGTGCAGCCTTAAAAACTGGATCAAAACCTGCAGAAAACCCCAGAAAACCTGCAGAAACCCCAGAAAACAGCCCAGGGTCTGGGCACAGGCGGACAAGGGAAGCCCCTCAACCCTCCTCCTCGTCCTCCTCTTCCTCCAGGCAGCGGACACGCTTCCGCCTCCCCCGGGGCTGTGGGTCCTCGTCCTCCTCATCCTCCTCGGAGCAGGGGGCTGCAGGGGCCAGCCCGGCCCCTGTGGGTGGAGGAAGAGGGGAGGGAGCTGAGCCCCTGGCCAGGGGGTGAGGGGAGTGGGGGTACACTCCTCCTCCTCCACCACCTCCCCAGCCCAAGGAACAGGGCAAAGGGGCTGGAGACAGGACAACCAGGACCCAGCAGTGCCCTGTGCCCAGCTCCTAGTGACACCCAGAGCCCCCTCAGCTCCGCAGGAGAGAGCAGAGGGGCTGAACCCACCTGAACTCCCATCGTCCTCATCCTCACTGTCGAGCTCCCGGCGCCTCTTGGTACCCGACTGCACTGGGCTGGGGACGGGGACAGGGACCGGCTCCTCGCTGCACCACGGGGACAGGGATTGGCACTGCTCAGCCCCACAGTGGGAGAGTGCAGGAGACCAGATCCCCTCCCCAGGCAGGAGCAGGACCCCCCAAATCAGGAAGAAGAGACCCCCAACTCAGGGAGAGGATCCTCGTCTCACCTCTCTGAGTCCAATCCCAGCTCTGCCGGCAGCTGCTCTGCTGAGGGGCACAAGGAGAGGAGCTCAGGACCATCCCCACTGGTGGGGGTCCCACACCCCCAGCCCAGCCCCTCACCCGGACCTGGGTCCTGGGGGCACTTGGGTGGCTCTGGCAGGTCCTGGGGGGGCCCTGAGGAGTCGGGGCTGTGGTGGGCGACGGAGGCGGCCGCGCGTCGGAGCTGCTGTGGGGTGAGGGAAGCTGGGATGCGCCAGAAGGATTCCTGGGAAGAGAGGGGGAACGCTGCAGGGCTGTGCCAGGAGTGAGGGGACAGGGAAGGGGTGGCACAGAGACAGTGGTGGGCACAGGGAGCTCACCTGCTCGCTGGTGGGGGGCCGGAGCCCCAGCTGCCGCAGCAGGATCTGGAAGCGCCGATCCTCCATGGCATCCTCGTTCTCCTCCGTGAGCGGCACCAGCGGCACCGGGTGGGACACGCCTGGGCCAAGAGCACCGTCAGCGGAACCCCTCGAGCCCACAGCACCCCCCCGACCCCCACCCACTCACCGTCCTCCTCACGGTCCTGAGCTGCCCTCCGCAGACAGTTCTCCAGCCACCGCAGGGGCCCGGCCAGGCCTGGGGACAGCAGGAGGTGACACAGGGTCTGGCCCTGAAGCCAAGCCCAACCAGGAGGGTCAGAGCCCCTCACCCACCTTCCTGATGCAGATGCTGAGCCAGGCCCTGCCCAGCCCCTTCTTCAGGTGCCCAGTTCTCCTCCATGGGGCCTTCATCCATTTCATCCTCCTCCTCCTCCTCCTCGCTGTCCTCATCCTCTGCTGAGCTGTCCTGGGATGGCACAGCCGGCACACCGGTGGCAGCCTGTGGGAACCAGCCACGTTCGGGTGTCTGGGGTGGAGCAGCACCCACTGGGCACAGCCCGGGGCCCCCCAGCCCTCCCTTTTACCGGCCCAGGGCCGTGGCCGTGGCTCTTCCTCCGGCGTTTCTTGTACAGCTCCTTGCGCTCCGACACCAGCCCCAGCCCCAGCAGCTTCTCCACCACCCGAGCCCGCGACCGCCGCGCCGTCAGGTGCTTCATGATGTTCCCCAGGACATCTGCGGGGCAGTGGGTCAGGATGGGGGGCTACAGGGCGGCCACCCCCCCATTCACCCCAGCCCCACTCACCATCCGAGCCCTGGAATTCCTCAAAGAGCCGCGTCAGCTCCTCCTCCTGCTCCTGCGTCCACAGCACGATGCGGGTGCCCTTCCTGGGGGGACACACAGCTGTGGGTCCCTGCCCTGGGGTGTGGTGGGTCCCTGCCCTGGCCTGGGGGTCCCCCATGGGAGTACCTGACCCACCTCTCCCGCGGGAAGTCCCTGGCACTGCTGGCCAGCCCCATCCGCACCAGCTGCTTCACCACCTGCCTCCGCGTCCGCCCGGGAGTCGGGAGATGGGCCAGGATGGCAGCGATCACGTCCTCACCTGCGGGAGCAGGAGGTGCAGGGACAGAGTCCCCACTGCCCCCCGGGGGTCCCACTGCCCCCCCCACCCCTGGGTCCTCCAGTACCTTCCGCCTCCTTGTACTTCCAGTACAGCTCCCGCAGCTCCTGCTCTTCCTGGGGGGTCCAGGGGGGGACCCGGCTCCTGGGAGCCCTGAGTCAAGGCAGAGGGGAGGTGAGGGGAGAGGAGGGGGGTTCAGGGGGGTTACAGCCCCCTGCCTGACCCACTCACCCCTCTCCCTCCTGCAGGGAGCTGTAGCCCTTGGTCATCTCGCAGACGGCTGTCGGGTTCTTCCAGAAGAGCAGCTCCACAAAGGCCTTTTTGTTGGTGGCCGCCAGCGCAAAGAACTTGCCCAGGATGAACTTGGCCAAGGTGACCAGCTCCTGGGGGGAGCGGGAGGGAGAGTGGGACTGGGGCAGGTGGGGACAGAGCAGGGCTGGGGACATGGGGACAGACCCCTCCCCGGGGGGCTCTGGGGTCCCGCTGACCTGGTGAGCGCCGGCCGCAGGGTCGCTGAGCAGGCGATGGAAGAGGGTGAAGAGGGAGAGCTGGAAGAGCAGGGGCTCCATGTGCAGGTCGCGGGCCAGGCGGTGCAGCAGCCGCGCGGCGCAGTGGTTGGTGCGGGGGCTGTTCCGCGCGTACCCCCGGAGCAGCAGCACCAGCGCCCGCACCACGGGGGCACAGGCGAACCTGCCACGGCCCCCCGTGAGTGTGGCTGCCCTGGAGCGGGACCCCCCGCGCCCCTGGGGCCACCCAACCCCTCTCACCGCTTCAGGTAGTCGAGGAAGTTGAATTCCTTCTCCGACACTTGCACGGTCTCCTCCTCTTCTTCTTCATCCTCCTCTTCCTCATCCTCCAGCTCCTCAGGCTCAGGGGGCTCGTGCCCTGCAGTGAGACGTGCTGAGGGTCTCCAAAGCTCTCCCCCTTCTGGCCCAGAGCTCTCCCCCTCCCCGGTGTCAGAGCCAGGGACTCACGGGGCAGGGGAGCGACGAGGATCTCCCGCAGCAGTCGGGTCTCCTCAGGCGGCCCCGCGTCAGAAGCTCCGAACACGTCCCCTTCGGGCCAGACATCCCTGGGGAGAGGGGGACAGGCTGGCACCGTGCCCCAGCACCCCAGGGATGGGACGGGAATTGTGGTGCCGGTACCTGGCGGAGCGGAGCAGCCTCAGGGCCTGCGGCACCTGGGAATGCCGCAGGCACTCCTGGATCCGCAGCAGAGCCTCCGCGCGCTGCTCCTCCACCGGCGTCTCCGAGGCGGCGTCGAAGGGCACCATGTCCTCGGGGAGGGGCACCTCGCCCTGTGGTGGGACACCATCACCCCATGCCCCACCAAGACCCTCAGAGCGCCCTGCGGGGCCAGACCCTTCCCTGGTACCTCCAGGCAGGCCTGGAGCTGCGGGGCCAATCCTGCCCACAGCTCCTCCAGCTCCGCGGTGCTGGGTGGCGGAGGGGTGAGGGTTGCGGGCGCCTGTGGCTTCTTCTTCCTGTGGACACGTTTGCTCTGGGGGGGGGCAAGGACAGGCTCAGGAGGGGCTGTCCAACCCCCCAGGGTCCCCCTCAGCGGGGCAGCCGTGCCCCACCTGCACCACGAGGCTGGCACGGCCGCGGCAGAAGCGCTCCAGCATGCGGAGGAAGAGATGGGCCGTCTCCACCAGGTCCCGCAGGAAGCTGCGCGGCTGCTTGGTCTCGTCGAACTTGCGGAAGAGCGCCAGGAAGAGCTCCCGGTATTCCATCACGTAGAAGATGTTGCCTGGGGAGGAGTGGGGTGGGTGGGAGGTGGGGGTCAGACACCCCACCCCGGGACGGGAGGAGGGACAGAGGGACTCACTCTTGATGACCTGGCTGCTGTCCCGCACTGCCTGCTCAGGGGACCGGTCCATCTCCTGCACCGTCCGCAGCAGCTCCTGATACGCCTTCAGGGCCAAGTGCATCCTGGGGATGGCAGTGTGGTGGCCCCAGGTGCCCAGGGAGTCCCAGACACCAAGGGGTGTCCCAGGTGCCCAAGGTGCTCACCTGCGGGCCCACGTTGTTGCCTCCTTCTTGTCCATCAGGGCCATCTCGTAGTATTTGGTGAGGTTTTGCTCAATGAAGTGGAAGGCACGG
This sequence comes from Platyrinchus mystaceus, assembly GCA_035041135.1. NCBI lineage: Eukaryota > Metazoa > Chordata > Aves > Passeriformes > Tyrannidae > Platyrinchus > Platyrinchus mystaceus. Next base: position 1,861,844 of record JAWWLV010000078.1, read on the forward strand.
ACACCCACCGTCTCCGACACCAGCTCCGGGCGGAAACCGCAGCGCCGGTTGAAGGCCATGAAGAAGGCGGTGGCCCACAGGTAATAGGTCTCGTCGTGCTGCTGAGCCTTCTCCCTCACCAGCTGGTCCTGGGGGCGGCAGGGGGGTGGTCAGAGGGGGTCCCACAGCCCAGGGAGGGGGTCCCGTCCCCCCCAAGCTGCTCACCTTGACCAGCAGCATCAGGCGGTTGTAGCAGCCCTCGAGGAAGTCCTGGCAGAAGTGGCGCAGGAAGAGCCGGACGTTGTGGGCGGAGCGGCGGGAGGGCTCGGATTCGGGGGCTGCCTGGCGCCGCCGGGGCACCCGCCGGGGCTCCTTGCCCAGGTCGTGGCTGTAGCTCTTCAGCTGTGGGGGACAAGCTGCCAGACTTACACCCCAGTGGCGTCACCCCTGGGCCCCCACCACAGCTCTGTCCCTGTGCCCCCTCCAACGCCCCTGGTCCCAGGACCCCCACCATGTCCCTGTCCTGGTGCTCCCTGCCGTGTTCCTATTCCTGTGCCCCCTGCCGTGTCCCCATCCTGGTGCCCTCTGCCACATCCCACGCCCCGTGCCCCTTGCCACGTCCCTGTCCCTGTGCTCACATTGTGCAGCCCTTTGTGGAAGACGACGTCCCGGTCCCCGATCGACTTCAGGCCCTGCAGGACGTAGGAGCCGCCGAAGCGGGAGTGCCTGGGCAGGGGAACAGGAGCTGAGCGGTGCCGGCCCCGCCATGGGGTCCCAGCCCTGCCATGGGGGTCCCCCCTCCTCACCTGGACGGGCGCTGCAGTGCCCGGGCCCTCTTCTCCGCCAGCTCCCGCTGCCGCAGGGTCTCCAGCTCCCGCGTGTCCTTCCCGTGCTCGGCGCCCGCCAGCCCCTGTCCCAGCGCCGCCAGCTCCTCCGGGTTCTGCCGGCAGCTCCGTCAGCTTTGCGGGGTCCCCGGGGGGGGCCCTGCCCCGCCAGCCGCGGCCCCGGCTCACCTGGTCGCGGAACATGAGGGAGATGATCTCCAGGACGTGCAGGGCCCATTGCTGCTCCACCTGGGCGCTGGCCAGGAACTTGAGCAGGTCGTCCATGCCGCTGATGTGCAGCGCCCACAGCACCCGGTCGTGCACGCCGGCGTCCCCGTCCACGCCCTGGGGGCACGGTGGGTGGGGAGTCGGGGTCTCCACAGAGCCATGTCGGCCCCAAACTTGTCAGAGAGGCGGGGAAGGGCCCCGTCCCGGTACCTGCTCCTCCGTGGCGTCCGGGGGGACGTGCAGCACATTGCGCACCAGCAGCAGGATCCTCTCGATCAGCAGCGTGTCCTCCTCCTGTCGCTGCTCCCAGTCCTGGGGGGATGGAGCTGTCAGAGCCCCCCAGAGCCCCCACAGGGTCCCCCGGCAGGGACAGACCCTGCAGCCCCTCAGGGACTCACCAGCTGCAGGAGGTCATAGAGCTTCTCGCTGAGCACCACGAAAACCTTCTCGCTGGCAAAAGCCTGCAGAGACCCCACGTGAGCGAGGGGGCTGCAGGCAGAGACCCCACCCAGGGCCCTGCCCCAAGCGGACTCACCTCTTTGTAGGCCTGCAGGTAGGACAACACCTGGAGAAAGTGGTGCCGGGAGGCGGCATCCGCGGGCACCTTCCCGAAGCAGAGCAGGGCCGGCTGCGTCAGGTTCACCATCAGCCTGCGAGCGGGCGGAGGGGTGTGAGGGACCCCTGCTCTGCAAGGAGCCACCACAGGGCCCCCCCACGTCCCCAGACCTGTCCCTCGGTACCTGACAATGGCATCGAAGAGCACCTTGTCCTGTGGGTACTGCACCAGGATGGGCAGGAGGTCGTTCTGCAGGATCTGGGCCGCACCCAGCTGCTGCCGCACGTCCCGGGTCTCGTCCTCATGACGCAGGTACCGGATCAGGTCCTTGACGCTCTCTGGGGGGACGCGGGGTTGTGAGTCTCTGCCCCCCCGCGGTGCCACCGCCCCCCCTGGCGCCCACCTACCCAGGCAGTCGGGCTCCCGGTGGTAGACGTCGCCCTCCAGGTAGCCCAGGGCGCTGCAGGTGGCCAGGAGCTCGCAGTTCATCATGTACCAGTCCATGCAGCGCAGGGCTGCGCACCGGTACCGGTACCGGCGGCCGCCTGCGGGGCACCGTCAGCGCCGCCGTGTACCCCTGGTCTGGGGTCCTCCAGGACCCCCCTGCCCGTCCCGGGCTCCAGCGATACCGCCCCACCTGTCGCTCCCAGTTCCCCTCCATACCAGAGCACCCCGCTTTTCCCGGTCCACCCCGACGGCGGTGGCGGATCCCCGATCCCAGAGCATCTCCCAGTCCCAGTCCCCTCCAATACCGGCGAACCTCCCAGTCCCGGCCCCGCCCTATGCCGGCCCACCCCACAGCCCCGGTCCGCCCCGATCCGGAGCCCCCCCCCGCTCCCGGTCGCCATGAACCCCACCCCCCGATCCCGGAGCACCTCCCAGACCCCGCTACCTCCCTCGATCCCGGAGCACCCCCCGACCCCGCATTCCCTGGGTCCGGTCCGGGTTGCTCCCGGTCCACCTCGAACCCTGATCACCCCGCAGCCCCTGCCCCATCCCGATCGCAGACTCCCCCGATCC
>JAWWLV010000078.1:1864550-1895148 GCA_035041135.1 Platyrinchus mystaceus
GGGGGCGGGCGGCGCCCCCCCCCACAACCCGGGGGGCCCCCGCCCGCGGCCCCCCCCGCCCCCGCCCGGGGCCCCCCCCCCCGCGCCCGCCGTGGGCGGGGAGGGGGTCTGGGGCGGCCCCGCGGCGGGGGGGGAGGCCGGGCAGGGGGGGTCGCCCCGTCCCCCCCAGGCCGGGCCCGGCGCGGGGTTCCCGGTGCAGGAGCGGCCGCTCGCTCTGCTCACCCGGGGAGGGGGCGCCGACCCCGAGGGAGGGGGCGATGGGGGGCACAGGGCGGGGGGGCTGCAGACCCCCAGGCACCGCTCAGCCCTGTCCTGCCTGGGACCCCCGAGCACGGGGGGGCTCCAGGACACCGCCGCGCCCCCCGGAGGCACATGAGTGGGGGGCAGCGGGGCCCGGGCGCCCCCCCCTCGGCCCGGGGGCTGCGCGGGGCTGGGGGGCCGGGCCCCCCCCGCCGTTCCCGACCATGCCGGGGCTGGAGGGAGGAGGGTCCGGGGGAGGGTCCCCGTTATCTCTTGCTGCTCCTCCGCGTCTCTTTGCCGTTGCTGACGGGGCCGGAGGCGGGGCCGGGGTGCCCGGGCTGGCTGCGGGTGATGCGGCCGCTCGGGGGGTGCGTGGGGGCGCTGGGGGGGTGCGCGGGGCCCCCCGAGTTCAGCCCGTTCCCGTTCTGGCTGTCGGGGGCTGCGAAAGAACCGGGAGGGGAGGGTGGAGGCGCCCTCCCCCCCCCGAGCCTGGGGGTCCCACGGCGGGGATGGCGATTCTGCAGCCCCAGGGTGGGGAGGGAGCTGCGTGACCTACCTGGGGGGGCTGCGGGGGGGCCCTGGGTGGTTTGTGAAGCAGCAGGACTCGCACTCTCATTCTGGGCCTGTGGAGGAGGAGATGGAGATCCCCGTGTGCTGCAGAGCCAGGGGGCTGCCCCCAGAGCGCCAAGGGGGTCCTGGCAGTGCCAGCCCTGCCCCCTCCCCAGGCCGGGACCCCCCCAACTCACCCCTTTGCTCTGCGACTGCTGCGCCACGTACTCGGGGTTGGGCTCGCTGAAGTTGGGCACCTCGGAGTACACCATGCAGAACCTGCAGGCAGAGCGGGGCCGTGGGGTCCTCCTGCAGCCTCCCCCAAACCCCCCCAGCTCCGGTGGGACCCCCCCACCCCGTCCTTACTCGCCGATCTTCTGCAGGTCCCCCCCGCGCCCCGTGTAGAGGGTCAGGCAGCCCTTGAAGACGGACGCGTAGCTGAGGAGGAGGAGGAGGAAGGGAGGGGGCTCAGGGCAGGGTCCCCACAGGGTCGGGGGTCCCGGGCGCCCCCCCAGCCCCCCCGGTACCCCTTGGTGAGGCGGATGATGTCGCCGGGCTGGATGAGGTTCCCCACATCGTCCCACACCGAGATGTTGATGCTGCCGGTCTTGTCGGCCACTTTGCAGGTCCGCACCTCGTGCCCGTCCTTGGTCTTCGTCACCCGGCCTGGGGGGGGGCACACGGGGTCAGGGGGGGCACCTGGGGTCGGGGGGACCCCCCGCCCTCACACCCACCCGTTTCGAGCACGATGAAGATGAGGTTGAGGTTCTTCAGCCCCGGTTTCACGTCCTTCACCAGCGTCTCAGTGCTCATGGTGCCGGCGGGACCCTGCGGGGGAACGGGGGGTACCGGAGATGGGGGGGATACCGGGGATGGGGGGCACGGGGGGACACCGGCTGTGGCCCCCCCGGGATGGGTCCCGGGACATCACTGCTGGGACGGGGAGCACGGGCATGGGACCACCCGGGGATGGAACACCGGGGATGGGACACTGGAGACGGGACCACCGGGGACAGCAGGGACGCGACACGGGGGGGCTTCGCTGCTGGGAACGGGGACAGCGGGGACGGGACTGCCGGGCTGCGGGGACACCGGGGACGGGGTCGCAGGAACGAGGCACCGAGCACGGGACCGCGGGGACGGGACAGTGGGGGGGGCATCGCCGCTGGGAACGGGACCACCGGGCTGCGTGCGGGGACGCGGGGGACGAGACCGCGGGAACGGGGCCGCCGGGACACCGGGGACAGGACCGCGGGGATGGGACTACCCACGAGCGAGACTCCGGGGCCACCGTGAGCAGGATCGGGATCGGGACCGGGAACAGGATCGGGACCGGGACCGGGAGCGCCGCCCTGCCTCCCGCCCCGCCACAAGGGGGCGCTCGCAGCCCCCGCCGCGCGCGCTCACCGGGCACGCTCCCGGCAGCCCCCGGACACCGCCCAGCGCAGCCAATCAGCGCGCGGCGGGGCGGGTGACGTACGGCCTCTCCAACCAATAGCGATGCAGAAGGGGAGGGACTCTGCGGGGAGAGTTGCCTTAAGCCCCGCCCCGACCAGCGAGTTGCTTCTTGCTCGGGGCCAGAGCGGCGCTTCCGGCGCGGCAGCTTCCGGCGCGGCGGGGCCGGGCGGGGGGACCCGGTGGAGGCCGCGGCCGCCGCTGAGCCCGGAGCGGCCCCGGAACGGCCCCGGAACGGCCCCGGAACGGCCCCGGAGCGGCTCCCGAGTGGCCCCGGAGCGGCCCCCGAGCGGCCCCGGAGCGGCCCTCGAGCGGCCCGGGCTGGGCGGCCGCGGTACGTGGGGCCGCGGGCGGGGGGGGCCCCGTGGGGAGAGCGGGACCCCCGTGGGCGGCGTTCGGGGCTCTCGGGGCGGGGAGGGCGCGATGCGACCCCGGCAGCACCGGGGGGAGCGGGGGGCGGGCCGGGGAGGGGCCGGGGGAGGCCGGACCCGGTCGGGAGTGACGTGACCCCCCCCGGCCGCGAGAGCCCCCGGTCCGGTCCCGGCGCCGCTGAGCCCCGTCCCGGTGCGAGGAGGAGAATCCCGGACACCGGGAGCGAAACGACGCCGTCCGGGGTCGGTCCCGGGGGGGGGAAATCAGCGACGTGAACCGGCCCCGGCCCCACCGGGGCGGCTGCGGGCGAGAACGGGGACCGGGCTGGACGTGGCTCCCCGGAGGAACCGTCTGCAGTGAGGGCAGCGAGGGCCGGGGGGTCCCGGGGGGCTCCGGGTTGAGGGGGGAGCCCCCCCCCGCGGCGGCCGCGGAGGGAAAGAGGAATGTGGGGACAATCCCAAGGAATGTGGGAACAATTCCAAGGAATGTGGGTGGACAATCCCAAGGAATGTGGGGGACAATCCAAAGGAACTTGGGGAACAATCCCAAGGAATTTGGGGGATGTGGGGACCCCACAAAAGCCCAGCAGTGTTTGGGAAGCAAAGGGAAGGCAGGAATTAAACAGCACCTGAGCTCAGCCTTATTTTTGGGAAGGGCTTTTTTTACCATGATTTTAAGTGATAAACGTGAGGATGCCCCAAAATTCAGCAGCACCAGGGAAATTTTGGTGCCTCAGTAACAACGGTGTCGAAGGTTCTGGTGCCCAAACCACCATGGCAGCACCATCCAGGCTGTTCCTGAGCTGGTTGTTCCCCTCGTTGCCACGACCAGGAGCTCAAACCAAAATAGTTTTTCCCATTCTGTCGATTTTTCGCAGCAAGAGAGAGAAAAAAACTTGGGTTTGTGTCAGGAGATGGTGGGGGTTTTTTTAAGTGGCATTTGGGGAAATTGGTATTTTTAGCAGGATTTTGTCACTGCAGAGCTGAGGCTTTGCCCAGTGGGCTGGTGTTTGTGTCCCTGCCCTGTGGATCCAGCTGGGAATGGGGCTGGAATTCCCAAAGCCAAGGGCCACGGGGAGACAGGGGCATGCATCTGTGTCGTGGTCGTGTTCAGGGGGGCCACAAGGGCTCTCCAGGGCTGGTTTGGGGCTGTGGATGGACCCTCCTTCTTCCCACTGAAATTAGAAATCCCCAGAGGCCAGGAGCAGGTTGGGAATTCTCTGCTTGGCCTTTGGCCCCTCATCCCCGCTGTGTCCACGGTGGAATCGGCGCCTTCCGGGCTCTCAGTGGCTGGAGGGGGGTGAGGGGCAGGGCACAGCCTCCACCTCCTTCACCATCCTCATCCTCCCTCCCTTCTGTGTTCCCTGGGATCAGATCTGTCCTGTCTGACTCCAGAGTGAGGCACTCAAGGAACGTTCTGGGCTGTGGAAGAGTGAAGGGAAAGATGGACCATTGGGAGAGTGTCCCTGCACAGAGTGAAGCCAGCCCAGCCCTGCACCGCTCCGGGAGGAATTCTGCCACGGGAGGTAAACCAGGGGCCTCTCACAGCCTCCCTTCTCCAGGGAATGGCTTCAATCCTTCCCCCACAGCTTTCTGCAGGAGTTCAGTCCTCCCTCCACGCATGTGGAGCCTTGGAGTGGTGGCTGGTCCCAGGTCTGGGGGGTTTCCTGCTCCAAAAACCTTTGGTGTAAATCAATATCCACAGGGAAATAGTGAGATCTTCCTTAGATTCTGGAGGTTTGACAGAAATCTTGCCAAACTGGCTCAGGAACTGCCCCTGCCTGGTTTCTGTATCTTGTATTTCACGTAGAAGGAGCTGAGCAGACCTGGGAATTCCCAGAGGATCCCTGGGACTGGCAGGGAAAGGGTTTTGTTAACGAACCCCCCAGATGAGTCCAAAGCCCCGGTGGATCCGGAGTTCTGGAGCCGCATCCCGAGAGCTGGAGGGGCACAAAGCCACCTGCTGATGTTTGCACAGCTGGAGTTGCTGCCCTGCCACGGCCTCCTGGCCGCAGGGACGGTGGTTTCAGAGCCTCGTGAGGGCTCCCCGTGTGCTCACACACCTCCTGTCACTGCTGGCTGCTCTTTGGGTTTGGGGTGGGGACTCCTTTATCGGGAGTCTGCAGGGCTTGGGCACCGCCTTTGATGTTGTGAGAACGGGGCAGGAGGAGCAGAGAGTCCAGTAACTGCCGGGGCAGAGCTCAAGGCCGGCCCTGGCAGGGAGTTAAGGGGTTGGAGACGGGAATTACCTGGCGATGCCGTCCCTGGAGGAACGTTCCTTCCTCCCAGGGAGGAGCTGGTGCCACTGGGTGAGGCTGGCAAGGGTCTGGCTGCACCAGGAACAGCCCCTGGCACACGTCCCACCTCAGCAAACCAAGTAAACTGTGCAGAACAACCTCCCAGATCAAACCCCAACAGCCACCAAGTGGAAAATTGCATCAGGAGTGGGAATAACCAGTGGAAGCAGCAGTGTCAGGGCAGCTCTGGGCACACAGAGGGGGCCGAGACCCTTTTCCTCCCCTCCTAGGGTACCTGGTGAGAGCCCCAGGCATGCCTGGGGGAGGAGAGAGCAGGAATTTGGGAAGCAGAGGGCTGGGATGTGCCCTGTGCAGCCCTCTGGGCTGCTCCTCTGAGCCCTCTGTCCCCTCTGCAGGGTTCTGGCACCGGTGACGAGCGATGGGGTATGATGTAGCTCGTTTCCAGGGGGACGTTGATGAGGACCTTATATGCCCCATCTGCAGCGGGGTCCTGGAGGAGCCAGTTCAGGTAGGTCCCACCTCAGCACTGATTTTGGCTGCTGGAAGACTCCGGTGGCAGCTCCAGACTCGTGGATGTCTGGATCAGATGATGGGCATCATGCACACTGCAAGCCCCATGGATTCTGAGCTTTCCTGTGAAGGGTTCAAGTAGCACAGGAAAGGAATCGGCACCAGGGATAAAGCTCCGTGTTCCCCAAAATCTGCTCCCCTCTCCCCAGTCCTGAATACTCTCAGCTGCAGTTTGGACACAGCCAAGTGATGGTTTAATCTGGGAAAATGATGAAATTTAGGATCCTGGTCCTTCCTGCCCCATCAGCCCTTGCAGGAGGCAGCAAGACCCGGGATGGAGCAGAGCAGGAGCGCTGCTCCAAGGGGTCTATACCATCCCAGGGATCCGTGGGCTGAGGCCAGTGGTGTGAGGGGCAGCAAGGCCAAGTGCCGGGTCCTGCCCTTGGGTCACAACAACCGGAGACGTTTTCCAGGCTCGGGGACCCCGTGAGTGACCCGTGGCCGTGTCCTGCCCCTCCGCAGGCTCCCCACTGCGAGCACGCTTTCTGCAATGCCTGCATCACGCAGTGGTTCTCGCAGCAGCAGACGTGCCCCGTGGACCGCAGCGTGGTGACGGTCGCCCACCTCCGCCCGGTGCCGCGGATCATGCGGAACATGCTGTCCAAGCTGCAGATCACCTGTGACAACGCTGTGTTCGGCTGCACGGCCGTCGTGCGCCTCGACAACCTCATGTCTCACCTCAACGACTGCGAGCACAACCCCAAGCGCCCGGTGACGTGCGAGCAGGGATGCGGGTGAGGAGGGGCCGGGGGGTCGGGAAGGAGCGCAGGGTTTGAGGGCCGTGGTGCTGCAGAAAGGGTTGGGAGGGGCTGTTGACTCCCTCAAGGCCCTGCAGAGAGACCTTGACAAGCCAGAGAGATGGTCAGTCACCAACCACACGAAGTTCAAGGGCTGGATCCTGCACCAGGGCCGGGGCAGCCCTGGATCTACGGACAGGGACCGGAAAGGGATCTCGATTGGAGATAATGAGATCTCCTTGGATGAAGTCAGAACCTGGATCAGGCCCATGCGCTGTCTGGTTCTGCTCCCTGATCCCTTTGGAGGGGGGAAATCCCCATGCCATGGCATTGTGGCAGTGGTGGTTTATTCCCATTACTCTCCCCAGACCATTTGGCACAGCAGGGCCTCCCCACACCCATCGGGGGTGCCGGAGCTGGTCCTCCAAGCCTGGATTAGTTCTGGAAGCCATTCACACGCCGATGCCGAGTGCTCTGTGTGTAGCTTCCCCTAACGTGGGACCGCCACGTTTTCTCCTAATGCTTGGCAGCTTGGAAATGCCCAAAGACGAGCTGCCAAACCACAACTGCATCAAGCACCTGCGGTCGGTGGTGCAGCAGCAGCAGACACGGATCGCCGAGCTGGAGAAGACCTCGGCGGAGCACAAGCACCAGCTGGCCGAGCAGGTGGGTCCAGCTGTGCCAGCCTTGTGCCAGGGCTCTCCTGGTCCCCATCGGGGGCTTGGACACCAAAATGCCAAAAAAAAAAAAGGGCTGGAGAGCAGCTTGGGCTGAGTGTGGCTGGGGATCTGTGGGTGCTGGGGTGGCACCGAGGGCTCTGCGGGGCCAGTCAGTGCCACGCGGCCCTGCCGGTGACTCCGTTCCCAAATCCCACTTTTCCCTGCCGTGACAGAAGCGGGATATCCAGCTGCTCAAGGCCTACATGCGGGCGATCCGCAGCGTCAACCCCAACCTGCAGAACCTGGAGGAGACCATCGAGTACAATGAGATCCTGGAGTGAGTCCTGGGGCTGGGCAGGGGGAGCTCCACATCAGAGCAGAGGGGACTGGGAATCTGCCAGCGTGGCTGAGGGACTGGGGAGGGGGTGAAGTGCCTTCTGATGAGAAAGAAAGAGTTCACAAGAGCGAACGGGAGTTTGTGCTGGGGGTGGCACGTGAGCTGCTCACACAATGGGTTAGGAGTGTTATTGTTCCACCTGCATCCTGCCCACGAACAGGAAGCTGCCAGATTCCTTCCTCCTTGGGAGAAAGGCTGGAGGAAGCAGCTCCTTGCTCGTCCTCTCTCCCCTCCCTGGAGGGAGGGATCGTGGAGCTGATTGAAGCAGCCTGGGATGAAAACAGGAGGGGAAGGTGGGGAGGTTCAGTGTTCCCCATCCAGCCTCACTCCTGAGCCCGGAGCGGCCCCAGGACAGAGCCATTCCCCAGCTTCGGGGGAAAACTGTAGGCAGGTGGGGATTGGCCTCTTCTCCCAGGTAACAAGTGACAGGACAAGAGGAAACGGCCTCAAGCTGCCCCAAGGCAGGTTCAGGTTGGAAATCAAGAAGAATTTCTCCATGGAAAGGGTGGTCAGGCACTGGCAGGGGCTGCCCAGGGAGGTGGGGGAGTCCCCACCCCTGGAGGTGTCCAGGGAACGACTGGACATGGCACTCAGTGCTCTGGGCTGTGTGACGAGTTGGGGATTGGGCACAGCTTGGACTCGATGATCCTGGAGGGCTTTTCCAACCTCAAGGATTCTGGGAATCTACCCCGAAAACAGCCCCCTCCCCCCCATTGTGTGTCCCCAGGTGGGTGAACTCCCTGCAGCCGGCGCGGGTGACGCGGTGGGGCGGGATGATCTCCACGCCGGACGCGGTGCTCCAGGCCGTCATCAAGCGCTCGCTGGTGGAGAGCGGCTGCCCCGCGTCCATCATCAACGAGCTCATCGAGAACGCCCACGAGCGGAACTGGCCGCAGGGCCTGGCCACGCTGGAGACGCGCCAGATGAACCGGCGCTACTATGAGAACTATGTGGCCAAGCGCATTCCCGGGAAGCAGGCGGTGGTGGTGATGGCCTGCGAGAACCAGCACATGGGCGAGGACATGGTGCTCGAGCCGGGACTCGTCATGATCTTTGCACACGGAGTGGAGGAGATCTGAGGGATTCTGGGGACAAAAACACTTCGAGGGAGAGGAGGGGGAAGGTGCAGAGAGGGGGAGGCCGCTCAGAACTGCAGGCGTTCCCTGGTCACCGACATGGATTTTAGGGAACTGTCCCCTCCGACCTCTTGGTTCCTCAGTGACACGATTAAACCCCTCTGGTAAACCCTGTGCAGAGCTCAGCGGGCACTGCAGCCCCTCCACATTCCCCTTTGCTTCCCCGTTCTGTGTCTTTCTTGGACAGAAGGAGTGACAACTCCACACGCACTGCCAGACCCCTCGGTGGGTCCCCCAAATCCCGGCTCACTCTCCAGCCCAGACCCCCAGGACCAGCCCTGCTGCCCGACAGCTCTCACTCATTCCATAGCCAATTTCCCCCCGGGATTTCTCACCCTCTCTGGGTTTTCCACCTCACTCTCCAGTGTCTCTCCAAGCTTTTATCCGACCCCGCAGCAGCAGGAGCTGCTCCCCTCCTGCGGGTGGGGAAACGGGCTTGTCTTGGTGTCCCCAAATTGGGCACTGCCAGTGTCACTGACCCCGGAGCCAAACAGCCTCAGCCAAGTCCCTGGAGTGGGAGGTCCTCAGCCTTGGGGACCCCTCTGTCCCCCCCTTGCTCTGTGCATGCCCCAGCCCCTCTCCCTGGGAGCAGCCGTCTCCCCTCGGGCATCTCCCACCTCCTGCCCTGTGTTTGGCTCCGCTTTCTCCACTGTTGGTGTTACTTTTCCCGACACTTGTGATTGTGGTTCTGTATTTTTTGTACTTCTTTTTTTGTCTTTTTTTCATTTTTATTCCCCCCTTTTATTTGAGTTTCGAAGTACCATGGGCAGGTGCCTCTGGCCTGGTTCTGTGGGACTTGTTGGGAATTTAATTTATTTGCATTTGTTTTGTTTTTTACTATCGTTTCTCCTCCGGTGTCGGTCCCAGTGGATCGGGCAGGAGGAAGGGATTGAAGTGATCAATAAACAGCGTTCTGGTTGCTTTATCATTGCTTTGGGGGCCTCCACCTGCACCCTGAAACCCCCCATCATGGGGGGCTCAGCCCCAGGGGAAAACTGGGTGGGTTTGGGGGTGTCCTCCCCATCCTGGGGGGATCCGGGTATCCTGAGGGGTCCCCGAGATCAATGACTGTCACTGATGGGCTTCCACCACCCCAGGAGGGAACGGGCCACGCCGGGGATGTGGCTGAGTATCCTGGGGGGCTCCAGCCACGGAGGTCGCCCTGGCCTTTTGTGCTCCCCAAAAAGGATAAACCTGTCCCGCGGCTCTCACCGGGACAAGACCTGGTACCGGGGCTGGGGGGCTCCTTCTCGCTTCCAGCGTTTAAAGAGCCAGGACTGGAGGAGGCGTTCCCGTTGTTTCCACCGTTAAAACAGCCGGTCGGTACCGGGGCTCCCCACTGCTGTCGCCGGTGAGAACAGGAACCAGAGCGTTGGGGGAGTTCCCGCTGGTGCTGCCGTTAAAAGAGCCGCGACCAGAACGGGGGTGTTTTCCGCGCCGCTGCCGCCGGTAAAGGAGCCGGGACCGGGGGGGGCCCCGCGCCAAAAAAAAGAGCGCCGGCGTCACGGACAGGATTCGAACCTGTGCGGGGAAACCCCATTGGATTTCGAGTCCAACGCCTTAACCACTCGGCCACCGTGACTCTCGCGCCTCCGTGCGCCGCGCTCCGCCTAGACCGGCCCGGCCCCGCCCCGCGCGGGTGCTGCGGGATCCACCCGGGATCCACCCGGGATCTCACCCGGGATCTCACCCGGGATCCACCCGGGATCTCACCGGGGCTCCCCGCCCTGCCTCGGGGTCACAACCGCTCCAGCCTCCCGCACGACACACATGGAATGATAGAATGGTTTGGGTGGGAAGAGACCTTAAAGGTCGCCTCATTCCACCCCCCTCCCACGGGCATGGACACCTTCCACTAGACCAGGCCGCTCCAACCTGGATTTGGACACTTCCAGGGACGGCGCAGCCACAGCTGCTCTGGCAAATCCATTCCAGTGCCCCACGGCCCTCACAGGGAAGGATTTTTTTGCTCATATCTAATCTAAACCTCCTCTCTCAGTTCGAAACCGTTCCCCCTTGTGCCGTCACTCCGAGCTCTTGTAAACAGTCTCGCTCCATCTTTGCCGTAAGTTCCCTTCAGGTCCTGGGAGGCCCCAGTGAGGTCCCCCTTCCCTTCCCTTCCCCAGGCCGAACAATCCCAGCTCTCCGGCCTTTCCTCACGGCGGAGCCGCTCCATCCTTCCCTCGGCTCATCTCGGTGCCTCCTCCGGGCTCGCTCCGACAGGTTCAGCACATCCCCCGGCTGGTAACGGAGACCGGGGGCGGCGGGACCGGAGCCAGGCCGGCAGTACCGGAGCGGGACCGGAGCGGGGCCGGCGGTACCGGGACGGGTCCGGCAGTACCGGGACAGGTCCGGCGGGGCCGGAGCGGGGCCGGCGGTACCGGGACAGGTTCGGCGGTACCGGGACAGGTTCGGCAGTACCGGGACAGGGCCGGCAGTACCGGGACAGGGCCGGCGGCACCGGAGCAGGAGCGGCGGTACCGGAGCAGGAGCGGCGGTGCCGGAGCGGGGCCGGCAGTACCGGGGCAGTACCGGAGCGGGGCCGGAGCGGGGCCGGCAGGGGGGGCGGCGGCAGCGGCGGTACCGGAGCAGGAGCGGCGGTACCGGCGCGGGGCCCGCAGGGGGAGCCCGCGGGCGGGCGGAGGCGGCGCGGCCCGGCCCGCTCAAGATGGCGGTGCGGAAGAAGGACGGCGGCCCCAACGTCAAGTACTACGAGGCCTCGGACACCGTCAGCCAGTTCGACAACGTGCGGCTCTGGCTCGGCAAGAACTACAAGAAGGTAGGTGGGCGAGGGTGTGACGGGGCGGCGCCGCCGCCCCGCGCCGGGCCCGGCCTGTCACGGCGGCGCCGCCGCCATCGCCCCCCCCACACCCACCGCCGCCCCCGGGCCCCGCGGCCGCGCTGACCCCCCGGCCCCGCAGTACATCCAGGCAGAGCCCCCCACCAACAAGTCGCTGTCGAGCCTGGTGGTGCAGCTGCTGCAGTTCCAGGAGGAGGTGTTCGGGAAGCACGTCAGTAACGCGCCCCTCACCAAGCTGCCGGTGAGAGCCGCCGACACCGGGCAGGGGGGGAACGCGGGGGGAGCACCCGGGGGTCTGGGGACAAGGACCCGAGCGGGGACGGTGCCCCAAAAGGATGCAGGGATGGACCCCAATGAGCCTGGGACGGGGTCCTGGAGATCCAGGTGAAAGCTCCAGTGAACAGGGGACAGGGACCTTGACTGGGGACAGCACCCAAAGATAGCCAGGGCCAGCCCTCAGTACCCAGGGGACATCCCAGTCCCCAGGGACAGCCCCGGTGAGCTGGGGACAAGGCCCTGATGAGCAAGGACAAGGTCCTGAGCAGGGACAATGCCCGAAAGACGTGGGGAGAGCACCGCGATGACCTGGGCACAGGACCCCAAAGACCTGGGGACAGGGCCTGGGATGGAGCCCCAGTATGCTGGGGACAAAGACCTGAGTGGGGACAGCCCAAGGCACCTGGATGAGGATGGCCCTCTGATGCGGGGTTGTCACCCCCATGGAATGGCACCCAGACTTGGGGATGGGACCTCGGCGAGGGAATGGCACCCTGACGAGGAGGTGCCACCCCAACAAGCGGGTGACACCCTGCCTAGCTCCCCCACTGCCCCCCTGACCCACCTCCTCCCCTTCCAGATCAAATGCTTCCTGGATTTCAAGGCGGGGGGAGCCCTGTGCCACATCCTGGCAGCGGCCTATAAATTCAAGAGCGACCAAGGATGGTGAGCACCCACCTGCACCTGTCGGGGTGGGCGGTCTTGGGTGGTTTGTGGGGGCCATGAGGGGGTGCTGGGGGCAAGGGTGGGGGTCCCCTCTGTGGGAACACCCTGGGGTGGCCTTGGGCAGGGGGTGCACGGGGTGGGCTGGTTGTAGGGCTCCCACCTCCAGAGCAAACAGACCCCTGATGGGGTTCAGGCGCGTGTCCCACCCTCACCCCCCAAAATTTTGGATGCTGACAAGGAGACCTGAGCTGTGGCTTTCATGAGAGTCGCTCTTTTCTTCCAATAAGGCGGCGTTTCGATTTCCAGAATCCCTCGCGGATGGACCGCAACGTGGAGATGTTCATGACCATCGAGAAATCCCTGGTGCAGGTAAGAGGCCCCATCCCTGACCCCCCCCGGGCCCCTCTGTCCCCCTCCAACCTCACCACTCTGCTCTCCCTGCCCAGAACAACTGCCTGGCCCGGCCCAACATCTTCCTGCACCAGGAGATTGAGCCCAAACTGCTGGGCAAGCTGAAGGACATCATCAAGAGGCACCAGGTCGGTGGCAGCACTGGGGTGGGGGGCACGAGGGGGGGTTCATCCAACACCTCATCCTGGTATTTAGCTCTGGATCCAACCCCTGGCTCTCGCAGGGCACCGTGACTGAGGACAAGAGCAACGCGTCCCACATTGTCTGCCCCGTCCCCGGGAACCTGGAGGAAGGTGGGTGTGAGGGAGGGGTTGGGGGGGTCGGAGCTGTGCCTGGGATCACGGGGGGCTCTGGGGGGGGCTGGAGGATCAGTTCCAGCCCCACCATGTCTCCTGCAGAGGAGTGGGTTCGGCCGGTCATGAAGCGTGACAAGCAGGTGCTGCTGCACTGGGGCTACTACCCGGACAGGTGAGAGGGCCCAGGTGGTGGGGGCTGAAACTTTGGGGAGCCCCCTGCCCCCCCCAGAATCACTGTGGGTGCCACTCTGACCCCCGTCCTTCACCTGCAGCTACGACACCTGGATCCCTGCCAGCGAGATCGAGGCGTCCGTGGAGGATGCCCCGACGCCGGAGAAGCCTCGGAAGGTAACGGGGATCCCCCAGGTTGGGGAAGTGGCTGCAGCCCCCTCCCCATCCCTACCTGACACACCCCCCTACACCTGCCCAACAGGTCCACGCCAAGTGGATCCTGGACACGGACACCTTCAACGAGTGGATGAATGAGGAGGATTACGAGGTGACGGACGAGAAGAGCCCCGTCACCCGCAGGAAGAAGATCTCGGCCAAGACGCTGACGGACGAGGTCAGAGTGGGCGCAAAGCCCCCCAGAGAGGGGGTGCTGGGGGTCATGTCCTGCCCAGCTGAACCCAGTGATACCCCCCACGTGCCCCCCAGGTGAACAGCCCCGACTCGGACCGGCGGGACAAGAAGGGGGGTAACTACAAGAAGCGGAAGCGCTCGCCCTCCCCGTCACCCACCCCCGAGGCCAAGAAGAAGAACGCAAAGAAGGGGTGAGTTGGGGGGGTCCAGAGAGGGGGTCTCAGCCCCACAGAGGCTGTGGGAGGCTGGCCCTGGGGTGGTGGTGACTGGGCACGGGGGGTCTCTCCCTTCCCAGACCTTCCACCCCCTACAACAAATCCAAGCGTGGGCACCGCGAGGAGGAGCAGGAGGACCTGACAAAGGACATGGACGAACCCTCACCTGTCCCCAATGTGGAGGAGGTCACCCTGCCCAAAACAGGTCAGCGTGAGGATCAGAAGCCCCCCCATGAGGTTCCCCCCCTTGTGAGCTGGACTGGGGTGGGGTGGGGGGTGTCCTGGGGGTGCTCAGTGCCAATTCCCTCCACCATAGTCAACACCAAGAAGGACTCGGAGTCAGCGCCCGTGAAGGGGGGCACCATGACAGACCTGGGTGAGTGAGACACTGTGGCAGAGCCCCAGGACCCCTGGCCTGGCAGTGCCCAAAACCACCCCTCTTCTCCCTTCAGATGAGCAGGAAGATGAGAGCATGGAGACGGCCGGCAAGGTGAGCCCAGAGAAGGTGTTCCCAGCACGGGGGTCACCTCTTTGTCCCTCTTTCTTTGCCCCTCTTCTGGGTGCAAAAAGGCCCTTTTCTGCCCACCCCCTCACCTCTGGGGCTGCAGGCGCCTTTGCCCCAGGCCATTGGCCTCATCCTGCTCTCAGTGAGGATGATGAAGGGTGCAGAAGGGGGGCCCATGACCCCCTTGCCCATGCTGTGCTGGTCTGTGGGCAGGACGAGGAGGAGAACGGCACTGGGAGCAAGGGGGAGCAGGCCAAGAACCCGGACCTGCATGAGGACAACGTGACGGAGCAGACCCACCACATCATCATCCCCAGCTACGCCGCCTGGTTCGACTACAACAGGTACAGGGCTGGCTGAGGATGAGGAGGGGGATGAGGAGGGTGTCCCGGCCACCCACCAGGCCCTCCCTGAGCGTCTCCTCTTGCAGCGTCCACGCCATCGAGCGCCGCGCCCTGCCCGAGTTCTTCAACGGCAAGAATAAATCCAAGACCCCCGAAATGTGAGGCCCGACCTGCCCTTGCCACCCCCCATCACTCCTGGGGCCGTGCCCAGCACTCACCCCCCTGCCCTCCTGCAGATACCTGGCCTACCGCAACTTCATGATCGACACGTACCGGCTGAACCCGCAGGAGTACCTCACCTCCACCGCCTGCCGCCGCAACCTGGCCGGCGACGTCTGTGCCATCATGCGGTGGGTGCGGGGACGGGGTCATGGGGGGCGGTTTGGCACCCCCATGCTGGCAGGAGGCAGCCAGTGGGGCTGGGACCGGTGTGGCACCCCGGTGCTGACAGGGGGTCAGTGTGGCACCTCAGCACTGATGGGGGGTCAGTGTGGCACTCCGACACTGGCAGGGGTCTGGTGCCACTGGGGCACCCTGGTGGGGGCCTGGTGCTGGTGGAGCGCCAGGCGTCAACAGGTTTTGCACTTTGGTGCTGACGGGTCCAGTGCCAGTGGGGCAGGGGTGGTCAGTGTGGGACCCCACAGACACCAGTGGGGCTCTGGCAGGGTCTGATCCCAGCTCTCTGCAGGGTCCACGCCTTCCTGGAGCAGTGGGGCCTCATCAACTACCAGGTGGACGCCGAGAGCCGGCCCACCCCCATGGGCCCCCCGCCCACCTCCCACTTCCACGTGCTGGCCGACACTCCCTCGGGGCTGGTGCCGCTGCAGCCCAAGACGCCCCAGGTGGGTGCGGGGGGCGTCCGCCCTGCCCAGCCGCGACCCCCCCCCGCCGCCCCCCGGTCCCCGCGGGGGCTGGGCGCGGGGTGGGGCGGGGGGTGGGGGATGCACAGCTTCGATCCGTGCCTGCCTCAGGGCCGGCAGAGCGACGGCGACGCCAAGACCGGCCGCAAGAGCAAAGAGATCGAAGAGCTCGTCAGCGAGACGGTGAAGGGGAAGCCGGAGCTGGTAGGCGGCTCCTTGGGGTCCGTGCCCCCGCCGCTGGCCGAGGAAGGCTCCTTCCCTCCTCCCCCTCGCGCCCCGCATGCCGCCCTGCCCCGGGGAGCAGGGACGCGGGGGGGACACCATGACGAGACGGGGCACGAAGACTTCTCTGGGATGGAGGGGCGGGGGGGGACTGGTGTCCTGATGTCCTGTCCCCCCATGGCCGCATCCCAGCGTCCTCTCTCCCCTCAGCAGCCGACCTCGGCCTCGCAGCAGATGCTGAACTTCCCGGACAAGGGCAAGGAGAAGCCGGCCGACATGCAGAACTTTGGCCTCCGCACCGACATGTACACCAAGAAGAACGTCCCCTCCAAGGTGGGCACCCCTCGGCCCGGCCCCGGCTCCCCGCCTGCCGCCCCTCACCCCTCTCTCTCCCCCTGCAGAGCAAAGCCGCCGCCAGCGCCACGCGGGAGTGGACGGAGCAGGAGACACTGCTGCTGCTGGAGGTGAGTGGGGGTCCGTGGGGAGAGGGGGACAGGGCTGCCAGACGCCGCTGATGCCCCCCACTCCATCCCGCAGGCCCTGGAGATGTACAAGGACGACTGGAACAAGGTGTCAGAGCACGTGGGCAGCCGGACACAGGACGAGTGCATCCTGCACTTCCTGCGGCTGCCCATCGAGGATCCCTACCTGGAGGACTCGGAGGCGTCGCTGGGACCACTGGCCTACCAGCCCATCCCCTTCAGCCAGTCGGGCAACCCTGTCATGAGCACCGTCGCCTTCCTGGCCTCTGTCGTCGACCCCCGCGTCGCCTCCGCTGCCGCCAAATCGGCTCTGGGTAACAGCTTGGGCAGGGGTCCAGCCTGGGGGCTGCAGGAGTCCTGGGGGAGAGGGGACAGGGACCACGGGAACAGGGAGGAGTCCTGTAGGAGAACAGAATGAGTCCTATAGTGAGACAGGATGAGTCTTACAGGAAGAGGGATGAGGTCTATAGGAAGCCCTCTAGGAGGATGCGGTGAATCCTATAAGGAGTCCTATTGGGAGTTCTGTAGGGAGACAGGACAAGTCTGATGGGGAGAGGGATGAATCCTGTGGGGAGCCAGGGCGAGGCCTGCGGAGCTGGGACAAGCCCCCCAAGGGATGAGCAGTGCTGAGGGGTTCCAAGGGGTGCTGGGGTCCCGCTGAGGCCTCCCCGGCGCTACCCCCAGAGGAATTCTCCAAGATGAAGGAGGAGGTGCCCACGGCGCTGGTGGAGGCCCACGTGCGCAAGGTGGAGGAGGCGGCCAAGGTGACGGGCAAGGCCGACCCCGCGTTCGGGCTGGAGAGCAGCGGCATCGCCGGCACCACCTCGGACGAGCCGGAGCGGATCGGTGAGGGGCCGGGGCAAGTTCAGGGGTCTGGGGGGGCAGTGGCAGGGCCTGAGCCCGGGTTTGTGTCCTCAGAGGAGAGCGGGGCGGAGGAGGCGCGGGCCGACGCACAGCCGGCTGAGGAGAAGAAGGAGGTGAAGGTAGTGGGGGGCCGGGGCCGGGGTGGGGGCCGGGGAGGTGGCTGGGGCAGACTCGAGTGGCCGTGGGGCCGGTCCCTCCCCAGGAGCCCCGGGACAGCAGCACCGAGGAGGAGGCAAAGGAGAAGCCCGGGGATACACCCAAGAAGGAGGAAGAGAAGGGGAAGGAGGTGGAGGGCGAGAAGGAGCCCGACAAGGGTGACAGCGATGGTGCAGGTGAGTGGAGGACCTGGCAGGGCTGGGGGGACACTGAGCCCCCCACGACACTGCTGACACAGCCCCCACTGCACCACAGGAGAGCCGGAGAAGGAGAAGGAGGTGAAGGAGGGGCCAGATGAGGCACCCAAGGAGCCTCCGGAGCCCGAGGCCGAGCGCAAGGCCAAGGTGGAGCGGGACATCGGCGAGGGGAACCTCTCCACCGCCGCTGCCGCCGCGCTGGCCGCTGCTGCCGTAAAGGCCAAGGTGAGGGCAGGAGGTCTGGGCTGGGGGGGAGCACAGCCCAGATGTGGGCTCTGACCCCTGCGGGTGGCCTCCCCCAGCACTTAGCGGCCGTGGAGGAGCGGAAGATCAAGTCCCTCGTGGCACTGCTGGTGGAGACGCAGATGAAGAAGCTGGAGATCAAACTGCGGCACTTCGAGGAGCTGGAGACCATCATGGACCGGGAGCGCGAGGCCGTGAGTGCCGGTGCCATCCCCGGCAGGGTGACAGGTGCTCATCTGCTCGTCCCCCGGTCCAGCTGACCCCGCCGTGTCTCCCTCCAGCTGGAATACCAGCGGCAGCAGCTGCTGGCGGACCGCCAGGCCTTCCACATGGAGCAGCTGAAGTACGCGGAGATGCGCGCCCGGCAGCAGCACTTCCAGCACCTGCAGCAGCAGCAGCAGCAGCAGCCGCCCCCGCTGCCCCCGGGGGCTCAGCCCCTGCCCGCCGCCGGAGCCCCCCTGGCCCCCGCCGCCCACCCGTTGGCTGCGCCGCCCACCCCGGCCATGGTGGGCCCCGCCGAGCCAGTGGGGCAGCCGCTGCCCGGAGCCCCCCCGCCGCAGCCGCCCCCGCCACCGGGAGCCCCGAACGTCCCGCACGGTGAGGGCTGGGGAGGGGTTGGGTGAGGGGGGGTCCCAGGGGTGCCGAGGGCTGGGGGAGGGACGGTCGGATGGGTGTCTCGGTGTTGGGGTCTCCTCACTGCCCCTCTTCCTCACAGCCCCGGCACCGTTCCCTGGGCAGCAGCCGCCGTCCCAGAGCCTGGCGGGGACCCTCGGTGGCAGCGGCCACCCCGCCGTGCCCGGTAATGCTCCCGCGGCCCTGCCCTTCGGATTGCCTCCATCCGCCATCCCATTGAGCATGGCTAACCCCCCCGCCGACCCCCTGGGCGCCTCCTTCCCCGCTAACCCGCCCCCCCTCCCGCTGCATGGGGCCCTGGCCAGCAGCATGCCGGGGGGCGGGGGGCTGCCCCCCAACTCCCACCCACCCGGCCTGGCCCTGCCGCACCTCGCGGGGGGCTCGGCCGCCGCGCACAGCCCCGCCATCGTGGCCGCCGTGCAGGGAAGCCTCCTTCCCAACCCCGGCCTCCTCGCAGGTGAGACATGGGGGGGAGCACGGGGGGGACACCGGGAGCGGGCGGATCACTCACGGGCACGGGGCCGGGCAGGGGCCTCAACCCTTCCCCCCAGAGCTGTGGGGCAAGAGGTGCTCGTGCACCCCCTTGCCCCCCCCAGATGTGACCCCCCCCCGTCCTGTGTGTTCTCTCTACAGACCAAGGCCCCCCCCTGCAGACGGACCCCATCGCGCCCACCCCCAGCACGGCCACCCCCGTGCCCCCCACGCAGTGAGCCCCAGCCGGGGCCCAGGACGCCGCAGCCCCCCCAGACCGGCCCCTCCCGCCCCTGCAAGGCAGCCCAAAGGATCCCCTGCCCACCTCAACCGACCTCCCTCCCCCCCAGCTTCGGTATTTTTTTATGATTGTCCCAGATTTTATTTAAGTGTTGGTCTCCCGGGGGGGGGCTGGGACCCTGCTCCCCCCTGGCTATTTATGAGACAGCTCCGATCCCACCTGGCACATGGGCATTTCCCCCCCTCCCAAAACCAACCCCCAACACCCACCCAGCTCCTTCTCCTCCTCCTCTTCTTGTTTTTTTTTTCTTTTTTTCTTTTTTTTTATTTTTTTCTTTTTTTAAAAAACCAATAAAAATAAAATTCCAAGTCCCTGGGGGGGGAAGAAACAGCCTCGTGGTGCTGGGTCTGTCTGGGGGGGGACACACACGAGGAGGGGATGGGGTCACATTCAACGTTCTGAGACTTTATTGGATGCTGTGGAGCAATAATTTAGCCGATGGGGCCGAGGGAGGGCGGGGGGCGTTAGGGGAGGGGGTGGGACACAGGGGCAGTGGGGATGTGATAGCCGTGGCAGGAAAATGAGGAAAAAGGCACAAAACTGAGTGGGGGGGACGGGACACGGGAGGATGGGGGGAGTCTTCAGCCACTCAGCACCATCCGGACCAGCTCTGTGGAGAGAAGAGATGAGGGTGAGGAGGGGTCTGCTGGTCCCCCATGTCCCTAATCCCAGAGAGAGGCAGAAAAACCAAAGTCAAACGGCTGAAGAGCGCAGGGAGGACCCGGCGTCGCCACGGAGGGGGGGGCTCCTGCAGCCCCCCAGAGCAGCACCCACGTCCCGGCCCCGGCGCGCAGGGGGGGCTCCATGCAGAAGGACATGCGGGGTGGGGGGCAGAGGGGGGGCTGCACCAAGGGCGAGAGCGCAAACCAGGCGGCCTTTTTTTTTCTTTTTTTCATAAAAAAAAAAAGACACCAGGGCGGGAAAAAAAAGGAAGGAAAAAAAAACTGGAAGTAACTGAGGGAAGGGGCGGGGGGGAGGCGTTACCCCTGCGGCGTCACCCTGACAAGATGTGTCTCACAAACGCTGGGAGGAAGGAAGGAGACATGATGGTCAGGGAGGGAGTGTGGCCACGGACGAACACCCCCCGGGACCCCCAGCACCCCTGCGACCCCCCTCCCACCCCCAGCCCTCACCTTCGTAGTTGATGCAGCCGTTGCTGTCCTCGTGCCCGGCCACGAGCTGCTCCACCTCCTCCTCCGTCATCTTCTCACCTGTGGGACATTCGTGTCAGCCTGGGGTGAGGGACACACACACTGGGGGTCCCCAGGCCTTGCAGGGGGTCCCGGGGGCTGGCTGGGGGCTTATGATGATCCCAGGGTTGGTGGGAGCTGACGGGAGCCCTGCAGCTGGCTGGGCTTTGGGGGTCCTCAGGGATGGCCGAGGGGTCCCTGTATTAGTGCCACCAGGACCCCCGTGTCAGCACCTCCAGGAGCACCAAGGCACCAGGATCCCCACGTCAACACCATCGGGACCCTCAGGGCACTGATCCCCCTGTGTCAGCACCACTGCGACCCCCAAGGCAAAACAACCCTTGAATCTGCACCTCCAGGATGCCCAACGCACCAGGACCCCCCCATGTCAGCAGCACCAGGGCCCCCCTGCCAGCCCTCCCATCCCGCTGGATCCCTGGAACCCAACACCTGGGGGACCTCACTCCCAGACCCCCTCCCAGACCTCCCTCTCTGGCCCAGGTTGGGTTTCGTTTCCCAGTGAGATCTGGTTTCCCCACGGACATCGGGGATTCGGGGGCCCAGCGGGGGGGCTGAGGCTCACCCAGGGTGACGAGGACGTGGCGGATCTCGGCGCCCATGACGGTGCCGTTGCCCTCCTTGTCGAAGACCCTCAGCCCTTCCACGTAGTCCTCGAAGCACCCCTGGTCCTTGTTCTTGGCGATCGTTTGCATCATGGGCAGGAACTGCTCGAAGTTCAGAGTCTTCACGTTCATCTCTGCAGGACAGGGCAGGTGTATGAGGGCTGGGGGGTCCTGGGGGTCCTGGGGGGAGGGGATAGGGGGATCCCCCACTCACCATCGCTCTTGGGGTTGCCCAGCACCTTCATGACCTCGGCGTTGGTGGGGTTCTGGCCCAGTGCCCGCATCACGTCCCCGCACTGGCTGTACAGGATCTTCCCATCGCCCGTGCGGTCAAAGAGCTGGAACGCCTCCTTGAACTCTGCCGGGACCACCGTGTCAGTGGTGCCAGGACCCCCAGTGCACCAGGACGCGCCATGTCAGACCCCCAGAGCACCTGGGCCCCCGTGTCAGTGCCTCCGGGACCCCCAACACACCGCCAGCCCTCCCATCCCGCTATATCCCTGGAACTCAACACCTCAGGGACCCCACAGCCTCTTCCCCGGGACCCCGCACCTCGGGGACCCCACTCCCAGCCCTCCCTCTCCGGCTCCGGATCGGGTTTCGTTCCCAAGTGGGATCCGGTTTCCCGGTGGGATCCGGTTTCCCGGTGGGACCCGACGCCGGCCGGGATGCAGGTCGGGCCGCCGCCCTCCGGGATGCTGCCCGGGCTGAGCGGGGAGCCCCGGGAGGATCCCGGCGCATCCCGGAGAACCGGGAGCGCTCAGGAATCCGCGGCCCCGCCCCGCAGGAATGCGCGGCCGGCGCGCGCTGTGCCCATATAAGGGCAAATTGCGCAGGAGGGGCCCGAACAACCCCCGGTGCCGGTGCCGGCCCCGGTCCCGGATCCCCGGCCCTGCAGCCCCCGACCCCGGTCCCGCATCCCCCCGTTCCCCCGGAACGAACGGCCCCGCCCGGGAGAGACTTTGCCCCGAGAAAAGGCCCCGCCCGCGGCCGCGCAGGAAGCGCTGGGGACGGGGGGGCCGGCCCGGGGGGGTCCGTTCCCGGTGCCCCGAGCTGGGGCGCTCCCGGTGCCGCTCCCGGTGCCGCTCCCGGTCACTCACCCGCGGTCTGCTCCTCCGAGAAGTCGCACTGCGGGGGAGAGCGCGGCCGTCAGCGGGCACCGGCATCCCCGGGGGGGGATGGAGCGACCGCCCGCGCCCGGTGCCCGCCGAGCCCGCCCGGTGCCCCCCGCCGCATCCCCCGCCCAACCTCCCCCCCGGTGCGACCCCCGCCCCGACCCCCCCCCAGCGCCGCCCCGCCCGCGCATCCCCCTCCGTCCGCGCATCCCCCGCCGCGGCCGCCGGAGCCGCTCCCGGTGCGGTTCCCGGTGCGGTTCCCGGTGCGGTTCCCGGTGCGGTTCCCGGTGCCCACCATGGCGCCGGCCGCTCCCGTTCCCTCCTGCGCTCTCGGGCGTCACCGCGCGCGGCGTCACCACCGGTAATGAGGGCGGGGATTATTCATGAGGGGGGCGGGGAAACGGGAGACCACGCCCCCTCTTCATCCCCGGGGGGGATGTTTTGGCTATAGATGGGCACGGAGCGAACACCCTCCCCACCCCACAGGGGGCACCTCTCCACGGGGGGATACCCCATCCCACTGGGGACATCCCACGAGGGGATACCCCATCCCACTGGGGACACCCTCCCCCCCACAGAGACATCACACGGGGGACACCCCATCCACGGGGGGCACCCCATCCCACGTGGGACCCCCCCCACGGGGACACCAACTCCCCTCACAGGCCCCCCAGTGAAGGCACCCCATGGAGGGCAGCCGTGACTGGACCCCACCGGGGACCCCTGTGGGACACCACCAAGCCTCGGGACCCCCCAGGAACACACAAAGCCGCCGCTGTGTCCTCCCTCCTTTATTAGCGCGGGGGGGGGATGGGGACGCAGCCCTGGGAAGGCAGCGAGGGGGTGGCACGGCGGTGGCAGCGCGGTGACATCCCGGTGGCACGGCGGTGGCGTCCCGATGGCGGCCTGGAGGTGGAATCCCGGCGACACCCAGGTGGTGGCATCAAGGCAGTGGCCTGGCGGTGGCATCCCGGGGGATCCGGGCGGTGACATCCCGGTGACATCCCGGCGGTGACATTCTGGTGGCAGCCCGGCAGTGGCAGCAGCGGCTCTAAGAAGCGTCCCCTGGGGGGGCCCCGGGGGGACACAACCCCAGCCGGGCCCCCCCAACGCCAGGGGGCCCTCGGGGGGGGCAAAGGCACGAGGTTCGTAACAGTCGGGGGGGGCGCGGGGGGGGCCCGGCCCGGCACGTCTTTGGTCAGTGGTGAGGCGGGGGCTTGGCAGGGGTGGGGGGCAGCAGCAGCCAGAGGGTCCCCCCACGGGGGACCGGTTGGGGTTGGGGGTCCCACTCTAGGGGCCACTCCGCTCATCCTGCAGCTCATACCTGTGCAGGGGGGAGAGGTGAGGGGGTGTGGGGGGGACACAGCCCCCCGCCACCCCAGAGACCCCCCAGAGCCCTCCCCCCCTCCGGCACAGCCCCTCAGCCCCACTCACCAGTGGGATCCCCCCTCGGACAGGTCCACCTGCGCCAGGTTCAGATGGAGCTGGGGGAGAGCAAAGGCTCAGGAGGCTCCCTGGCCCCCTGGACCCCCAAACCCACCTCAAATCCCCCCCCACGGATCCCCCCGGACCCTCCCTACCTTCCCCAGCGCCTCCTTCTCCCGTGTCATGAAGGACAGGGTGGATTTGACATGAGCTTCCAGCCTCCTCCGTGACACCTCCTCCAGGGACAGGTCCCACTCGAACCTGGGGACACTGGGCTGTCCTGGGCCGTCCTGGGCCGTCCTGGGTGGCACAGGGCCCCCCTCCGCCCCCCCTTACCTCTCATTGAAGTCGGGGTTCAGGGTCTTCCTCTGCACACTGGTTTTCCTCTTGGTGCCGCGGCTGCGGTCGGGGAGCAGCACCAGGGACACGTAGGGGTCCGGCAGCTCCTTCGCCGCCGCCCGCAGCTCCCTGGGGGGGGTCAGGGCTCAGAGGGGGGTCCCAGCCCGGGGGTCCCAGCCCCGAGCCCCCCTCCCCAGCCTCACCTGCAGGCATGGACGATGGCCACCAGCTTCCTCTCATCCCGGTGGTACCAGAGCGTGAGCTGGAGCCGGGGACCCTCTGCTGGCTCAGGGGGGCTGCGGGGGCAGAGGGTCAGCACCCCTAAAGACCCCCCTCCCTGGAATGTGGGAATGGGGGCCGGATGCTCGGGTGGGGCTCGTGCCCCCCGTTCCCACCTGTCTGCGGGGAGCAGACGCTGGCGCAGCCCCCCCGTCCCACACTCCTCCTCCTGCTCCCCATGTGTCTCCGTGGGCTGGGGGTCCGTGTCCCCCCCTTCCAGGGACCCGCCGGCCCCCATCTCCACCTGCTGCGACACCAGGACCTGGGGGGAGAGAGGGGTGGTGAGGGGGGGGTCTCACCTCACCTCACCTCACCCCCCCCACCCAGGACCCCACTCACCCCCAGCTGTGCCCGCAGCAGGATCTGGGTGCTGGGGCCCCCCCCGGCCAGCGGGAACCATCCGTCCAGAGCCAGCCCCTCCGAGGCCAGGAGCTGCTGCAGGGGCAGGCTGAGGCTGCCCAGGGGCTGCCCCCCCTCCTCCTTCACCTGCGGGCACAGGGAGCTCAGGACCCCCACGCAGGACCCCGGGGGGGCTGCGGGGACGGGACCCCCACCCTGGGGGGGGGCAGAGACCTGCAGCTGCAGCGACTCCTCCTGCGGCCGCTTGATGAGGAAGGAGAAGCCTTCGTCCCACAGGGGCTCTGTGGACAGGGCGCAGGTCTGGGGGGATGAGAAGCGGTGAGAGACCCCCTCAATCCCCTCAAAACACCTCCCGGCCCCCCCTCACCGTGTCTTACCTTGGTCTTGAAGGAGACGTTGCCCACGGCCAGGCTGGTGAAGGCAGAGGGGGCTTTGGAGCCCTTCCGGAGCTGGGGGGGCAGGACGGGGGTGAAGGGGGTGCTGTGGACAGTCGGGGGCACCCTGGGGGCCCAGGCCGAGGGGGGGACACCCACTCACCGGCAGGTCGGCGGCTCGGTCCACGAAGACGGAGAGGAGAGCGGCCGAGAGCTCCTCGCCCCGAGCGGGCTGCAGGAGGCTGTTGGTGTGCAGGACCTGGGGGGGCACGGGGGGGTGGGCTGGGGGTCCCACTGCGGTGTGGGGACCCCCAGGAGATGGGGAATGGGGATGAATGGGGATGGGGGAGCAGAGGTGGGGATGTCAGTGGGGACAGGGACACAAAGGGACAGAGATGGGGGTGCACGGGGTCCTCAGGAGCTGGGGGGGCCGTTACCTGTTCCAGGAGGGCGGTGCTGGGCCGGGGCTCCAGGTTCTCCAGCTTCACGTGCAGCCGCCCCGACTTCACCTCCTCCAGGGGCAGCCACTGGTGGGACAGGGAGACCCCCCCTCAGTGAAACCCCTTTGGTGACCCCCCCAACACCAGCACAGCCCCCCAGTCCCCTCTCCTACCTCATCCACGATGCGGCTGCTCAGGACCCGCCTCAGGGGCACTTTACACCTGGGTGGGGGACACTCAGTGAGGTTTTGGGGGGTCCCCACAGTCCCCTGACCCCCCCAAGCACCCCCCATGCCCCCCTGCACCCACCGGCCCAGGAAATCATCCTTGTCCACGTCCTTGTCGAAGAGGTCGAACTCCACGTCCTGCCCTGGGATGTTGTCCACGATCACCTGTGTGGGGACAGGGGTCACCTGGGTCCCGTCCTGAGCCCCCCGCGCCTGTTTCCCCACCCAGGACCCTCCCCTGCCCATGGGGACGAAGATGGGAACCCTGGTACCTCATAGACCTCGTTCCAATGGGGGTTCAGGTCCTCCTTGATCACTCGGCTCCGGAAGACCCTCCCGGCCACGCGGACCTTGGCGTAGGGGTCAGAGCGGCCCCGCACCATCCCCTTGAAGAAGTTGTCTTTGGCGATCAGGTTCTCGGCTTCCAGGAGGTGGATCCGCAGCACGTGCTGGACACGGGACCACAGGGCACTGGCAGGGGGCTGCCAGCACCTCTGGCCCCCCCGGACCCCCCAGTCCTGACCCTGCTTCCCGCCCAGGACCCTCACACGCTGCCCCTCAGGACCCCTCAACCCACCTCCCAAGATCACCCCCCAGGCCCTGAGCCACATCCCACCCCCAGGACTCACATCCTTCCCCCAGCCCCCCCAGGCCCTGTTGTCCATCCTGTCCCCCCCCGGTCCCCTCCAGCCTCCCTGGTGAACCCCCCAAGACTCCCCCATCCCCTCCCTACCTCGGTGCCAAACCGGGGGTCCGGGCTGGCCTGGGTGGGCCGGGGGGGGCTCTCGGTGCTGGCTGGGGGCTCCGGCTGCCCTGGGAGGGCAGGGGGGGGGACGCCGTTCTCGGGGGTATCGAAGAAAAGTACCTGCGGGTCTGGGGGTCAGCGGGGGGGGTGGGCAGGGACAGGGCCCCTCCCCCGGCCCCCCAGACCCCCCTCACCCGCAGGACCAGCTTCATGAACAGGCGGCTCCCGGGCCCCGAGCGCTGGAGCGGGAACGGCTCGTCCAGAGTCAGCTCCGGAGCCTCGAGCAGGCGGGAGAGAGGCACGGACAGGGACCCCAGGGGGGTCTGTCGGGGGTCGTCCTTCACCTGCGGGCAAGGGGGGGTCACTGGGGGGCCGCAGGGAATGGGGGGAAGTGGGAGGGAAGAGGTGGGGGGAAAAGAGGAGAAGAAAAGGGGCAAAAAAGAGGGGGGAAAGAAGGAAGGGAAAAGGTGGGGGAAATAGGAGAGGAAAAGGGGGAGTGGAGGATTTGGGGAGGGAAAATGAACAGGGACTTGGGAGGATATGGGGGACAAGAGGCTGGAGAACTGGGGAGATCTCAGGAGATGTGGGGGCTGAGGGTCTCACCTGGATATCCACGTCCTGGTTCCTGGGGTCGTGCAGGAAGAAGCGGAAAGCGTCTTCCCAGACAGGGGCTGAGGTGTTACAGACCACCTGGGGGGCACAGGTCAGATCTCACCGCCCCCCAAACCCCTCCAACCCCCCCCGGACCCCTCGGGGGTGGAACCCCCTCCCACCTTGCTCTCCCGCGTGACGTCCTGCACCGAGATCTGCACCACGGGGTTGGGCTCCTTCCCGGGCTTCTTTATCTGTGCACAAACAGGGGATTGGGGGGGCCCACACACCTCTGACCCCCCCAGGACAGGGGTCTGGCAGCCCTGCCCACCCCCCCTGGACCCCCACTCACAGGCAGCTCCTCTGCCCGGTCCAGGTACACGACCAGGATGGCGGCGGAGGGGGGGTCGGGTTTGGCCACGATCGTCCGGTTCCTCTCCAGAACCTGGGGGGATGTGCCAAAGGGGGGGGTCGGAAGGGCAGGATCACCCCACTCCCCCCCCCAGTACAGCTGAGCCCCAGCAAACTCGTCTGTGGGCTGAGCCCCCCTCACCTGGTCCAGCTGGGAGGCGTCGGACATGAGGGAGAGCCACTCCAGGCGCAGGTGGAGCCGGCCCTGCCCCCCCTCCTGCAGCGGGAACCACTGCGGGGAGGGGGGGTCAGCACAGCCCCCCAGCACCCACCTCCTCCATCACCCCCACCGAGCACCCACCTCCTGCTGCCCAGGCCCCCCCTCCCACATCACTCCTTCCCAGATCCTCTCCAACCCCTGAGTCCCACCCTGACCCACCAGGACTCCCCCCCCCACAGACCCTGAGCCTCATCCTGCCATCCGGGACCCCCCATCCTGACCCCCCAGGACCCATCTCCCCCAGCACCCACCTCCTCTATCACCCGGGCTCTCAGCACCTCCCCGAGATCCAGCTTCATCCTGGGGGGCAGGAGATGCTGTGAGCTGGGGGGGTTTGGGGGCAGCAGCCCACCCCCACCAGGTTGGGGGTCCATCCCCCCCACACCTGCCCAGGAGATCGTCCTGGTCGGGGTCCTTGTCGAAGAGCTCCACCTCCACCTCCTGCCCCGGCACCTCGTGCACGATGAACTGGGGGACAGGGTCAGCTGGGGGGACACATGGGGGTCCCCCTGCCCAGCAGG
This sequence comes from Platyrinchus mystaceus, assembly GCA_035041135.1. Taxonomy (NCBI): domain Eukaryota; kingdom Metazoa; phylum Chordata; class Aves; order Passeriformes; family Tyrannidae; genus Platyrinchus; species Platyrinchus mystaceus. Next base: position 1,892,307 of record JAWWLV010000078.1, read on the forward strand.
GCCAGGCTGGGGACATCCCAAGGGTCCTCCTGCCCAGCCCGGTGGGACTGGGGTGTTCCTGTCCCCACAGCCCAGCTGAGGACGCTCAGAGGGGTCCCTGTGCCCCCCACAACCATGTCAGGGGAGACACAGGGGGGGTCTCTGCAGCCTAGCTGGTGTGGGGGCCCATGAGGAGGGTCTGGGGGTCCCCGGGGGGGGTCTCACCTCATAGACCTCGTCCCAGGTGGGGTTGAGGTTGTCGTCGATGACGCGGCTGGTGAACACCTGGGTGCCCACGCGCAGCACGGCGTAGGGGTCCGACTTGCCCTCCACCAGCCCCCCCATGAACCGGTCCTTGGAGCGCAGGTCCCGCGCGCCCTGGAGGTGCACCCGCACCACCCCCTGCGGAGGGGGGTCAGCCAGGGGGGGCAGGACCCCCGGGTGTCCTCCCCAGCCCCCCAACCCCGGGGCAGCCCTTACCCGGGGCAAGGGGCAGCGGAGCTGGGCGGCCTCGTGCAGGTCGGGCACCAGCGGCACCAGGAGCCGGTTGGGCAGCACCAGGTAGGAGGAGATGGTGTCCATGATCATCGTGTCCGACATGGAGCTGGAGGGGGCACGGTCACGGGGGGGCCGTGGGGGGGCTGGGCCCGGGGGGTTGGGAAGCCCCTGTGGCAGGGCTGGGGCTCACCTGAGCCCAGGGATGTCCAGCAGGTTGGTCATCCCTGTCCAGTTGATGTCCAAGGTCTGGGGAGGTGGGTTGGGGTCAGGTGGGGGGGTCCATGGACCCCCACCATGCCCTGCAGGGGGGGTTTGGGGCTGCCGGTCCTTTGTGGGGGGACACGGCCACACTCACCGGGCGCCGGATGAAGAACATGGTGAGGGCCCCCACGATGGGCACGTCCCCCAGGAGGGGCTCCAGGATGACCCGCAGCATCCCGTGGAGCTGGGGGGGTAGCGCTGAGACATGACACCCCCCAGGGCTGTAACCCTCTCCCACCACCCCCCCAGGACCCCCCTCACCTGCATCCCCTTCACCCCTGCCTTGCAGAAGAACTTCTTCACCTCCACGTCGATCTGGACGTCACCCACGTAACTGTGGGGACAGGACAGGGGGGTCCTCACCACGACACCCCCCGGCCCCCCAGCAAGGGGGCTGAGACCTGGTGCTTTCGCCACACAGGCGGCTCCGACCACTCACCTGATGTTGAGGTCCAGCAAGATCTGCTTCTTGTGGGTGCCGGGGTGAGCCCGGACCCCCAGGACCCGGAGGGGCTGTGGGGGGACAGAGGTGAGCGGGACAGCCTGGGGGGGTGGCCGGGGAGGAGTCCCAACCTCAAACCTACCTTCTCACCCATGTCCACCTTGGTGAAGGTGAAGGTCTGCAGGTGGGTGTTGGAGGCACGGATGGAGGGGGCCACGTTCTCCACCAGCAGCTTCTCCATGTACTGCCCGAAAAAGGGCCAGGCCTGGGCCAGGACCTGCCAGAGCCAGAGGGATGGACACGGGATGGAGGAATGGACACCAGGAACGGGGGGACAGAGGCAGAGACAGGTGGAAAGGTGTAGGGATGGAGGGAGGAAGGGATGGAGGAGGGATGCAGGAGGGAGGGAAGGATTAAGGGAAGGCTTAAGGGATGGAGGAAGGATGGAGGGAGAGAGGGATAGAGAGAGATGCAGGGAGGAATGCAGGAGCGGGGATTGGAGGGATGCCGGGAGGGATGCAGGAGGGATGTGCAGAGCAGAGGGCTGCACAGCCGGCAGGGTGCAGGGCCGGACAGACAGACGGACGCCTCACCTTGTTCAGCCATTCCGCCCGCTCCACATCCGGGAAGCTGACCTGCGGGACACGGGTGGGGGGGCCGTGAGCGCGGGGGGGCCGGGAAGACACGGCCCCTCCGAGCACCGCGCCGGTTCCCCGATCTGCCGGAGCGACCCCGCCCAGCCCTGTCACCCCCCGGCTGGGGCCCGTTCCGGGGGGTCACGAAATGGGGGTTTCGGGGGAAGGGGGTCTCGAGAAAAGGGGTTCCCACTCCTCCGGCACCTCGGGGAGGGTTCCGCGCCCCCCTCCCACAACCGCCCCATCCGCGGCCGGGCAGGAAACGGCCCCCCCGGGCCCGGTGAGTCACGGCCCGGCCGCGGCGATGCCGGAAGGCCCCGGGCGGTACCGGGGGGGGGGGTCACCCCGCTGCGGAAATGGACCGGGGGTCCCCGCGCGGGGGCAGCGGGGGGCGGTCACGGGGGCGCTCAGTGGGGCAGGGGGCGGACGGTGACCGGCCCCAGGGGTCCCGCACCGCCGGCAGCTCAAAGCGGGGCTCGGTGCGGCCGCCGGGGATCCCGCCCGGGGAAGCCCAAACTGGGGTAGCTGCGCAGCAGAAGGCGGGACCGGGCAGCGGAGCCCGGGGGGGATGCGGTGCCCAGCCCCGGGATCCCGCCCGGCGGGGACTTCGATGAGGTGGGGCCGCCGTTGGTCCCCCAGGGGTCCCGCCCGGCGGGGAACTCAAGCGGGGTCTGCAGCGCAGCAGAAGGGGGGGAGTGTCCCCGGCAGTGCGACCCGGAGAGATGCGGGAGGATGATGAGGGGGGATCCGGGTGCTGGCGGGGGACCCCAGGAGTCTCGAGCGGGGTCTGCAGCACGACACAGGTGGGGGACTCGCCAGCGGGGCCAGGGGAGGGCGCGGTGCCCGGCCCGGGGGTCCCACCGGGGGGATGCGGTTCCCACCCCCGGGGCCGGGGGTCACACCCGGCCCTGTAGCGGAGGGGTTTTACCCCCAGCCCTTCCCGCCGCCGCCTCCGCGGGCGATAACGGCGCGGCGGGGCCCCACGCGCCCGGCTTACCCAGGCCGGCAGCTCCCCGCGGGCCGCGCC
>JAWWLV010000078.1:1895248-1907444 GCA_035041135.1 Platyrinchus mystaceus
GCAGCCGCCGGCCCAGCGCGCCCAGCGCCGCCAGCCCCGCGCCGCCGCCGCCGCTCCCGCTCCGCCGCTCCATCCCCGCTCCGCTCCCGGTCCCGCTCCGCTCCCCGGAGCACCGGGACACGCCCACGGGCACGCCCACGGCACGCGCGCCTCACCCATTGGCTGACCCGGACAGCACCCGGCCACGCCCCTCGCTCCCCCCGCATCACCCATTGGCCGCCCGCCAACCCCAAGCACCGCCCACTCCGCAGTGGGCGTGACCCTCGCCACGCCCATATTCATGAGTGGGCGTGGATTAGGCGAGGGGCGTGGCCGAGGTCACTTGTCAGCATCTCCCCCGTACTGAGGGTCCCCCGACCCTTCCCGGGGTTACCGAACACCCTCCCGGCGGCCCTGGGACAGCCAGGACCGTGTGGTTTGGGGTTTTTTTTAATAGCTGAAAACGTTACAGGGCCAGCCCAGCCCCGGTGCTGCCCCTGCCGCGGGACTCAGCCCCGGCACCGGGCGGGGGGGCCGTGTCCATTCCCGAGCCTCCGGGGGGGGAGCAGCCACAACTCCCCCGCCCCCCATGGAGATTTCCCCGCACAGCAGGTGCCGGACCAACGTGGGGGTCCTGCACCCACAGCCCCCGTGGGAGCCACCAGTGTCCACAGGCTGTGGAAGGTCCGTGTGTCCGTCCTCCTCCTGCTGCCCCCCGGGCTCAGTTCCACGGGGCGGGGGGTCAGTGGGGCATGGCCGTTATCCTCATGCTCTGCGAGGCGATGGGGTAGGTCACCATGGGGGTGGTGGCGTGGCTCATGGTGATGCCCCCGAGGGGCTGTGCCATGGACACGGCCACGGGCGCCACCGACACAGCCACGGGCGCCATGGACACGGGGGGGGCCATGCCCTGGGCAATGGTCTGCGCCAGGGCCGCCGACAGCGGCGCGATCTCGGGGTTCATGGGGGGCGCGGCGTTGGTGGGGGGGGCGGCCTGGGCACCAGCAGGGGCCACCAAATCCTGCTGGGTGACGGGCCGGGGCTGCAGGGCCTGGCTGCTGAGCGTGGTGTGCGTCTGCGCGATGCTGTGGTTGTAGTTGGTGACGGTGCCCACGGTGGGCGCCAGAGTCTGCTCGGTGGCCGTGGCCGTGGAGCTCAGCGTCATCACCTTGGCCTGGTTGCGGAACTGCGCGTTCTGCTCCAGCAGCACCTCGTTGGTGGCCAGCAGGTTGTTCACCTGCTTCTTGAGGTCCTCCACGCGCTTGCGCAGCAGGACGTTCTCCTCCTCCAGCAGCCGGTACTCCACGGCGCGGGGGCTGCCGAAGCTGTACTCGTAGGTCTCGTACAGCCCCTCCACCCGCCGCCGCTTCAGCACCGGCTCGTGCTCGTCGTAGCGGTCGGGGTCGTAGAGGAGCCCGTCGAAGGGCTCGAAGCGGCGCCCGGCGGGGCCCAGGCCCTGCTCCCGGCCCCGCGCCTCGTACTCGTAGTCCCGCTGCAGGTGCTGGAACTTGCACTTGGCCCCGCGCTGGCAGTCGCCCTTCAGGAAGTCCCTGCAGATGGGCACCTCCTCCTTGCTGTTGGGCAGGTCGGCGGGCGACAGCCCCAGCCCCGCCGCCACCTTCTGGCGCAGGCGCGGGGGCAGCTCCCCCGTCTTCTTGTAGCAGTCCTCGTCCTCCTTGGTGCCGTGGATGAAGCGGCAGTTGAGGCGCACGCACTCCTTGTTCTGGAAGTCGTGGCAGAAGATGAACTCGTTCTTGCGCACGCCCAGGTTGGTGACCTCGCTGATGTCGGGGTGGCGGAAGCGGCAGCGCTTCCCCCGCTTGCAGACGTTCCGCAGGAAGTCCCGGCAGATGTCGTCGGCGTTGGCGCCCACCTCGTCCCCGCTGCCGCCGCCGCCGCCGCTCCCGTTCGTGTAGCCGTCCCGGTCCGGCATCTTCGGGGCGGCTCCGGGCGCTGCAGGGGGAGGGACGGGGTGAGGGAGGCACCGGGAGGGACGGGGTGAGGGAGGCACCGGAGCGGCTCCGGGACCGGGGGGAAGCACCCGCCCCAGGGTACCGGCGCTGCCGCGGGGCCGGCGGAGAGGCAGCACGGCCCGGGAGTTCCCACACAGGCCCCGGTGCTCTCCGGTGCCCCTCGGGCTGTCCCGGGTGTCCCCACAGCCCCCGCCCGCTCCCAGCGCCACCGCCGCCCCGGAGGGAAGCCCGGGCCGCCCCTCACTGCCTCTCCCTGCGGCTGCCGGTGCCGCCAAGCCCCGGGGTGAGGGGCCCGCGCCCGTGACAGACCCGCGGGGCGCACCGGGAGAGAACCGCGCAGACACCCGCGCGGCCCGGCGGGACCGGCCCGGCGGAGCGCGGCCTCCCCTCGGGCCCGCACTCACCGCCCGCGGCCTCCCCGCGGTGCCTGCGGTGCCTCCGGTGCCGTCGGTGCCGGGAACGCGCGGCCGGTGCCGGCGGCGGGCGGGACCCGCTCGGCGCCGCTTCCGGGGCGGCCCGGAAGGACCCGCGCGGTGGCGCGGCGGAACTGCGTCACTGCTACGTCATCCGGGAGAGCCACCGCCGCGCCGGGTTCGCCTGGGGAGACCCCGGTCCCGCTGTCACCTCCGGGTCCCGGTGTCACCTCCCGGTCCCGTCACACCCCCCTGAATCCCGGTCCCGGTGTCACCTCCCGGTCCCGGTGTCACCTCCCGGTCCCGTCACACCCCCCTGAATCCCAGTCCCGGTGTCACCTCCCGGTCCCGGTGTCACTCCCGGTCCCGTCACACCCCCCTGGATCCCGGTCCCGGTGTCACTCCCGGTCCTGTCACACCCCTCCCCATCCCGGTGTCACTCCCGCCCTGCTCCGGCCGCCCCCGGTCCCAGCTCACGGCACCACCCGCCCGACCCGTTCCCGGAGGATTCCCCCGCCTCCCCATTACGGGAGGAGCCCCCGGTCCCCCCTGCCCCGTTCCCGGAGCATCCCCGGTGCCAATCGCCGGCCCCGTTCGAAGAAGAATCCCGGGCTGCCGAAGGAGTCCCTTCCCGCCGGCCCGGTGCCCCCGTTACCGGGGGCTCGCCATCCCCAGCCCCCCGGAACCGCCACACGTTGTTCTAATAACCAGCTTTTATTCACAGCACAGCGGCCGTTACAGAGCAGAGAGCGGGCCCAGCCCGCGGCACCCCCGGGGATTCAGCGGCGTCCTCGGGGTGTCACCGGGCTGTCACCGGGACGGCCCCGGGCCGCGGCCCCGGCGGGGTCGGTCACTTAGACCTCTGCCTCATCTTCCTTCTCTTGCGCTTCAGCCTGGGGACAGAAGGGACAGGGTGGCGGCGTCACCCCCGGCACCCCCCGGAGCCCCCTCTGGGGTCCCCCTGAGCCCCCCGGCCTCGGGGGTCCCCGCTTACCTGCGCATTCGCTTCTTGCGCCACTGCGGGAGAGAAGGAGGGGCCGTTAGAGCCGGTACGGGGGGCCTGGATCCCGGTGCCCCGGTCCTACACTGTCCCGGTGCCCCGGTCCTACATTGTCCCGGTGCCCCGGTCCTACACTGTCCCGGTGCCCCGGTCCTACACTGTCCCGGTGCCCCGGTCCTACACTGTCCCGGTCCTACACTGTCCCGGTGCCCCCAGTTCCACACCGTCGAACCGCCCCGAATCCCGGGATCCCAGAGCCCCCCTCCCTCCATAAGGACCCCTCCGGCATCACAGGTTCCCCATCCCTGCTCCCAGCAAAGACACCCCCGAGGGTCCCCAGCTTCCACAGGGACCTCCCCAGTCCCAGCAAAGACACCCGTGCAGGACCCTCCACCCCCCGGAACGACTCCCGGGATACCCACCGGGAATTTCAACTCCCACAGGGAAGCACGCCCACTGCCCCGAGCGACACCACAGCAGGACCCCCCAACCTTTGGGACCCCCACCGAGACCCTCGTCCCCCGCACCGGGAGGCGGGACCCCCCTCCCCTGGGACAGCCGCCCCGCCGCCTCAGGGGTGTTCGGGCCGCAGGGCCCCCCCTACCCCCTGTCCAGGCTCGGCAATGGCTGAGGCGCCATCGGCTCCCCCCGCCGCTCACCTTGGCCCTCATGGCGGGGCGGCGGCGGCTCCGCGCTCAGTCCGGGCAGGCGGATGGGGCGGATGGAGGCGGATGGGGGCGGATGGCGGCGGATGGAGGCACCGGCCGGGGAAGGCCCCAAAATGGCGGCAGCGGCGGAGAGGGGCCCGTGCCGCCCGGCCGGGGGTATTTATAGGAGAATTAAGCCCCGCCCACAACGCCGAGGAGCACGACGGGAATTGTAGTTCCCCGTCCCGAAGCACGGCGGGAACCGTAGTCCGGCCGCGGGCCGCCATTTTGCGCTGCCCCCGTTTTGGGGGGCCCCCAAAGGTGTCCCCCCAAAGGTGTCCCCACCCTCCCCCCCTAAAGGCCCCTCTGAGCTGTCAACGGCGAAACTTAATTGGAATATGAGCATCAAACACAGTTTTCCTGGGAGCTTCGCTTGTCCAGGGTTTGAACAGGATTGTTGTTGCATCGCAAAGGCCATCCAGGGACTTTCCTTCAAAAATATATTTATACTGTAATATAAAATATAAAAAAACCTAAAAATATTTGTATCATAATATAAAATATAAAAAAACCCCCATAAAATTAAATAAACCTCCAACGAATCTCAGGGGCTTATAAATCGGTGCTGTGCACTAGGAAAGCACACGCCTCCCATCTCCAGGCAAAATACTGGTTAAAAAGGCTAAAATCAGGGGGATTCCCCTCAAAATGAAGGATTTTCCCCCTCAAAATCAGGATTTTTGCTCTCAAATTCACAGTTCAGATGCCACAGATGCCCAGGATCCCACAAGCACCCCACACCCCACCCCAGAGCTGAAAGAATTGGAGACCAAGAGCACAGAGAGATGGAAAAAATTCAGAATAAAATCCAATATCGCATCGTTTATTCTCTTTTATTGACTTTGGTAATATTTGCACATGTGTAGTTTGGGGTGGAAAACTCAGATCTTGACGAAGGAAGCACAGGGGCCTGCGGAGACGCCCAGGAATGTTCTTAAAGGCAAAGAGTTTTTCCCAAATTCAGCTCCACCGGGGGGAAGAACCAGAGGTATCGGCAAAGAAAAAAACCTCACATTCAACTCATGGCATCAGGCGGCTTTTTTTCTTTTTTTTTTTTTTAATTTTCGTGTTTGTTTGTTTTTTTTTTTTTTTATAAAAGTGACTACAAAAGAGCGATACCCCTGGCTGGGCCCGGTCCCGACTCCGGCGGCTCCGGCAGCGCTTCCCTCACTGGTCACCTGAGGAACAGCTGAGATTTTTCCTAATTACAAACGTGTAATCCAGAGGGAAGAGTGAGAAATCCTCTGGCCCGAGGTGACACGCGGGAAAGGTGGAATGTGCTCCCGGGCCACGCGGAAGGATAAACCCCCCCCGGGACACAGGGAATTCAACTCGCCTGCCCCTCCGCAGGGCCGGAATGTCGGCGGCTTCCAAGGATTTGGACAATTTAAAAACGAGTTTGCGTTAAAAAATAGCGAGTTTATCCCGTAAATGAAGGCAGAGACAGAACGGAGCAGCCAGACCACTCTCCCAGGGGACCTCAAATTTGCTGTTTTTCCCAATTATAAATATAAATCCAGAGGGAAAAGATAAATCCTCTGGCACTGTGTCCGAGATCATTCACACAGGGCACTTTTCTGGGTGTAATTAGCTGCTTTTGGGTGTTTTTTTGTGTCCTCCATTAAAATTTGTAAAGGGAAAAATTAAAAAATATAAAAGGAGGATGAGGAGGAAGAGGAGAAGAAGGAGGAGGAAGGAAGCAGGCGACTCCCTACACTCCCTCTCACTGGATTGGGATTAATTCCCCTCTTCAAATGTGGGAAATATAAAAGGTTAAAGATTTGATAGTGACTTTTACTCCTAATTTTATTTTTTCTGCTCTTTTTTCAGTCGTCTGAAGTGGCTGAGAGATTCCTCCCTGCTTGGCAAAGTCAACGGGAGCTGCTTGGAGTCAGTGGGAAGTCCAGACTGTCCAGTCCTGAGGGGACCAACAGTGCCAGATTATTTTGCTTCTGGTTGGATTTTTTTGGGGGGAAAAGGGGCCATTTGAGTGATTTGGGGGCTCTCAGTCGCCAGCCTCGTTCTCCTCCGCCGTCTCTCCCGTGGTGGCATTTTCTGCGTTCTTGGAAGCCTGGGGGGAAAACCAGGAACACATCAGAGCTGGGGGGTCCCACATGGCCACATCCCCCCTGTGGGGCCTGGAGAGGCCCCTTCCGATGGAGCTGCTGCTTCCTGAGGTGGGAAAATACCGAAATGAACCCAAAACACAGGACCTGGGAGTGTCCAGGCACTGCTGAGCCACAAATTTCCAGAAGGGAATGGACAAACTCCCGCAAGGAATGGACAAATTACCTTCTTTTTCTTCTTTTTCTGGGTCTTTCGGCTTGCAGAGCTTTGTAGAAGGGCCTGGAGAGAGGAAGGAAACATGAGGAGCTGGAAAACTACTATTTTTTTAGTCAGGAGAATGAGGAACATCATTAGAGGGGACTTAGAGGGGAATGGTGGGGAAATCCTCAGGGGTACAGGATGGATGGGGAATTCCAAGGTGTGATTCCCTAAATCCTTCCTGGAAAGCACTGAGAGTACTTCTAGATAAACACATGTATTATATACACTACACATACGTATTACACATTTTTATATACACATTTAATCCGTATATTAGTATTTGTAATTATCAATATTAATCACGTTTATGATTCAACCAACCTTCAGTTCTCCGTCCTGCACCTCGAAGTCGGACTTGTAGAGCTCGGGCTCGAAGGGGCCGCTCGTTATCCGCATGGGCCCGTTGGGCATCAGCAGCACCGTGAACTTGAACTGTGCAACAAACTCCCCTGCGAGGCACAGCCCGGGTTAAACCTGCCAGGACCTGCGGGTCCGACCCCCGGAGCAATCCCTGATCCAGGCACGGATCCCTGAACCATCATTGTTCCACCCTCTGCTGTTCCCACCTGGCCAAAAACCACCTCAGAGGAGCTTCTTCAACCTGCCAGCACCCAAATCCCTGCTGCTTACACCTGCCAGGCCCCACAGTCCCTGCCCCTGAGCAGCTCCTCTGGTTCCATCCTCCCCTGTCCCTCCCTCACCTGCCCCCTCCCCACCCAGGACTCACCTTCCTTCTCGTAGAGGACGTTGAAGGGCTGGAGCAGCTCGTGTTTGGTGCATTCCACCACCCCCATCCGGGCCTTCTTCTCGTCCTCAAAAGCCCTGGGAGGAGACAGAGACACCTGGGCTCACCTGAGCTCAAACCCAAGCTCACACCTGAGCTCAAATCCCCAGCAATTCCTGCTTAAGCCCATCACATCCTTTCTACGCCCTGGGCTCGAATCCTGCGAGTCTCAACAGAGGGCAGCCAAGGCCATGCCCTACTGTGAGCTGGGACAGCAGAACACGTTGGCTCTGCTCAGATTCCAGCCCTGGACGCGTGTCCACACACCTGAGGGTGAAGGGCATGGTGTCGAAGCGTCGCTCCACCTCGCTGAAAAAGGCACGGGAGGTTTTCATCTTCAAGCCGTACTGCTTGGAAGGGTCCCTTTTGTAAATCGTGGTTCTCTGTCCCGCATCCTTGGCCTGGAAACGCCAACGGGAGCCGTGGGAGACCCGGAGCGGCGCCGCCCTCGAGAGCAGCCCCCTCCAGACCCCCCACCCCAGAGGTGTCCCTGGGCTTTTCGGGTGGACTCACCTTTCCCTCTCCACTGCTGACGAGAACGTCGACAGCGTAGACTTCGTGGACCTCGAATTCGGCTTTTTCGTGGTCCTTCCTGCATGGAAAAGAGTTTGGTGAGGAAAAAAAAATGGAGAATAGGAAGAGAAAACCTCCCACGCACCACAGAACCCTCAGAACTCAGAATTCTGGAATCCCTGAGGCTGGAAAAGACTTCTAAGGTCACTGAGTCCAACCTGTTCCCGATCCCCTGTCACCCACAGCACTGAGTGCCATGTCCAGTTGTTCCCTGAACACCTCCAGGGATGGGGACTGGGATTTAAAGCCACCAAACTCTATAAATATTTACTGTAAGACCAATCCCAGGGGATCCCTGAGCTGCTGGTGCAGGATGGAAGGAGAATCCAGGTCATTAAGCTCAAACCCCTCCTGAGATGGGACTGAGAGGCACCCCCATCCCGTGGGATCCTGGCAGCTCCTGTGGGACAGCCAACAGGTCTTGGCACAGCTCTGAGCTGGCACCACCTCCACGACCAACAGTTGGGATTTGTGCTGGCAGCTTCCAGCAGATCCCCAGAAACTGGACAGGAACCAAGGACAGGTGCCAGCACGGAGCCTCCTCGGTGGCTTCCAGCTTTTCTTTCTCAGAATGACCCCGAACACAGACTCACAGCTCACAGAATCTGGAATGGTTTGGGATGGAAGGACCTTTAAAGGTCCAACCCTGTGAGGAGCCACTCTGGGACGAGTGACGGGACCCAAGGGAACAGCTGGAGCTGTGTCAGAGGGGTTGGATGGATTTTGAGAACAGGTTCTTCCCCCAGAGGGTGGTTGGGACTGACCAGGCTCCCCAGGGCAGTGGGCACAGCCCCAAGGCTGCCAGAGCTCCAGAAGTGTTTGGGCAATGCTCTCAGGCCGTGGGATTTGGGGACTGGGGAAATTTTTGGGCTTGTCCTGTGCAGGGCCAGGAGCTGGACTTTGACCCAGGGCACCCCGACCTCCCCCCCCCAAAAGCCCCCCACTCACTTCTGCTGGTCCGAGGGGTTCTGGATGATGGTTTTCTCTCCGTCGATCACGTGTTGCTTCAGCTGGTGTGACAACATCCCTGTGGTGAGAGGGAAATGGGCTTACTGGGAGTACTGGGAGTGCAGCTCTCAGATCCAGGGAGCAGGGAGGGAAAGATTCTTCAGGGTCACATGGAAACAGGGGTGTACTGGGAGCTGTACTGGGCTGTACTGGGTGCCTCAGGCACATGCCATTCCCCACCAGTGTCATATCCTGGGAGATTTCCCACAGTTCACCTCCAAACCCAGCTGGGAAGAGGCACCACCACATTCCCAATCCACTCCCTGAGCCAGCAGGGACTGTGGAATGTCCCTTTTGGGAATGGGAAGCACAACCCAGGCACAACCAGCTCTGTCTGCTCCCATCACCTGCCCGAGAAAACCCTGGGACTCAACTCTTCCCCAGACAACTCCTTGGACAGCACTGGATTGTGTCCTGGAGAACAGAACAAAGCACTGAGGAGGCCCACAAAGCCATCCCACACACAGAGCAAGGAATCTGTGCTCCCAGAGATCCCAGAGAACGAGCCAGCTCCGTGGAATTTTGGGAAATTTAACCAGCAATGGACCAATTTAAGGTGGCTGAAAGAACCCCACGGCACCAGCAGGAGAAAAGGATCTGCCAGTGCCTGATGCCAGGCTGAGCTTCCAGACACGGATCCAGCGGTGCCACTGCCACCAGCAGCTACCCCAGCACCTTCCCACTCATCCATGGGTTTGGAGCAGGAAGGAAATGACACCCTGCCCACCCCTGGGAAGGTTCTGGCATCACAAAGCTGGGATGGACCTGCTCCCTGGGATCCCTGCTCCTCACCCTCACCTTCGATGGGTGTGCAGTGAAACGAGTGGGCTATTTTGTTCCAGGCCTCTGTCACTTGTGTGTTCTGGAAGAAGGACACAGGAAAACAAGTTAAGGACAGAAAATTCCCGCCACAAGCATGAGGTTTCCTTTAATTCTGTGTTCTGGGATAAACCCTGCAGGTTTTATAACCAACAGGTGCTTTGACACCTCCTGAAAAACAGAGAGACAGTGCCAGGCTCTGACTCTTCCCAACACCCACCCAGACAGCTGCTCCCAGCTGCCCCACGGAATTCCCCAGGCTGGGAATTCTTCCCAGGCGAGGTCCCCCCCGTGCTCGTCCCCCGTGGGGATCCTGACCTGGTTCCCAGGTTTCACCAGGCGCAGGGCGGCCTCGGCGCACAGATGAGCCGCCTTGATGACGTCGGCTTTGCGGCCCGACACAGGGTTTTCCTGGGAAAACAGCCAAACAAGAGGATTTTTGAGGGCTGTTGTTCGTTTGGAGGAGGAGATTCCCTGTTTCACCAGACACCTTCCCCCTGGAGTGAGCAGGGAATCCAGCTCGGAGGGGAAAAGCCCCACAGATCCCTTGTTAGTGCCCCGTCAACCACCAACAAATCAGCTCCCATGGGACCAGGACTCCAGTGTGGCCAGAAACATGGATTGGGGGGATTTTTTCCTGGTGCTGCCTCCTCCCAGAGACCCCCCTGGATTCAGAGACCCCCCCAGCATGACTTCTGGGATGCCACACTCCGAGGGGCAGCTGGAGACACCGCCCAAGGACAAACCCACCTTGGAGGCGCCGATGACGAAGGTGTGGGCCACGTTCCCGATGAACCCGTCCACGTGGACTCCCAGGTCGCTGCAACACAAAGGAAAGGGAATTCCAGGTGGGTCTCACGGCTCAGAGGCGATTCCAGAGGCATCAGCAGATGGAAGAGTGCCCCAGGCGCTGCTCCAGACTCGATATCAGTCTTTAATTAGCATGGCAGTAATTAACCCGGGCTGGTGCAAGCCTGCCCATGGCAGGGGGAAGGGGATGATCTTTAAGGTCCTTCCAACCCAAACCATTGTGGGATTCTGGGAAGCATTTAACAGGGAGCAGGACCAGAAGAGAGAACTCCCGGGGAACATGCCCCAGCACTCACATCTTGACCAGATCTCCGTCTTTGAGGATGTAATCCTGGTCACTCTTCAGCGGGGAGAAGTGACACACACAGTTATTTACGGATATACTCGTCGGGAAGGCAATTCCTAGAGAGGCAAAAGCACAGCCATGGAGCCAAGGAGCAGTTTGGAGGGATCTTAAAGCCACGGGCAGGGACACCTTCCACTATCCCAGGTTGCTCCAAGCCCTGTCCAACCTGGCCTTGAACACTTCCAGGAATGGGGCAGCCACAGCTTCTCTGGGCAACCTGTGCCAGGGCCTCTCCACCCTGACAGGGAGCAATTCCTTCCCAATATCCCATCTAAACCTACTCTCAGGACCTCCAGCACCCAGGACATGGACCAGGGAGCTCTCGGTGATGCATTTCAGCGCCACACAACCCCCCCAGTGCCCAGAGCTACTCTCCCAGGTAATTCCCATTTCCTGTGGGTAACTGGATCCATTGAAACGGGGAGCTGTGGAGCACCAGTGACACTGCCAGGAGGGCAGGCAGGACGATTTGGGCTAACACTGGCTTCGTGGGAACAGCAAAATATTCCTTACACCCACCAGCACTGAGGAGCACTTCCCGTGCTCCTGCCCGTTCCCACCGGGAACGAGATCCACGGAACGTCCTCGGAGCAGCCTCACCTTTCTTCATTTCCTTTTCCTTCTTGAAAATCTTCCCAGTCTCTTCCATGATCATGGCATCCCCCTTCTCACACAGGCAGAGAACCGACGCTCCGGAATTCGCCGCCTCCACCACGGCACGAAGGACCCCTGAATTTCAAAGGACACCTTGAGCGTTCCACGGATAAACAGCCTCAAATCCAACACCAACATCCCCCTCACGGCACTGTGACGGGAAAACCTCACTGCTGTCCGAGACAAAACAAGATCCCAGACTCGGATCTTGACTAAAAACGACCTTCAGGTGGCAGAAATCCCATCTTTGGGAATGTTTCCATGGGGCTGCACAGGTGAAGCACCTCTGACACCCAGCGGGAAGCAGGAGCCCCACATTCCTTTGGGAGAAGTCAGAGCTCCAGAAACAGGTTTGGGAATTACTGGGAGACATCAAAGGCGCTGCAGACGTGCGGGACCGGAGACAGACTCTGCCACTCCAAGAGTCCCTGTTTTCCAAGGAATCCACGTGCTCCTGGCCCAGCCTGGCACAAGGAACTCCCCAGGCTTGGCTCTGTGCTGGGCTTACAGGAAGTTTTGGGAATATGTTAGTCCCTGTGAGTCCTGTTTGGATCCACTGGGAATGCTGGCTGGCCTCATGCTTTAGGGACAGACTGTGGGAAAGGGGTGTCCCAGGGCCCCTTCCCTCCTCCTCCTGCTTCCACCTGTGACACTCCACAGGAAGCCACAGCGCTGATCCCAAAGCATTCCAGGATCCCAGGATATCTCCTCACAGTTTCCCCTTGTCCTATGATCACGTTGTTTGTACAAGAGCCTGTTTAGGGGAGGAATCACACGGCGGGGGGGGGGGGGGGGAAATTTG
>JAWWLV010000078.1:1908926-1923027 GCA_035041135.1 Platyrinchus mystaceus
GCCCCCCCCCCCCGAGCCCGAGCCTCCCCCGGAGCCCCCCGGGCCTGGTGGAGCCCGCCGGGCCTGGCCGAGCCCCCCGCCCGCCGCCGCCGCCGCCGCCGAGGAGCCCCCGGGACCGCGAGCCCGAGGCGCGAGCAGGGCAGAGCGCGGGCTCCGCGCGGGGCACGCTGGGAACGCGAGTCCTTCACGCCCCCCGGACTACAACTCCCGGCAGCGCCCGCGCCCCGCGCGCAGAGCGCCGGGCGGGCCTTCCCGCCCCAGAACTACAACTCCCGGCGCGCAGCGCGGCTCTCGCGAGAGCAGGAGGGGCTCGTGGAGGAAGCGGGGCGCGAGGGGCGATGGGGGATGTAGGCGGAGGGTGAAGATGCTCCGGCATCGCGACGCCACCGGCGCCGGTCCCTGCCCGAGGCTGCCGGTGCTCCCGGTCCCATTCACCGCCCCCGGCCCCACTCACCGCCCCCGGCCCCACGGACCCACCGCAGCCCCGATCTGTTGTCCCCCCTCAACCTCCCGGTCCGGTCTCCCCGATCCTCCCAACACGTCCGGTGACCCCTCCCCGACCCCCCCCCCGGGCCCCCCCAAGCCGCAACATCGACGCTGTTGTTGAAATTCCCTTTTATTTTATTCAGCCCTGTCCCGCCCCCCTCGACGCCGGGGGCGATCCCTGAGAGGGGGGGTCCGGGCTGACACCCCACCCCCCACCCCGGGCAGCCCCCGAGAAACCGGGGAAAGCACCACGGAAAAGGGATTCCCGGGGACTCCCAGAGCGGGGCAGTGGGCGGCTGTGCGGACCCCCCTCACCCTGGGCAGTGTTCTCCCCCCCCGACTGCGGGACACCCCTAGAAGTGCCCCCGCGGGGGGGAGGGGGGCACCTCCAAACCTTCACTCTGGTTCCAGCAGGGAATGGGGAAACCTGAAAATGAGTCTGGGGTCCTTCAGAAATCCCGTCTGACCTCGTCTGCTGCTGCCCCCCCGGCCCCACAGGGACCCCCAGCACAGGGGGAGCACCTTCAGCTGGGGGGAGCAGCTGGGGGGGACCCTCCAGGCACGATGGGAGGGGGACCCAGTGGTCCTGACCCCCACCGACCCCCCTCTTCAGAGAGTCTGGGCTGTCCCCTCCCCACCACCTCGAGGGGCTCAGGATTAGCTCCCTCAGCCTCGCACCCCCAAAAAAAGACCCTGCAAAGGGTGGGAGGGAGTAGGTGCCCCCCAGACCAGGCTGAGACTCCCCCGGTCCCTGCCCACCTTCCGCTGGGGCTCATCCTTCATATCCAGTGTGAGCAGCCCTTGGGGGTCCCGGGAGGAGGCCGGGGGGGTCCCCTACGTCCGCTGGGCATCGGCCTTGGCGAAGAGGCGGCTGTGCCAATAGTCGGGGTTGTCGAAGGCACAGTCCGAGGCCTCCAGGCTGCGCAGGGGCTTCATGCAGGGGGTGGGGGGCCCGCGGCAGCCGGGGCAGCGCGGGGTCACCACAGCCTCCATCTCCTCATAGCCCTGCTCCTCCTGCGGAGCGGGGGGCACAGGGGTCTCCCCCGGGCGCATGTCGGTGTAGCCGTCGTGGCGGGGGGGGCTCCCCTCCGGGCGGGGTCCCGGCCCCCCGGACACGCTGCCCAGCGAGCGGCTCAGCCGCGGCTGCTTGTTCATGTACTCGTAGTCCTCTTCGTCCTGCCCGCCCCGGCCCGGGGGGGCACCTGGGGGCCCCCCCGGCTCTGAGCCCACCTCCATGTACTCGTAGCCCAGCTCCTCCAGCGAGGCCGGCCGGGGCTGGGGGGCTCCTGGGGCACCCCCGGGCCGGCGGTTCATGTACTCGTACTCCTCCTCCTCCGGCTCCGGCATCGAGCCCCCGGTGGGGTCTGGATCTGTGAGGTGGGGGTGAGACACCGGCCAGGCCCCCCCAGGCCTCCCTTTCTGCCCACAGGATCTCTCCACCAATTTTGGGGGGGTCTCATCTGGGCTCATCCCACCCCACAACCCTCACCCCAGCCTGAACCCCCACAGCGCAGGGATGGGCCCCCTCCATCCCTGGGGATGGGTTTCCCCCTGCTACAGCCACAGGAGCCCCCCAGCCCCTGAATCCCAACCCCTGCAGGGATGGAATCCACCCCCCCCAAGGACAGGCTGCCTGCAGCCCCAGGATGGGGGGAGCCCCAAACCTGCTCCAATGGGATGGGAACCCCCCACTCTGCAGGAATGGGACCCCCACCCCCTAAGGACGGGCTCCCTGCACCCCCATGATGGGGGAGACCCCAGACCTGCTCCAGTGGGATGGGACCCCCTCCCCAAGGACCAGATCCCCACCCCTTAGGACACCCCCCAAGGCCGCGCTCCTCACCCCGCTGGGCGCAGTTGGGGGTCACGTAGCCATTGGGGTCCTCCTCGCTGCCCTCGGAGCTGGGGGGCGGGGGGGGGAAGCTCTCCCGCTGGGACAGGTACGCGCTGTCCCCCCGCGAGCGGAGGCTGCGACAGAGGCTCCCGGACAGGGACCCGCCCTCGCCCAGGTCCAGCTCCGAGGCGGTGCCGCGACCCTCCGACGACTCCGACACTGTCCGGCCCAGGGACTCCTGACGGCTTCGCCGCAGCGGCCGCGACCCCCCGCCCTGGGCGACACGGGGGTGAGGGGGGACTCTGCGGACCCCAACCCCTGCCAACCGCAACCCCGCCACTGCCCCGGGACCCCCCACCCTGGGCACACGGGGGTGAAGGAGAACCCCTCTGGATCTGACACCTCCCCACACCCTGGGGGACATGGGGCTGAGTGGGGGGACCCAAACCCCCCTCCCTGCCACTCCACACCCACGGCTTCCACTCCCATTGTCACCCCTTTGCGTGCCCTGCCCTGGCACCCCACAGCCCCCCCTTTACCCTGGCCAACCCCTCGAACCCATCCTTGACCCCTCACCCCCCCGACCCCCCGGTACCAGGCGGGTGCTGCCGAGGCCAGGCTGGTTCATGGGGATGTATCCGGCGGGGGGGCTGAGCAGGCTGGGGCTCTGCAGGGGACAGTGGGGTTGGCACCCAACGAGGGGGACACAGAGGCTGGGAGTCCCCCCCCCATTGTGGGAACAGGGCGTGGGGTCCTGACAGGGCAGGGAGGGGGGCGATGTAGGGGGTGGCACTGGGGAGGTGGGCTCCATATCCCACCCTCATGAAAGGGTTTGGGGCTGGGAGACCTTGTACCATATCCTGGGACCCTGTGTCACATCTCAGGACCCCGTGCCCCTTCCCTGTCCCATGCCACATCCCAGGACTCCATGTCACAGCCCAGGACACAGCCTCAGGGTCCCCAAAGCCCCCAGACCCGGAGAGGGGGGACAGGGGGATCTCACCCGGGCGCAGCTGCCCCGCGGCCGCTGTGGGTAGAGCCCGGTGGTGAGGCCGAAGGAGACGTCCAGCTCCTCCTCCTCCTCCAGCTCCAGCGTCTCCACGTCGTCCAGCTCCTTGTCGCTGAGGGTGGGGGGCTCGGCAGGGGGCACAGCCCCGCTCTCCTGCTGCAGCAGCAGCCAGGTCAGGGCTGTGGGGATGGGGGGCCGGGGGGGCTCAGGGCAGTCGTGCTCACCTTGATCACCAGGTAGCGCGGGGGGTCCCGGGCCATGCGGGTGAACTCGTTCGCCAGCTCCTTGAAGGTGGGACGGATGTTCTCGTCGATCATCCAGCCTGGGGGGACGGTGGGGGCTGAGAGCAGGGGCAGGGACAGGAGCAGGACCCTCCTGGGAACAGGGCCAGCCCTGGGGACGGCAGCAGGACCCGCAGGGGGGGCCCCACTCACATTTCACCATCACCATGTAGACGTCGATGGTGCAGATCTGGGGCTGCGAGAGCCGCTCGCCCTTCTCCAGCAGGTCGGGCACCTCTGCCAGGCGGATCCCAGCGTAGGGCTCGGCCCCGAAGGTCATCATCTCCCACAGCGTCACTCCTGGCACGGGGACAGTTCCTGTGAGCCCGGGGGGACCCGCCGGGGGGGCCCAGGAGGGGGCTGTGCTCACCGTAGCTCCAGACGTCGCTCTGATGCGTGTACTTCCCGAAGTGGATGCTTTCCAGTGCCATCCACTTGATGGGCGTCTGCCAGGAAAAGGGGCAAGTGGGGGGGCGTGGGTGGGGGTTTGGAACACGGGGACAAGGAGGGGGGACACCCTGAGGAACACAGGACACGGAGAGGAGGGGACACAGAGGGTCCTGGGGTGCCCAATGGCACAGAGGGGATCAGGGGGGTCCCTGCCAGGCCCCACCTTGACCTCGTTGTAGAAATACTTCTTGTCGTCGGGGTAGAGCAGGTCAGCGATGCCGAAATCGGCCACCTGCACCTGGCTGGGCGACTTGAGCAGCACGTTGCGGGCGGCCAGGTTACGGTGCACCATGCGGTGCTCCTCCAGGTAGTACATGCCCTGGGGGGAGGGGGACGCACCGGGGGCTTCAGCGGCACCGGGGAGGACCAGGACGACCCCCAGCCCACCGCAGGGACTCACCTTGGCTACCTGGACGCACCAGTTGAGCAGCAGCTGGGGGCTGATGGAGTTGCGGTTCTTGCGCACGTACTCCAGGACGGAGCCGAGCGGCAGGAGCTGCGTCACCAGCTGGAGCTGCGGCCCGGGGCAGATCCCCAGCAGCCGCACGATGTAGGAGTGGTCCAGGCTGCCGATGGCCAGCATGTGCTGGGGGGGACAGTGTGAGCCACAGCCCAGCCCCCCCGGCCCACGGGGGCTCCCCTGGGAACACCCCTGGCACCCTCCAGACTCACATCAGTGACGGCGTGGAAGGACTGCTGCCCACTCCAGTCCTGGATCACCTTGATGCTCACTGGGATCTTGATGGAGTCCCCATCTGGGATCCAGATGCCCTGATGGCACGGGATGGGGTAGGATGGGATGGGATGGGATGGGATGGGATGGGATGTCCCAGTGGATGCCATGTACGGCCCTGGCTCACACAGAGCCTCCCCCTCACCTTGTGCACGGTGCCGAAGACACCGGAGCCCAGAACCTTCAGCCGCTTCAGCTCCGTCTCCTTGAAGATTCGGGCCAGCACCTTGTTGGCCTTTTCACTGGGATCCAGCGGCTCCAGGCTCTGCCGGGTGGGAGATGGGGATGGGAAGTGGGATGGGGATGGAGCAGGATGAGGATACAGAGTGATTAGGATGGAAACAGAGATGGAGATCTGGGATGCAGGTGGATGGAAACGGACAGGGCTGGGGCTGGAGAGGGACAGCAACAGCTACAGACAGGCACGGAGATGGGAACAGCCAAGGATGGGCCCCACACCCTTCCCACCTGTTGAGGCCCCTCCCCAGAGCCTCAGGGCTCCCCCCCAGCTCCATCGCGGCCCCCCAAGGATCAGGATCCCCCAGCCCACCTCTCCCCTCTCCAGGTAGCGCCGCATCGCCCGTTTCTTCTGGATCTTCTTTCCCCGCCAGTAGAGCAGCGCGAGGAGGACGATGGAGCAGGAGAGGAAGAGCCCTCCGACCACCATCACCGCAATCAGCGTCGGTGTCTTTCTGGCCGTGGGAGGAGGCCGGGGCTGAGCTCCTGGGGCTCAGCTCCCAGCACGATCCCCCCGGACAGGCAGGGCAGGGCAGGCCCAGCACGGCAAGGCAGGCGATGGCACGGCAGCCCCCCGGGGTCCCCACAGCCCCCTGGGGTCCCTGCAGCCCCCCGCCCACAATACCTGGACACGGGCAGGGCGTCCCCCAGGCAGTCCCGCAGCAGCGGCCCCAGGCACCTGCGGAGATGGAGACGGGGCTGAGCCGGGGCGGGACCCCCTCTGGCCGGGCAGGGGGGGTCCTGGGCCCCCCACCCGCCCCCCGCAGGGTCCCAGCCCCCCGCCCCGCGCACCCGCGGGTGCAGTTCTCGTGGCAGGGCCGGCACTCGCGGCTGCCGTCGGGGAACTTGTAGATGGGGCCACGCTCGCCCAGGACGCCGTCGGGACATCGCTCCACGCAGTGGGGCCCGTCGCGATAGTGGGCACAGCGGGTGCAGGTGTCGGCGCCCTGGGGGGGACACAGTGTGAGGACCCCGGGGGTGTCAGCGGGGTCCCTGTGGGCCCCTCGGCCGGGCCGTACCGAGCCATTGCAGGTGACGCCGCCCTCGATGCGCTCGCACTCGGGGTGGCACTCGAAGCACTCGCCGTCCTGGGAGAACTCCCGCGTCTCCCTGTGGGCACAGGGGCAGGGTCACCAGCCCACCCAGCATCCACCCACCCTGGGAGCCCCTGTCAGCGTCTGTCCCACCCTGGGAGCCCAATCCCAGTGCCCATTCCCCCCAGGTAAACCTCCCCCGTGTCCATCCCAGCCCGGTGCCCACTCCGGGGTCCATCCCACCCCATACCCACTCTGGGGCTGATCCCCCTCTGGTGCCCACCCCATGACCCCAGCCCGGTGCCCTCGCAGGCCCAGCTGCCCCCCCAGCCCCCTCGTGGTCCCCGTGCCCCCTGACCCGTGGGTGAAGCGGCAGGTGGGCACGCAGACCCCACGCCGGCTGTAGTGGCGGCAGGACAGGCACTGCCCGGGGCCGGGCCCCCAGCAGCCCTCGGCCGAGCACAGCGGGTCACACACCTTCCCCTCTTGCTCTGTGGGGGAAAAGAGGGGGCTCAGAGCAGGCTCAGACCAACACCTCAGAGGTTTGGGGGGGCTCAGCAGAGCGAGGCACCCCCGTCCCCCAGAGGAACAGGGGGCTCTGCATGGGGTGCCCGCGGGGTCCCGGGGGGGTCCCACGCCCCCTCCCCAGCCCGGCCCACGCACGGCACTTGCTGCGGGGTCTGTTGTTGCGGATGTCGAGGTCGGCGCGGGTGCGGCTGAGCGCGGCCCAGTGCACGGTGTGCAGGAAGCAGAGCCGCCGGTTCTCGGTGATGTACACGCGGCCCGCGCTCACCTCCCGCAGCGACCGCAGCCCCAGCGACGTCACGTTCTCGTTCTTCATGATCAGCAGGGAGAAGCCCCGGCTGCGGGGAGGGGGGGTCAGGGCGGGGGGTCCCAGAGAGAGGGGCTCCGGGAGTGAGGGGGATGCTCTGAGAGCTGTGGGGATACTCAGGAGATGCTCCAGGAGCAGCAGGATGTTCTGGGAGCCAGGGGGATGCTCTGGGAGTGGGGAGGGCAATGACCACCCTGAGGGAATACGGGGACAAGGACGCGGGGATGGGAGAGTGCAGGGATGAGCAGGGATGTGGGACAACGAGGGGACTCAGGGATGGGGGATGACAGGTGGATGCAGGGATTAGGGCTGGGGGGGGATGCTGGACACACAGGGAAGGGAGTCCTCACTTGTAGAGGCTCCGTCCGCCAATGGTCTCCAGGTTGGAGAAGACGCTGAAGTTTTGCATGTGCTTGGGCCAGGACTGGATGTTCAGGTACCCTGGGGCAGGGAAGAGGGGTGTCACGGTGGCCCCCGGGGGCCCCAGGGTGTCCCGGGGTGGTCCCAGTGTCCCCCAGCCCCGCTGCTCACCCGTGATCTCCCGCACCGTCCGGAACACGTTCAGCTTCTCGGGGTCCAGCGCCGAGATGTTGCGCCAGGGATCCCTGTGGGGCCAGAGCTGTCAGCCAGGCTGGGGGGGCTGCATCCCCCCAGCCCCCCAGTCCCTGTCCCTCACCCCTCCAGGCCCGTGATGAGGAAGTCCAGGTTGCCCAGGATCTTGGTGCAGTTGATGAAGGTGTCGATGTTGCTGGAGTCCACGGTCTGGTACTTGCTGCCGGCGCCGGTGCCCTCGCAGGCTGTGGGATGCGGGGAGGGTGAGGGGTGGTCCCGCAGGCCCCGGCCCCCTCGGGCCCCCCCAGCCCCGTACCCTTGGGGCACAGCCCCCCACAGGGCTCGCACATCTTCAGCCCATTCTTCTCCACTTCCATCTTGTCGTTGGGGCAGGCACGGACGCAGGAGCTCTGGTCCACCACGAAGTTGTCTGTGGGGAGACCCTCGTGGTCAGAGCTCGGCCCTCTGGCCCCCCCAGTCCCCCTGGCTCCCCCGGGACCCCCAAATCCCGACTCACGGGGGCATTCCCGGACGCAGACACCCCCGTACTGGTACTTGGTGTCGGGGTTGGGCTCCAGCTGGAAGGTCAGCTTGTTGTAGATGAGGGGCTGGGGGCACAGCGGGACACACTCCCCGCTGTCGTTGAAGTGCCGGCAGGCCTGCGGGACGGACACACGGATGGACGGATGGACAGACACACAGATGGACAGACAGGCACACAGAGGGATACAGGGAGGGGGGACACAGGGACTTCATCACACAGACAGGCAAAGCCTCCCACACCCCCCGAGGAAGTGGGGCACGTACGAAGCAGTGGGTGCGGAGGGGGCCGGTGCAGCCCCCCGCACACTCCTCGTGGCAGCACTCGTTGGGCGCCCGCCCGAAGCAGCGCCCGTTGCACTGGGGGGCACAGATGGTCTTCGTCACTGCAGGGAGGAGGGGGGGTCAGCGGGAGGTGGGGGGGTCCAGCCCAGCCCCCTCAGCCCCCCGCAGCCCCCAGTACCCACGTTTCTGACAGTCCTCAGGGCCGGGCCCCCAGCAGTGCCCACCGCAGCTCTCGTGGCACGAGGCGCCTGTGGGACAGCACAGCAGGGTTACCCCTAAAGCCGGGGGGTCCCCACCCCGGCCCCCCCGAGCCCCCCCACGCACAGGCCTTGCCGTTGTCCCTCACGATGGGCTCCTGGCGGGGATCCCGCATGATGTCCCTCCACTCCACCGTGTCCACGTGGCACAGCTGCGCGTTCTTCTCAATGTAGACGCCGCCAGCCAGGATCTCTGGAGGGGGACAGGGGGTGGTGGGGGGTGTGATGGGAGCACAGACCCCCCAGACCTGCCCAGCACCATGGCTGGCACAGGGGATGGCACAGCTCCAGCACAGGGACCATGGGGGTCGGCCCCACTCCAGGGGACACTGTCACCCTGTGATGAGGACAGCACAGGGGGCAGGGGGGCAGTGGCACTGACCCATAACAGCGACCACTGGGGGGCACAGGGGGGTGGCACAGCTGTACTTAGGGACAGAAACATGCTGGGATGGGGACCGGGATGGGGACACTGTCACAGTGGGATGGGGACCACTGTGGGGACAGCATGGCCCTGGGGTGCCCAGAGGGGGGGGCACCCATCTGGGATGGGGACCGTGGGGGGCTGGCACTGCTCTGGGATGGGGACCTGGTGGGAATGGGCACCACACTGCACTGGGGACCGTGGTGGGACGGCGCTGCTCAGGGTGGGGGACCACAAGGCCCAGGGTGGTGGCACTGCTCTGGGCTGGGTCCCTGGGGGTCTCACCTGTGAGCTGGTTGAGGCCGAGGTGGCGCAGGGCGTGGGTGGTGTTCGGGTTGTAGTTGAGCAGCACGAAGAGCGCGAACTTCTCCTCGTAGAACTGAGTCCCGCGGATGACGCGCAGGTTCTGCAGCGGCAGCGACGCGAAGACGTTCATGGCGATCAGGATGTAGCCCGTCACCTCCCGGATGGTCTGTGGGCAGGGGGGGTCAGCCTGGTGGGCGCACCCCCCCCCCCCCATGTCCCCTGAGTCCCCCCAGCTCACCTGGAGGAAGGAAAGGTCCTGCGTGTGGTCGATGAGGACGATCTCCAGGTTGCCCATCACGATCTCACAGTTGTTGTACATCTTGTGCAGTGTCTGGTACTGGTGCTGCGCGTCCCCCGTCACGCTCAGCCCGTTCAGGGTCCCCGCGCACACTGCGGGCACAGCACCCTGTCCCCACTGCCACCACAGCCCCCCCGGGGCCGGCCACATCCCTCCTCCATGGCCCCAGCCATGTGCCCCATGGGGTCCCTGTCACCTCCATGGTGTCCTGGCCATAGTGGTGCCCCCATGGTGTCCCTGTCCTTTCCATGGTGTCCCCCTCATACTGGCCATGGTGGTGCCCCTGTGCCATCCCTGTCCCCCACAAAGCCCTGCCCCAGCTCTGTCCCCGCCATGGGGGTGGCAGTGCCCGGGGGGGGGGGGGTGACGAGTGCTCCCCCACCCTCCCCTCCCCACCCCTGCACGGTGCCCGAACCGGCCGGGCAAGGGTTGCGCAAGGCGGGTGCCGCGGGCACGGCCCCCCCACGCCCGGCACACCCCGCCCGGACTTCGGCCCCGGCCCGGCCCGACCCACCCGCCCCGATGCTGGAGTCCCCCGGACACCCCCGAGCGCAGGGGGCGGTGGGTCCCCCCGGGGTGAAGGGCTCCGTCCCCCCCCCCCGCATGGGCGCACAGGGCCCCCTTTGTGCGCAGGGAAGGACGCGCCCCCTCCCCGCCACCGCACAAAGGGGCGATTGTGGCGGGCGGGGGGGAGGCTGAGCCCCCCGAAACCAGCACCCCCGGGGCACAGAGGGGTGGGGGGCCCCCCCGGCCCAGCAGACGTGACTCAGGGCCCCAGAGCGGGAGGGGTCGCGGTGGGTAAAAGGCAGCTTTGTCCGGCCCTGAGACCCCTCCGGGGGCGGCTGCAGAGAACAGGCAGCTCAGTGCATGAAGGGGCACGGGGCCTGCAGCACCCCCCCCTCCCCGCGCTCCCCCCACCCCGGCCGGAGCTATTTTAATAGGGAAAGGGGCTATAAAAAGGTCCCAGCTGTGTCGAGCGCGGCCCCAGCCTCGACGCCCCGGGGATGGGCACAGCGGGGCACAAAGCAGGGGGAGCTGGGACCCCTGTGAAACACGGGGGACCGGGGGGGGGGGCAGCTGGGACCTGCCTGGGGGTTCTCCAGGATGCTGGGGAGGCAGGAGCCAGCCCCTCCCTGGACCCTCGTGGCCGGGAACGCTCAGTGTGTTTGGGCAACGTGGTGAATCATTAACGGCTGCTCAACCAGTCCGACCGTGACCCCCCGGGCACGAGGGGCTGCCGGTACCCGACTCCCGGGGTGCACCTGCCCAGGGGGCGGTGGGGGGCGAGGCTGGGCCCCCCCGGGCGCCGCGGCGGCGTCGCGGCCGGGCGTTATCAGCGCGGGGCCTCACTGGCAGCTCCGGCACGTCCCCGCTATCAGCCGCGTGCCACCGCGGCCCCCCGGCCCCCGCCGCCAGGAATAGCACCGGGGGGACCCGGGCGGGGGGGGGGGCCCAGACCCGACCTCCTGCCCTCGGCCCCGCCGGCGGCGGCACAAAGGGGTCTGTGTGCGCCGGGCCCGGCCCCAAACAAAGGGGGCTCTGAGAGAGGATGGGGACGAGGGTTTGGGGGGAGGCAGGGCTGGTCCCGCTCCCCGTGGTGCCCCCGTGCTGCCCCCGGGCCCCCCACTGTTCCCTCTCGGGGTGGGAGCCCCCCGTGTGATCCGGACCCCGTGGGTGGCACCCCCGAGGTGTCGCCGGTGGCACATGGAGCAGCGGGAACGCTGAGGGGTCGGGCGCGACCCCCGCACGCCCCCCCCCCAGCAGGGCACCCCCCGGCCTGCGGAGGTGACGCGCCGGCCCCACCTGCGCGTCCAGCCCTCGGTGTTTTTCCTTTGGGGACTGAAAAACAACTCCCGGGCGGATCCGGCCCTTCCGGGGTGCGGAGGGTGCGGGGGGGCCGGAGCGGGCAGGGACGGGGTCCCCCCTCGAGGGATCTCCCCCCTCGGGGGTCCCGCCCTGTCCCGGCCGGATCCCGGAGGCATCGGCGGGTCCCGGCCCCGCAGCCTAAAATTAGCCCGGGCAGCTGCGGGGGGCACAGGTGCCTCTGCCCGGGGGGGCCCCGAGCCCGGGACCGACCCCCGGGAAGGGGAAACCGAGCCCCGGCCCCGCCGGAGCCTCAACCCGGAGGGGCTTTGTCGGTCCCCGTCCCCCCGGGACCGTGGGGGTCCCCACGGGAAAGGGGATCCCGGGACGCCCCCGCGAGCGAAGGGGCCGCGGGAATTGTCGGGATCCGGCACCGGCGGAATCGCGGACGCCGAGACCGCCAGGACCCCCGAACTCTCCCGGTCCCTCCGCCCGTCCCGGGACCCGCCGAGCCCTCCGGCAGCCCCCGGTTCCCTCCGGTGCCCGATCCCGCCGCGGCTCCCCCGGTGCCGGTGCTCACCTGCCTGCGCGGAGCCCGGCGCGGGGGTGCGGAGCAGCAGCACCAGGAGCAGCAGCAGCGCCCGCGGCCGGTCCCACTGCCGGGGCCGGGGCCGGTCCGGGTCCATCGCGGCTCCTCTCCGCGGCCCCGGCGGCGCGTGCCCGGGCGCGGCGGGGGGAATGCACCTGGCGCGGGGCCGCCGGGGCGGGACGGGCCGGGAACGGGCTGGGACGGGCGGGGCAGCGGCGGGGCGGGGGCGTGGGGGGTGCCCTGCTCCGCTCCCCGCCCCTCCCGGGACCCGCCCGAGGCGGTGGCACCGGGACCCTCCGCCCGCCCAAACCCGGGCCGGGCACAGCCGGGGCCGGCCCCGTCCCGCCCCCCCGCCCGCACAGGTGAAGCTTTTGTACCCACCCCGGTCCCGGGGCAAAGTCTGACCCCGCCGCAGCCCCCCCGAGCCCCCGCTGTGCCCCCAACTCCACTCACGCCACCCCGGGCACAGCCTGGCCCCACTGGACACCCAGGGAGGGGGGGGTGGCCTTCCAGGGGGGCAGGTGGGGGTGTCAGAGCTGCCCCTCCCCAGCTCAGAGCAGGTCCGGGCCCTGGGCAGGATTTGGGGCCCCCATAGTCCCCCTCCCCACATTTGGGGCCACAGTCCGGGCACAGGCCCCCAGTGTGCCTCATGCAAGCAGGGGATGCCCCCCCTCAACCACTCCGGGGTGGTGACACTCCTCGGGTGTCCCTGGACAGCACCAATGGGCAGAGCCCCTGCAAGGGGAGGTCTCCAGGGTGGGCAGCAACCCCCCCCCCCAAAACGGGGTGACGCCAGGGTCCCCCCCAGAAAAAGGGGCTGGGAGCCCCTCCAGAAGCCCCAAAGCCCCCTCCCTCCATTCCCCAGCCCCCCGAAAAACAGAGCCAGATTCAAAGCGGCTCCCACCTCCCCACACGGGGTGAGCCCAGGGCCCCCCCACAAGAAGGGATGTGGGTCCCCCTCAGGAAGGCCCGAACACCTCCCACCCCCCACCAATTCCCAAAGACCCCCCAAAAAACACAGAGCCGGGTTCGGAGCAGGACCCTTTATTGAGTCTGAGCTTGGGGGTCCCAGGGCCACGTTCAGGCGGAGTCTCCTCACATGGGTTTGGGGGGTGGCCGGGGGGCTGCACCCTGTGGAGAGAGATGAGCATTACTGGCCCTGGTGGGGGCACAGGACCCCCCAGGCCCCCTCGACCCCCCCATACGTACGGCGGGGCGGAAGCGGGGCGGGGGCGTCCGGTCCTTGCGGGCCTCCCGGGAACGGTTCCGGACCACCTTGCTGTGGATGGCGCAGCTCACGCAGTAGTGCAGCTTCACGTACAGCTTGGGCAGCACGTAGGCTGGGGGAGAGGGGGGGAGGCCCTGAGCACCCCACAGGCAGGGTGTGCAGAGGGAGCAGGGGGGGCTTGTTTTGGGGTGATGGAGCAGGGGCAGTGGGCTGGTTTTGGGGTGACAGCCCTGCCCTAGACAGGGTGTGCTCAGTTAGAGGGGGCAGGGAGAGCAAGATGAGCTGTTTTTGGGGTGGCAGAGGCAGCAGGGTGGGCTGTTTTGGGGGTGATGGAGCAGGGTGGGATGGGCCGGTTTTGGGGTAGCAGAGTGGGTTGGTTTTAGGAGGGGCATTGGCCCCCCCAACTCACAGTCGAACACACTGGCCTCCGAGATGTCCCTGACGGCCGCAGCCTCCACGATGTTCCTGATGACGAACTTCTTGATGGCCTTGTCCTTGGGGACGCAGCGGGCGCAGTTGGTGCAGCGGATGGGCTGCACATGCCCGCGGCCCTTCTTCGCCCGCCCGTTGTTCCTCCTCTTCTTCGTCTGCCCGAGGGAAGGGCCGAGGGTGAGCCCCGAGACTGCCCCGAGCCCCCCCGGGCCCCAGAACCCACCCCAGACCCCCAACCCCGTAACACCCCCCACCATTCACAGTAAGCCCCTACAGCCCCCCCAGCACCCCTTGACCCCGAGGGGTCCTGAAGCCTCCTCAGGCCCTCTCCCACCACTCCCTGACCCCCAAAATTCCCTACGCCCCCCACTCATAAATCCCTTCAGCCTCCCCGCCCTTACAGCCCCCTGATGCCCCCCCATCCCCTTACAGGACCTGGGGTTTCCTTCCGCCCCCAGCATCCCCTGCCCCATCCAACCCCCCCAGCATCC
>JAWWLV010000078.1:1923127-1954644 GCA_035041135.1 Platyrinchus mystaceus
AAAATCCATTGCGCAGGCTTGAAAGGTAAAAAGACCTTTCCCAGATCTTCGTTCGCGAAGACTGGCCACGTTAACGTATTAAGCATTTCCCTTTGGCTTTGCAGATGCTGTGTGGGCAGCCTTTGGAATTGGAGGAGCATTTGAGGCAAGCTGGGCCAAAGCGAGGAGGAGCTGAGGGCCGGTGATTCCTCACAAGCACAGTGGTAGTTTTGTTTCTTTTGGTACC
The DNA here is from genome assembly GCA_035041135.1 of Platyrinchus mystaceus. NCBI lineage: Eukaryota > Metazoa > Chordata > Aves > Passeriformes > Tyrannidae > Platyrinchus > Platyrinchus mystaceus. Next base: position 1,923,354 of record JAWWLV010000078.1, read on the forward strand.
TTTGGTGCCACAGGCAGTGACGGCTGCAGCGTCCTGTGCTGGAACGGGTGAAGGGCAGGGGAGCAGGAGGCCATGGAGCTTTTGAGGCCGGGGTTGTTGCGGTAACCGGTGTGATACTGACACTCCAGTGTGTGACTTTGACTTTGACTGGAAAGAAACCCCAGTGCAGCACATTTTCCAGAAGTTGATGGCATTGCTTCTCCTCATTGACTTTCTCACTCCCAAAGGTGCTTGTCCCAGCAGCCCAGCAGGATCTCTCTTGAGCAGTGCAGCTGTGGCCAGAAGATGTTCCTAAGTGTGCAATGCAAAAACCCCTTGTCAAGGTAAAACCATATGTTTTGGAGATCGAAAATTTAATGGTACTAGTTCACTGCTGTGCCAGTTCAACTTAATGCAAAAGGAAAATCAAACACTTCTATCATGGGAGCATCTTTCCTGGGTGTGTATAACCAGACACCCCACTCTTCTGTATAAAGTGAGTTACTGAGATTCGTTCTTTATTTTACTCTTTTAAAGATTTTCAGTTCCAGTTTTATTGATGAAGCAACTGTGGTTTGCAGCAGCAGTGCAAGGACTGGAGCTGTTGGGGGCGATGTACCTTTTTTCTGGAGAGGGGAGTCTATCTGTTTTAGGCATTGCTAATTTAATGAGCTGCCAGTCGTGGGAGCTCTTTCCCTTGTTTTGTGCCTCTTTGGGAGATTGGGGTGAGATGATGTCTGTTGGGACAACCAAATGTCAGAGTGGGGGGTGGGCAGTGGTGCAGAGGAGGAAAAGGCGTGGGGAGGATGACGGGGTCCGGTGGGGGACTCCCACCCCAAAAAGTGTCACAGCCCGAAAACATAAAAATTCATGGAGAGAAAATAAAAACTATTAAACAGTTAACAGTGTTGAGAGGGTTGAAATAAAGAGAAATATATCATTGTTATATACATTGAAAATAATATTCAATTACAAATTTAAAAAAGATTTAAAATAAAAAAAAATTTATGAAACTAAAAAAAACTACATAAAAGAATCTTAGAGTTATATATGAAGGAATTTAAAAAAGAAAGAAGCCTGAATTGCTAGAGCCATCTGCTCTTGCTATGTGTTATAGTCAAAGGAGACGATATATGTAGTCTAAATAGATTACACATAACTGTAAATAGATACCAAATAGAAATGACCAATGTGTAAATAGAGGTAAGTGTAAATATCTAAGTCCAAATAGGTGTCTAGTCTAAATATATTTTCTGTGCAATAAGTGTTAATATATGATCTAAATATATAGAAGTTTAAACAGGCATAGTCTGAATAGATACATAAAAGTGTAAATAGAAATAAGGCTGACTAGTCATTCTATACAAGTGGAAATACATACAGGTAAATGTGTCTCTCTCTAAATAGGACTCCTCTAAGTGAAAATAGCTGAGTCATAGAAATATATCTATGCCCTAAACATGTCTGTGTTTAAGTAGCTGCGTAAGTGTGAATGTAAATGTGTGAGTGGGCACAGGCAAGCAGCTGGGACAGCCACAAATCCATGGCTAAAACATAAAGAGCACATTCGTTTCCCTTCCCTCACTAAGTGGGGGACCCCCAGACAAGCCCAAGGCAGAGGCACACGGGTGGGGACACTGCCATGGTTAAACTCTGTCCGTGCCACATGATCCCCAGCTGATGTTCCCAGCTGCAAGATCACTGAGCCATGTCCAGTCCTCCTTGCCAGTCTCCTGCTTTTAAGCCATTCCCCCCAGCATTCCACCCCCTTGATCAAGAAACCATGGCTGCTGGGGCTGGAGGTGTGGGATAGGGAATTTACAGAGGTACATAATAAAGCTTAAAGGAAGAACAAACATGTAAACATGTAATGCTCTGTATTAACTATCCCATCCCTCCTGTAAGGGAATTAAACCACACAGTTAGTCAGGCACCATTGAGAGGTTGTGCGATTTAATTTGAATTAAAGAATAAGAATTCATTTGTTTTATTTATATAAATATATTCATTTTGCCATCCTTAATCCTGCAGGACAAAGGTGTATAAAGGTAGATTTACACTTGTATGATGCTTTAGACAAAAACTTTTGACCAAGTCTGGGCCAGGGATTGGATTTAGCCACACTAAACTCCTCTATGAGAAGGAGTGTAGAAAGCCAGGGGGTCTTTTCTGTACCTTGTGACACAACGGGAGGGCTTCTTTAAATAACTTTGCCTGAATCTCCCATTCTGCCCGTGACAAAGGGGGAAGTACTTCATCAGTAATCATTGCTGTGAGGTTCCTCAGTGTATAGCAGTTACTTCCAAACTTGAGGCAAGAGCTGCCTTGGATGTCCAAGTTAAACTTTGCATAAGGCCACATGCCAGCTGCTCCATAGTCACTACTACTCTGAAAGAATAAGTTAGTTACAGTAGAAACCTACACACTTTTATACATACTGGTCCTGCAGAAATGTATTCAAGGTAAGTGCTTGCTGTGCGGTTTACAAAGCTCGAGGAGCCGGGTTGTGAAAAGGGAGGAAAACATGAGTGTCATCTTTGTCCAGTTATATACATACAGTGTTGCTCCAGCTCCTCCAGATAATATTGCTCCAGACTTGGGAACTTGAGATGGAGCAATAGCCCACAGAGGTTGAAGGGCTGTGGTCTGTGCTTTTTCAGGTTGAACTTCAATTTGATGTTGGGTTTGTGACACCAAAACATAGTTCCAATGCTAACCCCCTTGATAAGGCACAGGAAATCATCAAAATTCCTAAAATACAGGAACTTGAGAATATGATGCTAACAGATGATGTAGGAGGAGAGAAAGTGGAGTACAGAACCGTACTGCATTGGCAGGGGTTGTTATAGGAATGATTACTTAGAGATGAATAATTTACAGTCCCAGCACAGAATCCATTCCACTCACCCTGTGAGAGATACCATCTCGAAGAATTTCAGTCATCACCATGTTTTATACTGGTCTCACAGTTTGGTCTGTGATTCTTTCTGTTTATTGTAATACCCAAATTACAGCTTTAATTCATATTTCCATTGGGTTGTAATAGCAGAGCCTTTTAATGCCTTGGACAACAATCCTACAGATTCTGACTTTTCAGCCTAGTTGTCTGCCACAATGCCTATGAGAGTTTATCACCTGGAACTATTACTTTCAATTCAAAAGAGTTTCCTTGCCTAGAAGTATATAACTGGGCTTGTGCTCAATCAAAGTGTTTTTCAGGCATCAAAGATTTCTTGTTTCCTGGTCCATTGTCAAACAACTTCCTTCATAGTCGATTTCTGCTGTTATGGCATCTTCCAGGTAGCGTCTTACTTTGACGTGAAAGGGGGAAAGAATTTTTTTCATAGGCACTAACTTTTGTCAATGGTGGAATATTTTTGGCGTTATGACCTGCTTATTTATAATCATGGGACACTGGCTTGCACTAGATCATTCCACATTTGCTTCCTCATCATGAGATAACTCTTCAGTTTTGCTAGCTGATTTTCATCCGCTGCCAGCACAACTGGTTCTGAAATTAGAGCCCAAATTTCCCCTCAGGTATTTGCTAGGACACCTATATTACCAGTAGCACTCATGACTGCTGGTATAATCAAGGGTTTCTGTGAAACAAGTGCCCCTCTCAAAAGCTGTGTTTTGGTACTTTTAGTTACTGCTGCCTCATCCAGACTAGATCCTGTAATTAGTGCGTGAGCTGCAGGAAACGAAAACCTTCTTCCTTGTACACCAACATCTGAGGGATGGAACTACTTTGGCAGTGTCTGCATATCCTGTTAAAACTGCTGCACACAACCATTGATACAGTGTAGGGGTGAAAACATCCTGCCAAACAGGACCCCTGATATTCTGTCACCGAGCACATCCCCAGTACTTCTGATCCTCACTGCCTATAGGGCTTAGCAGATTTTTTTTCACCCATTAATAAGTGGACAGCTGCAGTGCAGCTATCCCAAACTCTCAAAATCCATGCCAGTATGTCTTCCCTTCTCTTCTGCCGATAGATCTCTAAAAATTCCCTTTTGGAGTACAAGTGCCTGTGATGTGCACTCCTCCATCCAGCAAGATCCCTCTTCCCCCTCCATTTGTATGAAGGATTGTGCTTCTACCTCCCTTTCTGCTAAATCTGGCTCAGTCTCAGAGTCTGAGAAATCGCTCCAGATGTTTCCATCTGATTCCTCAGGATCCCATGAATATGACTGGGAAATCAAAACCTTACTTTTCCCATCTCTGTGCCTTTGTTTGTGAGCAATGTGTGCCACCAGCTGTTCCACAGTGCATTGCTGCTCATAACACCACCCTGCTTAAGTAGTAATTACATCTTCTGCGACTGCCTTTGCATCTTGTAAAGTCCTGACTTTTTTTCCAAATCTCACTTTGTTCTGCAGTGCTGTGACTTCGTGGTCCACAGCTCTAAGATTGGTATCTAACAGAAATCCCCATCTCCCCGCTAACGTGCAAGGAGATTTTGATGTCCCTTCCTTATAGAACATGTGCAGTAAATACTTGTGTGCTGGATCTTAAAGACAAAGGAAGCTGCAGCCCATGACTATAGACGATCCATAGTTTATCCATAGCTATGGATAGGTTGTGGTATATCCAGGAAATGTGGCTCTATTGCTCTTTGAAGTGTATCAAAGCGGGTGACTGGCACCTCAGAGAGTGCTGGCTTTGGGGATTCACTACCCAGCACCCACATCTGCGCACCCTGGGTGGCGATCAGTTCCTGGCACACGGGAGGAAAGAGACCACTTGCACAACATTTTGGTGACCCAGATAGGTTGGCCGTAAAACATTGCCTGGATCATCCCTGAGAATGAAGAATTGACCCAAACAGGATTCCAGCACCCACCAGTTGGTTGGTCGGAGACTCCCCCGAATCCTCTTCAGCATCGTGACAGTGAGCAACTCCAAGGTGAAATGCTCCAGAGATAGTTAAGCAAGGATGGAAGGGGAGATGGAATTCTTTGATTCGCAAGTGCACTGTTGTTCATTTTTGAAATTCCTTTTGCAAAAACTTTTAGGTTTATCAGTGTGACCTATCAGTGGGATCAGTCTTCACGTAAGTCACAAGGAGACACTCGGCAGTGAGCCTTAATCAATAAATGGGAGGGGAGCAGTGTAACTACCGAACGTCCAGACCTAAGGCTAAAGGTCTTGGATAACTTAAATATTATTAAATTGAATGATAGGAACAAGGCAATCCACAGTTCTTCCCTGTAGCCCTTTAGGATGCATACTGAAAAATTAGACTAAATTTGGTTGTGATCCAGTGACAAAAGCAAAAATTAAGAGATTTTGTAGTCAGTGGTGGCCATATTATTAACTGGAGGATGGGAAAAGAGGTCATTGCAGTTTAATATTATCTTACAGTTGATGTTGATTTGTCAATGACTTGGTAAATGGGGTGAGGATTTTTTTTGTTGATGCTTATATGATATTGTCGTCCTGAGGACCTCACTGCCATTGTCCAAGCCTGCTTGGCCCGGCAGATGAACCGCAGGATTAAAGGGTGGGCTCAGTTCAGCGCAGGCTGTGTCTCACCTAAAAAATCCATTGCGCAGGCTTGAAAGGTAAAAACACCTTTCCCAGATCTTCGTTTGCGAAGACTGGCCACTTACTATATGATATTGTATAGAGATCCAGATACTCATAAAAAGAGTAAATTGGGAGGAGATACAATGCTGTATATTGAGGAGAAGGAGAAAAAGCAAGGGATTGTAATGTAGCAAAGGGGATGAGCTCGAATATGTACAAATGTTATCCCCCTCCTTCCCACACACCCTCCTCCCCCCCATATAACACTGGGGTAGGAACAGATAAAGAGGACACAGAGCAAAACAAAAAACATGGGAAATGAGAATTTTAGTCCCGTTGCAGGACAGACTTTGTGACATCCTCAGGCATAAATACAGACATCTTTAAAACAAGCAGTGGGGGTAGAGCTCTGCCAGCTTTTGTACATGTCCCTTTTTCCTACTCAGGGTTTGTTGAGTTGGAAATCCTGGAGGAATATATCACCTTTTGGCAACAGTCAGGCTGACTCATAACCTTACTGGGGGGATGGCAGGCTATACTGAAAACTTCTTTTACTGCAGAATGGTGTTAGAGAAGGAGAAAGAAGAATGGGCAAGAAGTTTGGGGGTCTGAAAGGATCTCCCCCTCCCCCCGCCTTCCTTGGCGACTTGTTGACAGGAGTGGTAAATTAGAAGATGTAAATATTATGGTGAAGGAGGGTTTTGATGATGAGGGAAGGGGGCCATATACACCATAATGCTCCTTCCCTTGATGGAATGAGATATATTTTGTAACTTAAATGCACAAGTAACCTTTTCTGAGATTTCCATGCAGCTTCACATTCTACTTGAGATAGGCTGGAAAGCTCAGATTTGCCTGTTAATGGGTAAATTATGAGAGGACATCAGAGAAAATATTCCATATGCCATTTCAAATGCAGTGATCCTCACAGGCTTCAGGAAAACCAGGTAAAGCAAAAAATGTGTCTCCAATTAAGAGAGAAAGCTCAGAAATGAGAGCTAAACGGTTAAGAGTAGACCAATATCCTATAAAGAAGCACAAAAAGGTCTGGAGCCATTGATAAACACACTCTTAACAATTCAGCATACTCAGACAATATCAATCTGAATTTTAGACACCTTCCTACTGGTAAAGATTAGTACAAGGCCTAAGAGCAATCAGTCAAATAAGCACAAATATACCCCCAACTGTACCAAATCCTTATACCTTGTTAGCCTCAGTGCTGGAAACAATCTCCTGTTTTACTGTTATGGCCTCAAAGGATGCTTTCTTTTTTATCCCAATAGACAAGCAAAGTCAAACAATCTTTGCCTATGAATGGGAGAATTCTATGACTGGAAGAAAGGTTGGATGGTTCTCCCTCAGGGATTCAAAAAAAAGTCCACCTTATTTGGTGATTTTGGCAAAAGAACTGGAATGATGGGAATATGGTGTTCCTCTTTTACAGTCTGTAGATGGCATCCTAATTGGAGCTGACAAGGAACAAACCTGCTTGGAAGTGACCATAGGCCTGCAGAACTTTTTGGGACTTGCTGGGTATCGAGTTCCAAGAGAAAAAGCTTAGATTGCATAAAGGTAAGACAAATACCTTGGCTTTAAGGTATCAAAAGGACAATGAGCTCTGTGAGAAGACAGAAAAGAAGCAGTATGCTGAATTACACTTCCTAAGAGACAACTAAGAGGATTTTTGTTAGTGGCGGGATTTCCCACTATTTGGCCACATATAGATCCCACATTTTGGACTAATAGCCAACCTCCTTTGTTTGGCCATCAAAGGCCCTGAAGAATTGCTGGAATGGACCTGAGAATGTTGAACCAGATTTGACATCATAAAAAGGATGCTCATGGGAGTGCCAGCTTTAGGCCTTCCAGATACAGCTAAACCCTTTCCGTGATACGTGCGCGAAAGGCAACGAGGAGCCTCTGGGGTGATGACACAACTGACAGAAGTTGGCAAAGGCCAGTGGCATCCTCTTCCAAGCAGCTGGATGGTCAGCATGCTTATGGGCTGTAGCAGCCACCGTGCTAATGATACAGGAGGCCCAGACATTCATTTTGGGGCGGCCTCTGACTGGGCTGGTCCCATATACCATGCTGGCTGTTTGAAATCTAAAGAGACATCACTGGATCTCTCCAAGCCAACTGGTAAAATACCAAGTTGTGCTAATGGACCAAGGAGAAGTAGACATGCATGTGATATCAACTTTTAATGAAGCCACTTTGCTCCCTACTGAAAAGCAAGAGTCTTTACAACATGACCATGGAGCAGGTAGATGCAAGTCAACCAGATTTAAGGGTTGAACCTGTACAGGACATGGACTGATGGCAGCAACTTTTTGCAATGCAGGTGAGTTATCCCTGGAGGATGGAAAAGAGCAGTGGCATCCCTGGAGTCTGTGGCACGGATCCCTGGGATATATTGCCCCATGGAGCATCATCCCATGCCTGCAGGTTCCCTGCTCTTGCCCAGCGTGCTCCCTTCTTGACTATGTAGCACAAACACTACAATGACTTGACTATGTACTACAAACACCCTTGGTGGCAAGGGTGGCAGTGCCTTGTCCTGCTGCTGGTGAGGGTGGCAGTGTCCCCCATCCTGCCCTGCGCTGGGGATGCTGGACGACACCACTGCTCTCCCCTGTCTCAGCCAAGACTTCAACTGCCAAGAGCAGTTGAGAACAAGCTGAAGGAGGTGGGTGGTCCTGCAGCCACCCAGCAGTGAGGGCAGGGCCCAGTGACAGCAGGATAGTGCCATGGGACAGTGGGAAGAGTGGTCCAGGTGCTGAGAGGAGCCCCTGCAGCACAGCAGAAGCTGAGAGCCCCTGGGTGGGGAGGGGCTGGCAAATAAAGCACCCAGTCCTTGAGGCACTGGAGTTGGTATCCACCAGTCCGTGGTGGTCACGCTGCCCCCGGCTCCACCCCTGCTGTGCCCCCAGCCACTCAGTGTCCCCAATCCCCACCACCCTGGTGCCACCATCTCCATTCCCAGGGTGCCCCCAGCCCCTCTACATCCTTGTCCACAGCCCTATGGTGCCCCCATTCCCATCCCTGTGATGCCCCCAGCCCCATGCTCCCCCCAGCCTCAGCCCCGTGCTGCCTCCCACCCTTCAATGACCCTGTACCCCCACATGGTGCCGTCTCCATTCCCATGGTGCCTCCAGCCCCTTGATGCCCCTATCTCCATCTCCATAGAGATGCTGTTCTTTGTTCCTTGTCCCTGTGGTGCCCCCAGCCTTGTGGTACCCCCACCTCCACACCTACAGTGCTCCCAGCCCCGCAGTGTCCCCAGCCCCACGCCCAGGGTACCCCCTCCCCATCTCAGATCCTTGATCTCCCTGTTCCCAACCCTACAGTGCCTCCAGCCCCAAGCTGCTCAGGGTGGGGGCACAGAATGGACAGACAGCTGGACGCAGGGGGGTCCCTGCTTCTCCGTTTATTAACAAGCAGCCTTCGTTTAAAAAAAAAAAAAAAAAACAAACAAAAAAACAAACACAGACATACAGACAGGCAGAGGCGGCCCGGAGGGGCGGGGGGGCCGCCCGCCCATGGTTCGTTTGGTTCCTGACACCAGAGAGGTTCAAGTAGCCGAAAAGGTTCAAGTTCACCATAAGGCACTTTAAAGCCATGACAGGAGCAGAGCTCCCCCAGCCCCATCACCCCTCCCGGCACCCCATGGCAAGGGACAGATGTGGGGGCCGGGCAGCGCTGGCGGGTGGCAGCGGAGGGGCTGGGGGAGGGAATATATTACATCATCTTTTTAAATATAGATAAAACTCTTATTGTAGACAAATAGTGCCGGTCCCCTACTCCCCCGGGGAGGCTGCGCCCTGCGGGGGACATGTGCAAAGGGCAGAGGGGTGGCCGTGGGGGCTCGGCCACCCCAGGGAGGTGGGTCCCACAGGGCCGGGGGCTTCGGAAGGGGGACGGGGCCGGGGAGGGGCCGGGCCTGCCCCGCACCCGGGTGGGCTCACCCGAATAGTGCAACCAAGAAAAAGCAGCCGGGAGTGCAGGGGCGAGGGGGGCTCGCCGGGGGGGGGGGCTGCTCGGAGTGGGGAGAGGGGGACAAGCTATGCACAGCGCAGGGCAGTCGGCACCCCCACACTGGGGAGAGCACAGGAGGCTCTCCCCAGCTGGGGGGGGATCTCGGTCCATGGGTGCCCCTGCCCAGTCCTGGCATCCACGAGGGGGGTTTGGTGAGAGGACACCCAAAACCCAATCCCGCCTTCACCCACTTGGGCATGACCAGGTGGGCCCGGGCACGGCGGGGGGTGGTAGGGACCCCCCACCCCCTTGTGCAAATCGGCCGGGGGGGTTTCCCCCTTTGCATAACTGGGAATGAACCGTGATGGGGAAAACGGGATCAGAAACCCCGGTGGGCACGGCACAGCTCGGCAGGGCACGGCCGTTGCATCAGCCCTATGCCGTCTCCACCGGCAGAGCGCCATCCGGCTGCGACCCTTCCTCGCCCTCCGGCTCCTCTTCCTCCTCTTCGGGCTGCCCTGGAGCCCAGTAGCGGGCGATGGAAAGGCGCAGCTCCTCCAGCCGCCCGTTGGAGAGGTCGAGGCCGGGGGGCCCAGCAGGCGGTGGGGGCGGCTCATCGCGGCGGCGGCGGCGGGTCCGCACCTCCAGGCAGTTCTGGCCCTTGAGGTGCCGTTGCAGGTGGTCATCCTTGGCGAAGGCCTTGTGGCAGAGGTTGCACTCGTAGGGCCGAGCGCCTGTGTGCAGGTGCATGTGGTTCTTCAGGTCATAGCTGTGCAGGAAGCGGGCACTGCAGTGCTGGCAGGAGTAGGGCCGCTCACCCGTGTGCTTCCGCATGTGGATCTTCAGCTTGTCGTTCCTGGAGTTGGGACACACAGGGAGACATCGGCACGGGGCAGCTGGCACGGCACCCAGCCACGGCAGGCAGGGAACCAGTGCTGACAGCCCTATGGCAGGGATGCTCTGCAGGGCACGGGGGCCCAGCTGCCTGGGGGGTAGGGGACCATTTTGCAGCTGCATGGCTGGGATGCAGTTTGGTTATGCAGGGGAGGTGCAGGGGGAAAGCTGCCGGGTACCCTAGGATGGTCTGGCAGTGCTTATGGAGGGCAGAAGACCCCACCCCAGACCTGCACCACACCATGCCAGGCTGGCAGAGGAGGTGCCGTGGGAGATGCCAGTAGGTATCATGCCTAGGTCGCTCTGGCAGCACAGAGTGCAGAACACCCCACAGACCTGACTGCACCAGCATGGATGGCAGGGGGCCGCTAGAGGGGATGCTGCCAGGTACCTTGGGTCAGTCTAGCAGCACTCATGAGGTGCACAATGCCCCATGAACCTCACTGCACCATGACAAGGGCTGGCAGGGGGTGCCATGGAGAATGCCAGTGGGTACCCTGGGTTGATCCAGAGCACCCATGGGGTGCCAAAGACCCGTTGGATCTGCACCGCACCAGCAGGGCTGGCAGAAGGTTACTGTGGAATATGCCACTGGGTACCCCAGGTTGGTCCAGCAGCACTCAGGGGAGGCAGAACAGCCCGTGGACCATGCCAGGGCTGTGGCCAGGCCTCAGCAGGACTGGCAGGGGGAATGCCATGGGGGATGTTACTGGGTACATGTCCCACAGGGAGGGTCCATCCAGCAGCACTCACCGTGTGAATCGGACCCCGCACACTTGGCAGGCGAAGGGCTTCTCACCCGTGTGTGTGCGCATGTGGCGAGGCAGCTTGCCGGCACCGTGGATGACCTTGTGACAGACAGGGCACTCCTGGGGCATCTGCGAGCGGCGCTTGCGCACCAGCTTGTCAGGGCTATCCAGCCCAGGTGCCAGCGACTCGTGGTGCAGCGAGCTCAAGTATGCCATCAGGTCAGGGTCGATGGCATCATCGTCAGAGGTGGCCTCCTCAGGGGACAGTGGGGGCTGGTAGGGGAAGGGGAAGGTGTGTGGGTGCAGCTCTTCCTCCTCAGGCAGCTCAAAGCTGTCGTAGGGCAGGGGCAGCCCCTCGGGCAGGGGTGGCGAGGGCAGTTGTGGGGGCGGTGGGGGGCTGCCGCAGCCCTCAGCCACCTCAGCGGGCGGCTCCTCGGCATGGTTGTTGAGCCGGGCACCGGGAGCTTGCAGGAACTTGCGGGTCTTCTTGCTGCGCCGGGCGGTGGGGCGGGGCGGGGGCGGGGCGGGCAGCTCCCCCTCGGGGAGGGCGGCGAAAGCCTCCAGGTAGCGGCGGGCGCGTTCACAGTCGCTGTCATCGGGGCCAGGCGCCTCCAGCCCACTGCCCTGCAGGATCTCCACACAGGCAGCGATGACACAGGGGATCTCCAGCAGCCGGGCAGCGCGCAGCACCTCGCCCATGTTGGCGCTGCTGATGGTCAGCGTGGCTGTGTAGGCGAACTCCAGCAGCGCGCCCAGCGCCTCTGGCCCCACGAAGTCCAGCTCGCAGACCTCCTGCCCTGGCCCTGGCCCTGCAAAGAGCTTCTTGAAGTAGCGGCTGGAGGCAGCCAGGACAGCGCGGTGGGTGCGGTACTCCAGCCCCTGTGTCTTGATGGTGACATCGCAGAGCAGCCCCAGCTGCCGCTGCTCGTTCAGGCAGCTCAGCAGCTCGCTGCTGTGCTCAGGGAAAGGGATGCCAATGAGGTCGTCCTCTGGGCTGGCCATCATCCTTACCTGTGAGAAGGATAGGATGCTGCCTGAGCGGTGCACAAACCACCTGGGAGACAGTGCTTGGAGGAAATACTGTGGTTGGAGCATCGCTGTCGCAAAGCCAGGGCACAAGGAACCCTCCATGCACACGCTGGGTGGCACGAGGGTTTCACTGAGACACTAAACTGGGTCTCAGGGCCTGTGGTCTGCCCTCAGCCCCCTCTGTGCTCTGTCGAGGTTGGTGGGTGCAGCCCTCCTGCCGCAGCCCCCCACGCTTCCTCAATCTACACCAGCACCAGCAACCCGCGCCGCCACAGCAAAGGGGGAAATCTCAGCATGGCGCCTTTGAACGTCGCCAAGGTGCAGCACTTCCTGTGTCAGCCCACCCACCACCACCCCCCGGCCCCCCGGCAAGGCCAGGCACAGCCACCGGCTCCCAGCCACCCCCATCCTGGGAACGCGGGCCTCACCGGCAGCAGGCGTGGGTGGGCAGGCGAGTGCCGGGAAGAGGGCCCTGAGGGCCAGGGGCCGCCCCGTGGAGCCCAGTCGGGCTGGGAACGGGGGCCACGCTTCCTGCCACCGCAGATTAGGATCAGCACCCGCGCCGCCGGTTCCTGCCCCCGCTCCTGGTGGGGACTGGGCCCCCTCCCTCCCCCTGTGCCCAAGCCCGGGGCCACTCCTCGCCCAGCCAAGCCCAGCCTGCGCCAGTCGGGCCTTTCCCACGCTATGGCTGGCAGGGCTTGGCTTCAGACCTAAACCCAGCACTGCTGGCACTCACACGAGCGTCCCCTCAGCACTGCACCAGGGACCCACGCGTTCCTGTGGAGCCAGCACAGGTGGGTGATGGAGCCTGTGGAAAGGGGAGCCCATGACCCTACAACAACCTGCAGGCAGGGTACAGGCAGCAGAGGCAGCTCCAGGGCTGCAACCTGCCTTGTGACACCATGCACAGCCATAGGCAATGCCCTCGCAACCAGATGGGGCTGCTTTCTGACACTGGCACAGCTGAGTGACACCCGCATGGGAGTCCAGTGACTGCAGCTTGAGGGAGGCAGAGGCAGGCACCAGCACTGCCACGTCGTGGCTCTCTGTGCTGTCAGAGCCATGCCATGACAAGCCAAGCCATGGTGGATGGCAGCATGTGGCACTGGCCATTGTTGAGCCGTGCAAGGCAGTGCTGAGCCATGCCAGGCCCATCCACCCCAAACCCACCACGGGTGCCAAGCCACACTGTGCCGTCGGCAGGCGGGTGCGGGGGGACGTGCCCCCTCTTGCCCATGGAGGGGCGGCGCGGCCGACGGCCCCCGGCGCAGGGGCCCATCCCCAAGCCGGCCACTCCCTGCGCTTGGGCAGCCGCCAGCTGGGGCTGCCTCGGCAGGCAGCTGGGAACGGCCCCGGAGCAACTGGCTGCGGAGCCGCCCCAGCCGCTGCCGAGCAGGCCCGACCGGCAGGGCAGGCGGCAGCCGCCCCTGAAACTGGGAACCGGGCAGTGCCGACCGCCTGGGATGGGATGCTGGTGCCAGCACCCATAGCCGAGCCCCCCTCCTTGGCAGAAGCCCGTCCCACCACCAGCCGGGGTCCCCTCTGCCTGCTGAGGCGGGGGTGAGCGGATTAGGGGTGATTAAACCATCAGGGCCCTGGGAGCCAACAGGCAGCGACAGCCCCTGGTGGGATTAGGCAGGATTAGCCACGGGGGCAGGATTACGGGGGGGGGGGGGCGAGTACCCCATGCCACAGCTTGGGCGGCTGGAGAGAGATGACAGGGATGTGGCACCTGCCAAGGGTGGCCCAGAGCTCCACACATCCCCAGGGCTGTCACGGGATGGGGTGGTACCATGTCCTCTGTTGCTGCCTCCCCTAGCTTTGGCATGACAACAGCCTCCCTCCTGCCCCAGTCCCCACAGCATCTCCAGCCCCACAAGACAGCTGGGTGCTCACAGGACTCTGACAGCACCCACTGGCGCATGTCTGTGGGGGTGTCTGGGCACAGGGCAGCAGCTGAGGCCCCATCATACTCCAACGAGGTGGCAGAGTGCTCCGAGGAATGGGCACAGCCACCAGCCTCACCATGTCACAGTGCAGGTGGGCACAGCCTCAGTGCTGCCAATGCCACAGAACACGCCAGCAGAGGCAGGTGATGGAGCTGCGACCCCCGTGAGCAGCCATGGGGCCCGATGCCAGCGGACACAGCAGGGCCGGGGCAGGGCGGAGGGGAGGTGGCAGTGCCGGCGGGCAGGAGGGGGATTTTCCATTGCACCAAACCACCCGTTACGGCTCCTTTGCTGACACCCCCACCCCCCCCTCCGCACATCCTCCTCACTGGAGCGAAGTCACATGCTGAGCGGGTGCTGCCGTCGAGGAGATCACCGCAGCGATAAGGAAACGGCGGGGGGACGAGGTGTGAGGGGGCCAGAGCCACCCCCGGCCCCCCAGCATTCCCTGGCCAGAGACGGTGCCTGAGGGAGAGCAGCTGGAAATGCCCATTCCCCACCGTGCCGGGGCTCAGTTATGTCAATGCTGTGGCCAGGCACGTTTCAGCTGCAGCAGCCTCAAAGGGCTGAGTAAAGGGGGAGTCATTCCCCATGCTGAGCTGGCTCCTGTGCAGGGCAGGTTGGCAGCAGGAACAATGCTTGCCTGGGTCACCCTGACATCCCTCAGCCAGCCTGCGCTGCCTGGCACAATCATGGCCAGGCCCCATCCACCTGCCAGCTCCCTCCATCTGGGGGGCCTGGCCACCCCAACGGAGCCATGCACGGTGGGGTGGGGGTCTGGCCCTGCAGCACCCATCATGCATGGGGACAGGCTGTGTCCCATGCCACCAAGCCAGGATGGCACCCTGCGCAAGGGCACAGTGCCAGCCTTTGCTGAGCACTGGCCACAGCTTGGGGACAGTGGAAGATGTGGGGTGGGAGGGGGTGCCTGGGAGGAGTCTCCCCACCTGCTCCCTTGTGGGGAAGGAAGGGGAGCAGAGGTCCTGGGGAGCACAGACCCCACCCTGGGCTGCTGCCAAGTGCTGCTGCTTTCGGTCACAAGTTGCAAATGCTGTCGAGGGACTTCATAGCCACACTGGGGAGAATGAGTCACCCAGGAAGGGGAGTGCAGCACAGTGTTGCCCCGGCCCCCAGCCCTGCAAGGCCCCTCAGCCTTTGGGAGTTGGGATGGTGTCCAGGCTGTGCAACCCGTCCCGTCCCCCCCCCCAGCCCTGCCTGGAGCCAACTGGGAGCAGCAGCAGCCCTGGCACCGGTGGCCACAGCGAGGGGGGTGGCATGGCTGCGGGGCAGGGCTTGCGCAGCCCCTCTGCCTACCCTGCAGGGAAGGTGGCGGCCAGGGCCTGGCCGAGCTGGTGACCCCATGGCAGGCACATGCCAGGGGTCCCATTGCTGGAGGGTGTGGGAAAAGTGGCACTGCCCTTTGAAAGAAGAAGAATGAGCAAAGAGAAAGGGAAAATGGTTCGGAGAGGGAAGAGGATAAACAGAGTCCCCCAGCCCACAGCACTGAGAACGACTCCTGTGGCACTGCTCAGCTTCCTGCTGGCCAGCTCACACGGAGAGCTCCCCGTGTCTGAGCACCTTCAGCGTCTCCCAGGCACAGCTATTTGCTGCCGCCATGGCACATCAGCCATCGGCACTGAGGAAGGGGGTCGGAGCACTGTGGCCTAGGGCTGCCTCAGCACCCCGCTGGCACCGTGCCGGGGGCCCAGAGCCAGCCCAGCACGATAGCTGCCGTGGAGGCTGGGCACAGGCATCCCTGTCACAGCAGAGTGTGACCAGCAACATTGCCAGTGCCAATCCCAGCACCTGAGGCAGGGACAAGAAGCAGAGCCCCCATGCCACCCGGCAACCCACTGGCACTGTGCTGGCATCCTGGCCCTCTCCTGCCGCCCAAACCTTTCCTGCCACCACATCTGGCTGTCTGGCTTTGCCACTGTGGGGTGTGGGCCTTGCTCTGCCAAGCCAAGGTGACCCAGATCTCACCACCTGTCCCTTCTTGTCCCATCCTATCCCATCCCAACCCATCGGAGCAAAGGCAGCGTAGGCTCGGGCAATGCCAGCATCCCAGCAGTCTCTTGGCTGGCGCTGAAGCAGCTGACCCAGCTTTTCTAGAGCCCAGTGGTACCACACTGGGTCCCCAACCCTTCCCCTTCCTGGCACCTTCCCCGCCAGTGATGGCGGAGTGGGTGCGTGGCTCACCTGGCCCGTGTCCTGGCGTGGTTCGGCGCTACGTCGCAGCCGGGCTGGCGGCCTGCGAGCGGCAGGGAGGGGAAGGCACGGTGCTGTGTGAACTTGGCCCCGCTCCCCACTGCACTTGAGCTCAGGATCCCACCTCAAAAGGAGTCGACGCCCACACCCCGGGTCACGCACCTCCCAGCCCCGCTTCCCAGAACACACACGGCATTAACCCTTTGCGGCCGGTGCTGTGTCGCAGGGCACCGACCCAGAACCAGGCAGGGGGCATCCACTGGCCCACTCCCACGGGAGAAAATGAGAGCACCACCAGGACAGGCACCCCACAGCATAAGCATCCCTCTCCTGCCACCAGCATTGCCTCCAGGCCACCTGCCCCTGCCCCCCATGCTGAGGCATCACACGGGCCCTCACCTTCTGTGCCACCCCAAGGCAGAGCGCCGGGTGCTGGGTGCTCCCCACTGGCCGTGGCCAGCCCAGCCAAGCCAGGAGGGCGCCTGCGCTTGGCGGGAGCAGGGCTGCCACCACTGGGCTGGGCTGGGTGAGCGTGCTGCAGCCTGCCCAGCCAGCCCCGGAGCCACCACTCGGCCCTGTAGATCTGTGTCCTGCTCTACCCTTGGAGAGGGTTCCCGAGGTCCCACAGGGAATGTGGGCTGCGACGACAGCCTGGCTGGACTGTGCTGCCTGGTCCCCTCCACTCCCCCAGGCTGGGGCACCCATGGGCCCCCCTGGCCAGGCTGCAGGTTCACGCAATCCCCCCCATAATTACACCCTCTCTGTCCCCAGCTAAACAGCAATTAGCAGCCCGGAGAGCGCGCCCCACACCCCACCGCTGGCACCAGCAGCCGCCCAGGCCACCCACGCCAGCCCAGCCAGGGGCACCTGCACCGCAGCACCCTGGCATGGCCCTGGACAGGCCCTGGGCAACGTGCCGGTGCCGCTGGCAGCAGGAGGCCAGCAGAAAGGGGAAGAGCCCCACACAAGCCGGGTAGTGAGGGGCCTCCAGCCCAGCCCCAGCAATGCTCACAGAAAGACCTGGGTTGTGCAAGAGCCCACAGGCGGGCAGAAGGGATGGCAGGCGGGCAGAGGGGCAGTACCAGCATGTCCTGGCATGGCATCCCACCTCCCCCATCACCGTGGACTGTGTGTGCTGGGCAGGAGTCGGCTGTGGGGCTGCGGGTCAGCCCAGCGCCTGGAGTGCAGGCAACACCCAGCCTGGGGCAGCAGGGCTGCAGGCAGCACTGCCCACTGCGCTGCCACACTGCTCTGGGATGACTGGCTGTCCCAGTTTGGGGCACAGCAGAGGGCACAGCGTCCCTGGGAGGGAGAGAATGAAGAAGAGAGGGAGGGAGGGAGGGAGGGAGGGATGCGGCACCTGCTGCCAACCTTTCGCCTGCCCTTTGTTCCCCATAAAGGAGGGGAACGGCGCCAGCCCCCCCTGGCCCAGGTGTGCCAGGTGCTAAGGGCGGGAGATAAGGTGGGCGAGGCGGGCAGGGAGGGGCACAGCATGGCATGGGCACGCAGCCCTGAGTCAGGGTTCCTGCTGGTGGCCAGGCCCCACTGGAGTGAGTCACCATGGCCCCCCCACCCTGGGGGTGTTGCAACCGCCTAGGCGCTGGCCACAAACTGCTGCTCACCCTGGCTGGGGGGCACTGGGCTGCCTACTGGGGAGGACCAGGTGGGGAGATGCTGGCCTTTGGGGACAATGGGCTGACCTTCATCCATACCTCCATCCTCCTCCAAGCTCCGCCCTTGCCTTGGCCAGTGGCACCCTGACCAATGTCACCAGTGATAGGACATGGCCTCATCCCAGCTCCTGCATGGCACTGGCTCCTCTCCTGATGGCAGGACAGGCAACCCAGCCATGGGCATCCTCATCTCCTGCATCACATCCTGACCCAACCTGCCAAGGCAGGGGGTTCCATGGCCACATGCTTGCCCATGAGTGGCCAGTACAGATGTAGCCAAGGGCATGTGGCCCCTGTGGGTCACCCCCAGGCATCCTAGCGTGCCAGGGAGAGGTCACACAAGGCTGGACATGGGTTGTCCCTGGCTGCTCCCTGATCAGGGAGAGGGCAGGAACAGGCAGGGGGAAGGAAGAAGGGAAGGGAGGAAGGAAAATGGGCACATTTCACCTGACAGCCAGGGAAACAGGACTGCAGTCAAAGTGAGTGGCTCTCAGAGGGGCCCCAAGCCCAGCTGGTGCCCAGGCCACTCCTGCCAGCACCAAGAGAAGCACGGAGGAGCTGGGCATCCTGCACAGCCCAGCCTGGCCAGGACCCTACTGAGATGGAGCCAGACTCGGTTGCTCATGTGCCTCCCTGCAGCCCGGTCTGGGCACAGAGTTACTGGTGGCAGCAGGTCGAGGCTCTGCCAGTGCCCAGCCTGGGACAGGCAGGCTTGCCTGTGGCTGGGCCTGCTCGCTGGCCCCAGGGTGAGCCAGCTCTGGAGCCGCTGGCCCTGCAGCAGTCATGGGAGCCCCTTGGAGGGCAGCCAGACTGCCTGGGTCCCACCACACTGCACAGCCCCAGGGGGTCCCCTTGGCTGGTGGCACCTCCTAGTCAGCACAGGGTGCGTGTCCTCACAGCACCTCAGGGACTGAGCATTGCCAGAGGTGCCGGCCAGGCCCCAGTGCTCCATCCTGGCACTGCTATGCTGGTCTTGGTGGGGTCACTCGGCAAGGACAGTGCCAGCCCACAGCCCCCCCTCCATTCCCCCCAAAATAGCCCGGCTTCCGCCCCCACGGCAGCTGCCTGCTGCCAGCTCCCCGCTGCCCACGGCTGATCCCAGGGAGGGAAGGGGGGCAGGCGGCTCTAATCCCCCCCCCAGCCCATGTAGCACTGCCAGCGGGGACATGCCCGCCACAGCCACTCCGACCCATGTGGTGCCACTGGGGAGACCCCAGCCAGCCCTGCCCTGTGGGGAGGGTGATGGCCCCACAGCTCCGTAGTGGAGCAGAGCCTGGGACAGTGTCTGTGGACACATGGCTGTTCCCAAGACCGACCGTAGCGGCTGCCTTGGCACCACCCAAGCGGGAGGGGCAGGAATCCCTTCTCCTTTCCTCCTTGGCACTGCAGCAGGGCAAAAGCTCCTGCCTATCCTTGCCCCCAGCTCTGTGCCCCCAAGGATGCCCACGGGAGGAGAACCAAAGCAAAATTGCTGGGGTGCCACCGTACCCAACACATGCCAAGCAGCCCAGCCACGCTCCCCATCCCACCGGTATCTGGGGTGAGCAGTGCCTGGCACCCACCCTGCCCGGGACCCAGTGCCTTGCGGCAGGACCCCCTTACTCACCACCCACTCCGGC
This sequence comes from Platyrinchus mystaceus, assembly GCA_035041135.1. Lineage (NCBI taxonomy): Eukaryota > Metazoa > Chordata > Aves > Passeriformes > Tyrannidae > Platyrinchus > Platyrinchus mystaceus. Next base: position 1,942,970 of record JAWWLV010000078.1, read on the forward strand.
CACTGCCCATGGGGCCTGGGGACACGGCAGGGACAGCCAGGCAGAGTGGAGCATGCAGTGCAGCCGAGGCTGCCAGGAGAGGCCAGAGCTCGCCTGACCTACTTCTCCTTCCGCATCACCTGCTTTCATTTTCCCTCACCCCGGCTGGTCCCCCCGCCCGCCCGTGGCCCCGCCAAGTCACGCCACCAGCTCTGGGGACACAGGGCACCCAGGCCCCGTGGCTCCCACTGCACCAGTGTGCATGCCAACTGGCCGCCCGTCCCTGGGCATGGAGCATGGCCAGGCACCAGACACGCTGAAGGTCACTGGCCACAGCCCTGGCATCCCCCCACTGCCTGCATGGCCACCCAAGCGTCACCTTCCTGGCACAAAGCGAGTTTGACGGGTCTCAGCCCAGCCCCTCGCCAGGTCCTCTGGCCACCCCGGGGCTTGCTGGGGTGTGGACACGCAGCTCCCGGGGCATGTCGGGGACGCCAGCGCTGCCACGGGGAGCCAGGCGGGCGCCAACCCTCCAGACGGGGCGGCCGCTCCCGCCGGCACCCCGCCGGCTCCCGCGGTGGAGTTACCATGGGAAGGCGGCTGTGGTGGCGCAGGGGGAGCGCAGGCTCCCGGGGGCTTCCGCCAGCAGCCTGTGCGCTGCCAGGAGAAATTTCTCCCTGGTTTCATCATCCACCGCCTGCCCCGAAGGAGAAGTCCCCGCTCCACGCACGGGACAGCAGCCGCCCCTTGGGGGCTGCGGGTGAAGCGGGGGCTGCGCTGGCCCTGCATCCCCCGCTGCCGCCCACTCCCCGCCCCCGCGTGCTCAGGCCTGTCGCGCTCGTGCCACGTGTGCACTGAGGGTGCACGGCACCAGCTGGCAAAGCCACGCTGCCACAGCCCCGGGCTCAGCACCGCAGCGCTGGGGGCAGCCTGTGCCCGGGCAGGGGGTCTTGGAGGGTCCTCAGGACCAAACATCGATTGTGTGTGTTCTCCCCCACACCTGTCACCTTCCCACGCTCACCTCTGCACCCCCTGTCCCCAGCAGGGGCACTCCCAGTCCTGTTGCCCCATACTCTGCGCTGCCCCAGAGTTTCCCCTTCTCCAAGCACCCGCTCCAAGTTCCTCAGCTCAGTCCCTCCCTCTGTCCCCGGCACCGGCATCATCACCGCAGCCTTGAGTCGCCGCAGTCTCCGCGTGCCTCTGCCAGCGCGGGGGGTCCCAGCGCGCCCCCCGCTCCCACCAGCCGTGGTGGCTGGAAACTGAGGCACGGGGCAACTCACCCCACGGCAGAGCCGGCACTGCGTCTCCTCGCCCAGTGAGCACAGCCACGGGTCAAGGGCGGCTGCAGCCCAAGACGTGGATCTGCTCCGGCGGGAGGGTAAATACCGCACCCCGCCCCGGGCAAACAGTGGCCGGGGGCAGCCAGCCAGGGGGACGAGGACAGGTACGGCAGGGCTGGGCGCACGGGGCAGAGTCCACCGGTGTTCGGCAGGTGCTACCAAGGCACCGATCCCGGTGGGGACCGCTGCCCAGCCGTGCAGTGAGCCGCCGCTGCCAGCGTGCAGGCCCGGGGGTCACCGGCGTGGCACAGCGTGTCGGGACACGGGGACATCCTCCGACTCTATCGACACCGCTGCATTGGGGGTCCCTGAGCTGCCTTCCCCGTGCGACGGTGCCGTTCCTGCCCGGTGCACCAGGGACGCCGCCAAGCTGCTCACCAGGTTGGGAAGGGCAGTGGGACGGTGGCAGCTCTCAGTCACTCGTGGGTGACTCACACGGGACCCTGGCTGGATTTAGCAGCACCGGAACAGGACCCCAGCGGAGCCTTGGCAGCCGCCCCGGTACGTAGCGGGGACCTGCCGGTATCACCGATTTCCCGCAGCCCTGTGCGCAGCCACCGGGAACGGCCCACGAGTGACCCCCCCCGCCCCACGGGCGACGTGTCCACCAGCTCCGGTGGCGAGCGGAGACGGAGGGGACACCGCGCGGAGCCCCGCGAGCCTGCCGTGCCCGCCCACTGCGCGCAGCATCCCGGATCCACGCGACTCACCGCAACTGGGCGGCAAAAAGCGGTCGCCACGCCGCTCCCGGTCCCGCTGCCAGTGGGTCGGTACCTCCGCAAACCCCCGCCGGTGGCTCTGTCCGCTCCCCACCCCACCGCCACTCACCTGCGCGCCCCGCCCGAGCCACGGGCCGCTCCCGGGGCCGCGGCCCCGCCTCCGCCTTCACCTGCCGCCGCCGCGCCCCGCCCGCTCCACCCCCGGGCCGCCGCCGCCGCCGCCGCCGCCGCCGCCGGGGCTCCAGGAAGCGCCCGCCCCCGCTCGCCCATTGGGCAGCACGCCGGCGCTCGCGCGTCCGATTGGTGGATCGCCCCGTCAATCAGCCCCGCGCCTCGCCCCCGTGAGGGCGGGGGCCGCGCGCGCCCCCCGGGACCGGGGGGGAGCTGAGTCAGAGCCGGGAACGGGGCTCTGCCCCGGAGCTGGAGGGGGTGGAACAGCCCGGGACGGCCCCGGCGGCGCCGAGCGCGGTGCCAGGCGCCGAGCGCGCTCCGCCCGCTGCGGCCGCCCCGAGTCCCGGGGCCGGCACGGCACGGCCCGCTCCGCCCCGTGGGCACGGGGGGGGCGGGGAACCGGGCATGGGGTGGGGGTGTGAGAGCCGAGAAGTGTGCACCGGAGGGGGAGTTTGGAGTACCGGGAAACTGAGCATGGCGGGGAGGTAGAGGAGTGGACAGCCGGGCTTGGGGAACCGGGCACCGAGCAACGAGTGCTGGGAGGGTTGGAATGCCGGGCACGGGGGGATGGAGAGATGGACACGGAGAACGTGGCGCCGGGGGGATCCGGGCAGCCGGCGGCGCGGGGGGCAGCCGACCGTTCCCGGCGGCGCTGGAGCGAGCGGGCCCCCCAAACTCCCCCCCGGGGCGGTCCCTCCGCAGGTGCCTGGGCGCAGGCCCCGCGCAACCTGTTTGGCCGCTGCCGGCCCCGGGAGGCAGCGGCGGCCCCGGGGCTCACCTCAGCTCACCCCGGCCCCCCCGCGCCTGGCTCGGAGCGCGGCCGCTGCCCGGCGCTGGCGGAAAGTGTGAGGAGCCGCCGCCGGCCTCGGAGCTGCCAAGGCAAACACGGCCCCGCGCAGACGTTATGTCAGCGGGCGGGGGGGCGGCGGCGGCGGGAGCAGGACCCCCACCCACTCTCCCGCCGGGCTCCGCTATGGGGCACCTGCCGCCGCGTCTCGCCCGGCCGTCCGCCCGCTTCGGTCCCCCCAGCTCCGTCCGTCCGTGCACCTGCATCCCTGCCGCGGGCACCGGCCCGCCGGACTCGGTGCTTCGGCGGGGGCGACCCGCAGAACCACCCCCCGGCCCCGCTGCTCCCCGCCCGCCCCCCCAGGACCGCCGCTTGCCGTGGCCGCTGCGCTCTGCCGGTGCGGGCGGCGGTGCCCCCGGCGCCGCTCCCCCCGACGGCGCGGCCGCACTCACCTCTCGCGGCAGGGCCGGGGCGGGGGCCGCGGGCTCAGCCGGGCCGGCGGCGTGGCAGGAAGGACCGGGTGGTCATCGCGGCCCACGGCGGCCGCCTGCAGAGGGCACTGCCGGTCCCCGGAGCCGAGCCCCGTGGGCGGCACCGACACGCGTGGGGTCATGGGGGGTCTCTTGGTGCCGGCGGCACCGTTTATTGGGATTAAAAACAGCAGACGCGGCATCGGAAATCCGGGACCTCCGCGGCTGTGCTCGCCCGGGGCATCCCCACACTGCCAGGACGGCTGAAGGACCCCCCGGGCCGGCAACCCCACCTTGGGTAACTCTGCACCGACCCCCACCCCAGGGGTGCTCACCTGCTCCCCCATTCACTCCAGCTGTGCTTGCCTGCCGCAGCACCTGACCCACACCCATCCAGCTGTGTTCACCTGCCCCACACTCCAACTGTGCTAACTTGCCCCACACCCATCCACCTGCCCCATATCCCAGCTGTACTCACAGCCCCACCCCACCCCAGCAGTGACAGTTCACTTCCTTTCCCCTCGCTTGCTGTGACACCCAGGCCCACAGCCCACCTCCTGCCCCCCACTCTGTCCCACCTCCCTTCTCTCTGGCTCCCCCCAGCCTCTTCTGCCCTGGCTGCCACCCCCTGAGGCCTGGCCTGGCCAGCGGGGACTCTTGCCTCATGCCTTGCTTTTTTTTACAAAAATAGATAAATTAATATATATTTAACTATTAAAATAATAAAAGAGAATACGTTAAATAGCGCCTGTGTCATTGAGAGCCCATGGCTGGGGGCAGCAGGTGCTGGCAGGGCGGTGAGCCAGGCACAGGGGACACTGTACCCCCCCCAGGGCTAGGGCAGAGGGTCCCTAGGGTCAGGATGGTCCTGAGGCAGCATAGCCCTGGAAGACAAAGGCCAGAGGGTGGTGGAGGGGCCTCCTGGCTTGTGCACCTGCTTTGGGGGAGCTCCCTGGCATCCCCCCACTGGCCCCAGCCCCTCAGCGCAGCTGGTTCAGCAGGACCTCAAGCCAGCATGGGCAGGAGGTGATGAACTGCCGGGAGTAGCAGGGTCCCCAGCCCTTGGCAAAGCTGATGCGGATGCTATGGAGGTCGCAGGGCCCCTCCCCGGGGAGCCGCCAGCCCCCTTTGCCCCCCACCTGCTCATAGTCAAACACCTTTGCCGAGTAGCCAGGCAGCACCTTGAGGACAGTGAGCCCGCGGGCCCCAGGGGGGCTCAGGGTGGGCGAGCTGACGAAGATGGGGTGCTCGCTGCGATTGTAGGCCCAGATGCCGCCTGGCTCCCGGCTCAGCAGCAGCCCCCGGCCGATCTTGCCGCGTGCCCGCCGGACAGCACGGCTGCGGTGGGCAGCCGGCAGCTGGGCCAGGCAGAACCCGCTGCCCCATGGCAGCTCACAGAAGACATTCACTGATGCCTCGTGCACAGCATAGAGGTGGCCCACACGTGTCCGGTGCTCCCAGTAAGCCAGTTTGCACCAGCAGCCATCCTTGATGGTGCTCCATGAGAGGCTGGTGTCTGGCAGGGGAGAGCAGAGCTGTCATTGTGACCAAGCCATGCAGTTGGATGAGCCAAGGGGAGTGGGCACAGGGGGTCTGTGGACAAAGGGGTGTACTGACGCCCCAGGGATGCCTTAGCACAGGCTCTGGCACTGGGTTTGAGTCACTGGAGCTGTTCCTGGTCCCCAGGTGACGGGTGGGGGGTGCGGGGGGAAGAATGTGTGTGTGGTGGTGGCTTGGCAGCCTTGGTGGCCAGCAGCCAGGCAGGAGCCGTGGCTGTGTGCGTCAAGGCACATTGTGTGTGTCCCCATAGGCAGTGCTTCCTCCAGCGAGGAGCCTGGCGCCGCCAAAAATAACAGGAGCTGCAGTGGGGGGGCCGGGCCCAGGCTGCTCTCCCAGCAGGAACCCCTCATCCCATGCTGGAGCCTTTTCCTCCTGCTGGGAGTGGCTGCTGGCTCCGTTCCTGGTTTTCAGGTTCTGTCCCCTCCAATCTTTGCTCCTGACCCAGGGGTTCAGCCTTGCCCAGTGCCCTCCTGTCCCCTGGGTGCGGCACACACAGTGTGGTGGGACCCTCTTACCGCACCAGTCCCCACCTTTGTAGCTGAACTCCAGGAGCTGAGAGCTGGGGTGCTGGGGCTCATCTGGCCAGGAGGGACCACAGGATGCCTTTGAGTAGGGGGGTGGTGGGGTCTCTGTGGGGGAGAGAGAAGGAAGTAAGGGGCTAGGCATGCATTCTGCCCCTCTCAGAGGTCCCTGGGGCCCTAAGCGGGCCCCAGGGAGCAGAAGTGAGAGTGTGGGTGGGCAAGGGGGCCTCTGGTGTTGCCACCAGCACTCACCAGGTACTGCCAGGCGGCTGAAGTGGTGGGGGTTGCAGCAGAGTGCAGCCAAGTCCCCGCAGACCCCCCGGCACCCAGTGCAGTAGCAGAGGTGCTTGAGCTCGTGGGGCTGGTGAACATCAGGCCAGCGGAAGAGGCGGCAGAGCAGGACTTGAGGGGGGAGCCCCTGCTTGGCCCCTCGCGCATCCCCCCGCGGTGCCCAAACACAGCTGGACTCCCAAGCTCCCCGGCTCTCCACTGCCTGCACCAGCAGCTCCAGCTCCTCATCCTTCAGCTTCTTAAAGAGGGCATGAGCTGCTGGTTTGAGGGCGCTGGGGCCGTCCTCGGGGCCCGCTGCTGCACAGCGCTGCCGCCACAGCCGCCGCACCAGCCCTGCGCGGCGCGAGCCAAACATGGGGCAGCAGTGGGGACTACCTGCAGGAGAGGGACAGGCATCACCTCCTGCACCGTGAGAGGGCTGTGGCTGCAGGGGGGGGTGAGGACCTGGTGCATCCTCCTGTGTTCTCCCATGAGGCTGCTTTGTCCGGGTTTGCTGCTGCCTGTGCCCCACATTGCTGCTGTCCCCGCCACGAGGGCATAGCCCCACTTCAAGGGGTACTGGCATCCCTTGAGATCATATCAGACATGACTCCAAAACCAACCCCCCACTGCTGGGGAACCTGCCTGTGCTGACGGTCCATGTGCCCCTACCCACAGCACCTTCCCACTCCCCTGTGGCCCAACTGCGGGGCTGGGTAAGGGGTCCCTGGGGAAAGGGGTCTCACTCACAGTGGGTGGCGGAGGAGGGCGCGAGGCTCCGGGGCGGCGCATGGGGCTGTGCTCTCAGGGTGGCCGGCACTGCTCTGCCGGCTGTGCGTCACTGCCTGCACTTTTTCCTGTGCCGGGATGCTCTCCCCTCCCCCGGACCTCCCTGTTTGGGGAATTCACTGATCCCCCCCTCCCGGCCAGCCCCGGGGCTGAACCACTGTCAGGGCCACCACACCAGGATGGGGCAGGCACCAGATGCATGGGCTCCAGTAGTCAGGGATGCCCAGCACTGGGCTACCAAGGCAGCTGGGCACAGCTGGGAGCCCAGACAGCAGCACAGATCACACCAGTTCACACCCACGGGGCAGGGTCCAGCTGGAGGAGCTGATCTGGGCAGGGGGAAGTCATGTGGCACAGCAGCAGGGCACCATCCTGGCAGACCCCGTTCCCACTCGTGTCCATACAGGGGTTGTAAGGACCACCTAAGCCCCTTGTGGCACCTTGGGCAGGGGTCCCTGCCTTCTCATAGCCCTCACCCCAAGCAGGGCCCCCCACTGCGGGCACTAGGTGAGGGTGGGAGCCTGCTCCACAACAAAAGAGCTAATGTAAACGGGACCCTTATCCCGTGCCGGGCCAGGCTTCCTGCTCCCGACTTCCCGCTGAGATAAGGGAGGCCACACTGGCGCCAGTGCTGTCGCCGAGGACGAGGACGGGGTGTGCGGAGCCTTCCCTGTGCCAGAGCCAGGCACCAGCACAGGCAGCATTGGGCAGAGTGGGCTCAGGGACCCACAGCCACCCCCACAGCCAGGTCCCAATGCCACCAGCCATGACCTTCGATGCAGCTCCCAGCTAGGCTGGGCCCATTGGAGACACTTTGCTCTGGCTGCTTCCTGTGGACCCTTGGCAGCACAGGGCTGGGACATGAAATGGCTGGAGGGGGCGGGGGGGGGGGAAGCAGGAGGTACTGGAGAGCCTCAGCTTCCCTCTCCTTCCCCTTGGCCCCAGGGGACATGGGGACCCTCAGCCCTGGGCAGGGGTGAGGGGTGGTCTGGGGTGCCTTGGTGCTACCCAGGGCGAGGGTTGGAAGGTTTGGGGACATGCACACGCACACACACACACACACACACACAGAGTCTCCCAGAGCTCTCCCCAAACAGATGCAGCCACTCAGGCGCTGCTCAGGTTTACTGGGGTCTATGACTGTGGGGAGTGCAGCATCCCGGCGCCGGGGGTCCATCAGCTCCATCAGCACGTGGCGACAAGCACAGTCCTGGGGAGGGCAGAGAGGCACAGCGGGTGAGAACCCACTGACCAGCACCAAGGCTGCACCCCATCAGTCCCCAGAAGCACCACAGCCAGGCCCACTGTCACCCCCCAAGCACCATCATCATAACCTTTTTGCCTCCAGGAGCACCATGGCTGGGCTCCATCACCCACCAAGCACCACAGCTAGGCCACTGTCACACCCCAAACACCACATCAAGTGGGCAGGTAGGTCACTCACCCACAGAGCCAGGGCGGGCAGGGGGTGCTGGAGGTCCTGCAGCATTGGAGGGGGGAGGGGGGCATTCCCTAGTCCAGTAGCTCACGGATGCACCAGCTGCAGAGAAGGAGGTAGACGCACTCCCGCAGCAGCCGCAGCAGCCAGGAACCCAGGCGCAGCCCCAGGGAAGTGGTGGTGGGCGCCGGCAGTGCCAGTGCCCGCGGCCGTGCCCGCGGTGCGCCCAGCAGATGGGCTGCTGAGGTCTGGAAGAGCTGCATGGCTGATGAGGGATCAGCTGGATCTGATGTGAGGGGGAGAGGCAGCGGTGCTGACACACAGGGCCCTGACAACCCCTGGAACCTGCTACATTCTCTGTGCTTCTAAAACCTCCACAACAGTGGGTACAGTGAGGGGGGCACGGCCTGGGGACCCTTTTGTTCCTCCCACTCCTGCCGCTGCCCCAGTGGGGGCCTCAGGGCCCAAAGAGGCCACGCGCCAGCGCAGTGCAGACCACAGCAGATTTATTCAGTGCTGACAGGCAGCAGCTTTATTCAGTGTCATCCCCAGCAGCTTTCCAGAGGAGCCTCCCAGAGCGTGGCCTTCACTGCCGGGACGTGCGCTCCTCTTCCTCATTCTCCAGCTCGTAGGCAGGCCGGTAGCTCTCCCGGCCCCAAGCGTCGGTGCAGCGCAGCGCCGGGTTCTTCCGTGTGTTGGCCATGCTCCCCAGAGAGGTGTAGCTGTGGAGGGAGGAGGTGGCTGTAGGGCTGTGCCTAGGGGCACTAGCTGTGCCCACAGAGAGGGCAGCGCTGGGCACTCACCCCTTATCGTAAAGGATGCAGTAGGGAACAAAGAGCTTGCGCAGGAACTCCCAGATGTCCCGGTAGGCCCAGTCCTGCAAGCAGAATTGGATAGGGATTGAGGCAGAGGCCTCCAGGGAAGCATCTGGATCCTGCTAGAGAGCACCCAGGAGAGCCAGATGGTCCTCAGAGCACCCCTTCCCCTCCCAGTGCCTCCTCACACACAGGGAAACACCCTGGCAGGCATGAATAAGCCCTGCCTGACAGCACCAGGCAGCCTGGCTGCAGCAAGCACCCACAGCCACGCCATGGGGCAGCAGATGCTCTGGAGTGAGCAGGAATCATGAGAGAAGCCTTCCAGGATGGGATTGGATCAGTGCCAGCTCCCAGTCCCACCACTTTACCCCTCCCAGGCCCCATGGAGACAGTCCCAGCCCCAAAGCAGGTGGAGACCACATACCAGCAAGGGGTTCACCCGCATGTACTGGGGCCAGTCGGGGTCTGTCATGCACATGGGGGTCAGGGTGCACGAGTAGGGGTCTGTCCGCCGTGTTCCCATCAGGACAGCCTCCAGCTGTGGCTGCTGCTCCTTTAGGTGGGCCAGGGCCTCCCGGATGGAGCCCTCCACGGTGCAAAGCTGGACATCGTACCTGTGCAGGCAGGGCGGGCAACTGTCTGCAGGCAACGCTGCACACCCCCTGCCCCGCAGCCCACCCTGCTCTGCCTCCTACCTCTGGACAGTGGTCTGGATGAACTGCTCCATTTCAGGGAAGGGGGACACGATGCGGATGTAGAGCAGCTGCAGCCTCTCCTGCCTCACCGGGAACCGCCTGCAGAGAGACCCAGCGCAGCTGGGCCCTGGCCCACAGCAACCAGAGGTAGGGCAGTGTCCAGTCCCCATCAGAGAGGCCCCAAGAATCCACTCATTCCCCCAGAGTGGGGCAAGTGAGAGCCCCAGAGCCCTGGCTGGGGGGTATGGGACCCCCCAGCCCTGCCCCAGGCTGGAGGCCCGTGGGCAAGTACCTCTGGACAGCAGCGTGGACGAGGTGCAGCAGGGCCGTGCAGTCCTTGCCCCCGTTGAAGCCCACACAGAGCTGGGCCAGGCTGTACCGGTCCAAAGCCTCCTCAATGGTTTGCAGGGCTGCTGCCACCTTCTGCCCAAGGGCCGAGCCTGCTGGGATGGGATGGTTGGTGCCTGCCCAGGTCACGCTGCCTCGGCACAGCCCCAGAGCCTGTGGCACCTCGCCCTCTGGACATCTTGTCTCCCGACACGCAGTGGAGCCACTGCTGGCACCGCAGCAGAGAGCTTGTGCAACCCAGAGGTCTGTGCCACAATGGGACAAGGATCATGAGGGCACTGAGGAACTGCAGCACTGCCACTGCTACTGCATATTATGCTCTCAGACTCTGTCACCGCTGGCCCTAACTGGGGTTACAGGTCCCACTCCCACCTGTGTGGGACAATGCAGAACCAGCAAAGCCTCAGCACCCCCCAGTAAGCCCCCCAGCACACCACAACAGGCAAGCTCCACTCCCAGGCCAGTGTTCCCACTGCTCCAACCCTCCTGCGCTGCACAGGAGAAGTGTGGAGGCACAGGTACCTGACTCTGCCAGGCCATAAACCTCCGCAGCCGCCCGAGACACGCAGTCCATCACCAGTGGCACAGCAACGCCCGGGGGCAGCTGCCTCATCAAGAAGCCATATGCCTCCTCCAGGTCCTGCTCCGACTCAGAGTCCAGCGTCAGCTTCACACGGTAGTAGTTGCTGGCCCAGTCCGGGTAGGAGCCCAGGCTGACACGGCCCTGGAAGGCAGTGTGGGCCTGGTCCAGTACGGGCGCGATGAGGAGCTCGTCGGCCGTCACGTAGACTGCGCGGGAGTGGAATCGGGTCCGCTCACTGCGGAACAGGTGGGCGAGGCCGTCCAGGGCGCGCTCCATCAGTGCCGGGATGCCCGGGAAGATGTACACGTTGCGCACGCTGACCAGAGGGTAGTTGAACGCGCTGCCGCGCCCGTCCGCGCCATAGTTGAGGCGCGAGGACTCGGGGACCCGGGCCAGCTTCATCTCGGGGCATTGCGCCTCCGTCCTGCCGAAGAACTTGTGCACCAGGGCCACCAGCTCGGGGTGGGGGACGACCTTCTCCCCGAAGGCCTTGGCCACGGCCTCGAAGGTCACGTCGTCGTGCGTGGGGCCGATGCCGCCCGAGGTGAGCACGAAGGTGAAGCGGGCAGCAAAGGCGGCCACCTCGCTGGCGATGGCCTCCACCTCGTCGGGCACCACAGAGATCCGGGCCACCCTCACGCCCAGGGCGCGCAGCCGCCGGCACATGAAGAAGGAGTTTGTGTCTTGAGTGTGGCCCTAAGGGGGTAATGAAGACACCCGTGACGGCCCCCCGGTCCCGCGCACAGATTGCGGCCTGGCCCCCCCACCCCCCGGGCCGCCCCCAAGCCGCACCTTGAGGATCTCGTCGCCGATGACGATGATGCCGGCGGTGCTGGCGGAGCCCCGGGCCGGCCCCTCGACCGCCATGGAACGGGAGGCTGCGGCACGCAGAGCCCCAGCCGCCCGCAGCGCGCCCCCCCGCAACGACCCCAACATGGACCCTCCCGGACACTCGCCCGGGCCGCGGCACCTCCCCGCGCGCTCATTGGCCCGTCCGCCCGTTCGTCACACAGCCTTGCCGGTGCCCATTGGGCAGAAGGCGGGACCACGGGGCCGGAACTATCGCCAGGGGGGGAATGGGGATGTCCCCCCTCGTGGCCATGGGCTCGTCCGGCGGGCGGGGGCATCGAGAGCGCCCCCCCCCCCCCCGGCGCCCCCCCGGCCCCCGGCGCCCCCCCCCCCCCCGG
>JAWWLV010000078.1:1954744-2024055 GCA_035041135.1 Platyrinchus mystaceus
CCCGGCCCCGGGATCCCCCCCGGCCCCGGGATCCCCCCCGGCCCCGGGATCCCCCCCGGCCCCGGGATCCCCCCCGGGGGTACCAGGAGCGCCCCAGCCCCCGGAGAACCCCTCTGCTATCCCCGGGAACCCACGCCAAGAGGCTCCGCGGTCCCGGGAGCCCCTCGACCCCCCTCGCCGTCAACCACAGACAGGAGTCTCAAAAACATCACTTTATTGAAGCTTCAGAGGCCTCGCAACAGGAAAAACCCCCGGCATCGGCACCGAGTCGCCACAGCGGCGCCCAGGCGGCACCAAGGGTCAGGGGGTGAAGCCCCACAGGAACGCCAAGGAGAAGGAGAAGGAGGAAGGTGCTTTCTCAGCTCAAAAGGGCTGGGAGCTCCGGCAGAGCGGGGTCCGCTCACTTTTCCGGCTTCTTGGGCAGCGGCCGTCGGAAGAGCAGGATGTGGGGCTCTGCGGGAGGAGAGGGGCGGTCAGGCCGGGCACCCCGGGCGCCCCCCGCCCCCCCGCGGGGCTCACCTGGCTCGTGGATCATGTAGTGCACCCAGCCCTGGCTTTGCTGCACCCCCAGGTTCCGCCACTCCGACTCCGACAGCAGGTGGGTCTTGGGCACCAGCTTGGCGATGTCCTTGGGCAGCATCACGTGCCTGCGGCCCCCACGCGACCCCCGGTGAGCACTGGGGCACCCCGGGGCCACCACGCCCCCCCACTCCCCAGGGACCCTGACCCGGTCACCCCCACAGCCTCTAATTCCCAGAAGGACGGGGTTCCTTCCCCCAGGGAACCGTTAACGGGACCGACTCCGTGACTCGACACCGAGTCCTCAGTGGACCCCCTCCGGGATAACTTCCCTCTTGCTCCACAGGGCAGCAGCGCCTCGGCCACCACCTCCCTTCCACCAGCGAGCCTTTAACGGCCTCTCCCCTCACCGTGCACCGTTACTGGGACACCCTCCCCTCATCCCTCGGCGCGGGAAACCGTAACCGAGCTCCCTCCCTCCTTACCAACCACCCGTTACCGGGACCGCCCACTGCCCAGGGTGGCCCTTCCTGTACCGGTACTCGAACTCCTCGTCGTCGTACTTGTCGGAGTAATAGATCTGTTTGTGCGCCATGACGGCCCCCCCAGCGGCCGTTGGTGCCTCCCCCGCCCCCCCTCCCGGGGCGCTTTTCAAACGTTCCGCCCCGCGCTCCCATTGGCCGGCACCGCCCCGCGGGGGGGAGGGGCGCAAGCCCATTGGTCCGTGCGCGCGCGGAGCTTCCCGCGGGCCGGCGCGAGGCCCCGCGATTGGCTTTTGTGTGGTCACGTGACCGGCGGGGGGCGCGGCGCGCGTGGGCCGGAAGTGAGTGGCGGCGGGGGCGGGGGCGCTGCCGGGGCGGGGGCGCGCGCGGAGCGGCGGCGGCGGGGGAGCGGCGCGAGACCCGCGCGAGGCCGATGGTGCCCGGTGAGCGCGCGCCGGCCGGGGCGGGGCGGGGCGGGGGGGGAGGGGAGGGGAGGGGCCCCGCCGCGCAAGGGCCCCCGAGGCCGCCACAGGCCCGGGGCCCCGCGGTGTCCGCCCGGGACTTGAGTCTGCACCGCTCGCCGCCGCCGCCCTTCTGCCGCCACCCTCTCGAGATGCCGCCGCTCCCAGTGCCGCCCTTCCTTTCCTAGCTGTCTCGTGTTCCCGGCGCGGGTGAGCCGAGCCCGGGCAGGCCCGAACCTTCCTATGCGAGGCCCGGCTGGGGCTGGAGGTGGCGGCGCCGGCGCTGGGCGCCCGGGACGGTCCCGGGGTGACCCACCCGGCGTGGCGGCTGCCGTGTGTGCCCAGGGCTCGGGCTCGCATCGCCCTGTGCCGTGCCGGTGCAGGACACGGCAGGGCCGCAGCTCCAGGGGTGCTGCGGGACCTGGGGAGACCCCCGAGCCCCGGACTGGCAGGACCTCCAGGACGGGGGCATCGGCTGCGTTTGGAGGCTTCCTCGGCCGCCCTGCCTTCTGTGCCTCAGGCCAAGGCAGGGGTGACCCCTGTGCAGACCGGGCTGTTGTGGGCAGAGGTGGCTGTTCCTCTTCTCAGGCCTTTGCTCCCCAGCGCTGTGTTGTGTCCACCTGTTGTAGGCTATCCCTGCCTCTCCCCTTGAAACCCTTGGACGGGGCCACCCACGCAGTGTAGACCCCAGACATGGGTTCTGAGGAAGGATCGCTAGGGCCCTGCTCATCACGTTAATGTGGCAGAAGCCTCTGGCCGAAGGGCAACTCTTGGCAGTGCTTCCTGGGGCTGCCCTGGGCTCGGCCTGTAGCAGAGGGGCTGAAGATGCCATCCTTTCCCAGCCAACTGGGGCAAGAGGACCCACCCTTTGGTGAGGAAATGCTGTGGATGGGCCACCTCAGGAGCCGCTCAGAGCAGTGTCCCCTCCCCAGGAGGGATGCCAGTGAGCTTTGGCAAGGCTGAGCACCCTGGCTCAGGGCTCTGACGCTCCTTCTCTGCCACCAGCCTCGGCCCCTCGTGTCCCAAAGGCCCAGTCACCACCTCTGCTCAGCAGTGAGGGATGTGACATGGTGCTGCAGGGGTTGATCTCCATTGCCAGTGCCAGGCAGGGCCTTCTTATCTCACTGTCTCCCGAGCAAATGGCCACAGTGCCTGCCTGGGCTCCAGATAAGGGTGTGATTTACTGCTGGGCAGTAAATCATGTCTGCTGCCCTAGACTGCTTGGCTGTCCTGGCCTCAGCTGTGTGGTGGGGGTGGGAGCAGGAAGAGCAGCAGCTCTGGAGCTGCTGCTGCTTTGCTTGCCTTGTTTCCCCCTCACAGACCTTGCTGCCTGTTCCAGCTCTCCCCTTGTAGCCTCTTTCCACAAGTCCCTTCTTTATTGCTCTCCTGGGAGGAAGGGGCACAGCCTTCTGTGTGTCATTCTGCATCAGGGGTGGAGGAGGGGGCAGCTCTGCCCCCTTGGGCTGCCTCTGCTCTCCCTCCTTGCGTGTGGCTTTTGGGCGCTGGTTTTTGGGCTGGGCAGGGATCAGCTCCGACACTTGTCTAGGGTCACAGAGTGACTCTCGGCCCCTGACACTGTTTGCCGGTGTGGGTAAGGCCTCAGCAGAGCCAGGCTCAGCCTCATACTCCTGCCCTGCTGCATCCCAGCTCTGTCTTCCCTCTGATGGCAAGCAGGTGGCTTCCCTGGCTCCGTTGTCCTGTGTACCAGCAGCATGTCGTCACAGCTGCCATGGCCCCATCTGACTGCAGTCAGCGTGGAGGAGCAGTGTCTGCCTCCTGGTGCCAAGGCCCCTGCACTGGCAGGCTGGGGCAGGGCTGGCTAACTCCCTGTTTGTCCCCGAACCGCAGGTCGGAGTGCCAGACGAGAGGGGCTGTGCGTCTCTGCTCCCTGCCTGGGGCCTGCCCTGCTCTCTGCCAGCGATGGAGTACGTGGTAAGGACTTCGGTGGAGGACTAGGTGGCTTCGGTGGTGGATCCTGCCTGCCCTCTCTCCCTGCTGGGAGGGCCCCAGCCTCCTCCCCGGGTCTCCACTGGCGTCTCCCAACCCCTCCTCAGAGCGAAGGAGAGGTTAGATGTCGTGTGCTGCAGCTGTGATGTTTGGGGGAAAAAATCAGCTGTTGGTTGGATTTGAGTGTTTTCCTTTGCTTCCTCCCTGCCTTGGAGACTCGAGGTTGGCTGTCGTTGGACAGAGGGGGGGTCTCCAGCACAGAGATGAGGTTTGTACGTGCAGCCACCCGCTCCTTGCTGCGATTTCTTGCCAAACCACTGGCATGTTCCAGGTCTCTGACTCAGCTCCCAGTTTGTGTTTCCTGGGAGGATGTTGGTAGCAGGGCCCTGAGCGTCCCCTCTCTGCTTCTCTTCCTTGGCCTTGGCTGGAAGTCCCAGTCCCAGGTGCCTGAAAGTAGCCCACATCCCTCTGTTTCTCACAGTCCGGTGTCTTTTTGTGGTGGCAGGGCACATGGAGCAGCTTCCTTGGGGACAGTTGTTCCAGCTGCTCTGCTGGAGGGGCAGGAGCTCCTGCTGTCTGCCTGGCAAGCAGATGGGGCTTGGGGCTGCCTACTCAGGCAGGGGCAGGTTTTCTATATCTCCCCATGCCTCCAGGTTTGCCTTCTGCACTGGGAGCCCACTGGGAGGGAGGGCTTTGATGCCCTGGGGTGGGCTCTGGGGCTGAGGGACTGTAGTGGCAGCTCTTCTGGTCTCCAAGGGCTGGGAGCAGCAATGCAACTTGTCACATCACCACAGTTGATGTGGGCAGGCTGGCCTCAAAGGTCCTGAGAAAATCAGGAATTACTTCAGCTGATAAAAGCAGAGGTGTGTCTGAGCAGGGGCTGTGGCTATGGGGTTCATCAACCCTTTGCTGCCTGGCAGGGATATGGCAGCTCCAGGCCCTGGGGTGGTGGCAAGGGGGCAAGGAGACACTCCTGCCCCCAAGCAGTTCCCTTCTGCTCTTAATCCTAGGAGGGCCCTGGGGAAGTGTCAGGACCCATGGAGCTGCTGTGCTGGGTGACCCCAGCCCCACATCCACTAGTGGCTAGCCCCTTGTGGGTAAACCCTGCTGCCCCCGCAGCCATTTGACACCACCCAGCTGGGCTCCCCTGGCACCGGGGCTGTGCTGGCCCCTCACCGGGCGGGCGGCTTCCTGGTTCCCTGGTCCCAGGCTTCCTGCTTTTCTTTAGAGCAGTGGTGCTGCCGGCCACAGGAAGGTCACAGTGCCGGCCAGGGGCCCCTGGCGGGGATGAGCACTGTGTGGGACGGCCAGCACAGGTTCCCTGTGCCCACAGGACCCCCCAGGCTGAGGTGGGGGCTGGCGTTGGCAGAGCTGGTGTCACTGACCCACTGCCACGAGCCACAGCTGCTCACATTGTGCAGGAGGCAATTTCTAGCTGCATCCTGGCTTTTTCCTTTCCCTATCGCCGTGGCAGTGTGCCAGGCTTTGGGAAGTGGGGCAGGGCAGCTGCCCGTGCTGAGCAGTGCTGGGTGAGGGCTCCAAAGCCGGGAGAGCCCTTCCCTTGGTCTGGATTTACCTGGTTTTAGGTTGGTGGCCATTTTATAGAGCGTGTAGTGGTTGGGAAGGCTCTGGCCCGTGGTGTGTCAGGGGTTGGCTCTGCCTGAAATTGCTACCTCATCCCACAGGTGGTGGAGGGGGGAGAGCTCTTATTCCTCGGTGGGGCCAAGGCTGTGGAGGACAGCACAGCCAGGCTGCCCCGAGTTCCTGCTGCACACAAGTACCCCAAAGATGAGGGAACAGGGAGGACCTGCCCTTGAGCACTCTGATCCACAGGTGGGAGCCCTGCCTGGCTCCCCATGGCTGAAGGGGCCAGTTTTTGCCCCCCGGCATGCTCCCGCTAGCTCCGCCTGTGACCTTGATTTTTCTGCTCCAGATAGGCGCTGGGTCCCCACCCCTCGCCGGGAGCCCCTCCTGCGCTGCGCCCCAGCCCCAGCGCAGCCCCTGCCGCGGGCAGAGCCTGCCCTGCCGCCCGTGAGTCAGCACGGCCCTTCCGATCAGCCACAGCCCCTTCTTCTCTCAGCGATGAGCTGCAGCCTCTCCCTCCGGCTCCCCACCACGGCTGGGAGTCCGTGCTGAGACGCTGCCTTGCCCGGCGCGCAGCCCACCTGTATCCTGCACCTGGCCAACCCTCCAGGCGAGATCCGTGCTCTCTCAGGACTGGATGTCCCCGGCATTCCAAGCAGCTGCGAGCACTGGTGTCCTCTCAGCATCGCTGCTCCCCCCAGCAGAGCCCGGCGAGCCAACGGCGGCCGCTCGCCACTGGCACGTGGGTTTGCGTGGCGCTGGCCGCCACAGAAGGACCTTGTTCTTCCCTCCTGGATGGTGCTCAGAGCGGGGCTGGGCTGGGCTTGGATGCGTTCTGTGGCTGCCTTGTCTCCGGGCTTTAAATATTCATGCTTTTGATTTCCTCTTAGCGGCGATCAGGCAGCTCAGGGGCCAGAGTGAGCGGCCGGGGCGGAGAGCGGCTGTGCTGGACCAAGCAGGGCAGAGGGAGCTGGATCCAGCCCCTGGATGAAGACAATGGGATTTGCTGCCGGCCCAGTGCTGGAGTGGCAAGGGGCTTGAGGACCTGCAGGCTGGGGACAGAGCATTCTGAACTCTCCTCCCTGTGCCAGCGGCTCCCCGGGGGCATCGCTGCGGCCCCATTTCCTCCCTGCTGTGGCGCGTTGCTCTCGGTCTGAGCGGATCTGCACATCCTCTCTGACGCCGATCGCAATCGATCGGCTGTGCCTGCGCCAGGCGGCCCCTGGCCCCGCTGCCCAGCACCGCGAGCCCTGCTCTCTCTGCCAGCCATGCCGGGCTGGCGTGGACCTGGCGTGGAACTCGGCCGAGCCTTCTGCTTGGGGGCACCTTCCTGGGGGCTGCAGGCGCTTGGACTCTCCATGGGGCCCCTGTGAAGTCCAGCTGGCTGCCTCCACCCCGCTGCCACTCTGGACAGGGCGGCCCTGGTCCTTCTCACCTCTCTCCACCATGGATCTCCTGCAAAAGAGCAAATACAGCCACCTGCGGAATGAGTCTGTCTCCTCTCTGGAGGAGGCCGTGGGGGGCCCGTCCTCCCCTGTGGAGTCCCTTGCAAGCACGCAGGCTCTGCCTGGCTCCCTGTCCTCCTCCTCCTCCCTTGGTGCCACGGCGCCTCCTGGGGACCTCTTACCCGAGTCGGAGGACAGCCCTACCACCCTCTGCTCCTTCTTCCCCAAAATGGCCAACCTGAAGCTCTCCAATCCTGCCAACCTGCTCAGCTTGCGAGGTTCTTCAGCTGGCAGCAGCCCAGGGGAACCCGGGACCCCTGGGATGCTGGCATCAGTGCCAGGGGGTGCTGCCAGCTCTGGCTCAGCAAGGCCTGTCACTGTCTGTTCCCAGGATATGAACAAGCTGAGCTGTGGGAAGAAGACACGGGTGGAAGGCGGCCAGCTGGGGGGTGACGAATGGACCCGCCACGGCAGCTTTGTCAATAAGCCCACCCGTGGCTGGCTGCACCCCGATGACAAGGTCATGGGCCCCGGGGTCTCCTACCATGTCCGGGTGAGCGCTGGGGACTGGGTCAGAGTGGGAAGGGTCACCGTGGGAATTCGGGAACCTCCTGGCATGCTCCTTGGAGGTAGGGGGGGAGGGCAGCAGGGTGGGGCAAGTGGGCAGTGGGATTCCCAGGGAGGTCACCACTGGGGAGTTGGGGTGCTTGAGGCC
Source organism: Platyrinchus mystaceus (assembly GCA_035041135.1). NCBI lineage: Eukaryota > Metazoa > Chordata > Aves > Passeriformes > Tyrannidae > Platyrinchus > Platyrinchus mystaceus. Next base: position 1,961,898 of record JAWWLV010000078.1, read on the forward strand.
CCAGCCCCCTCCCTGGCAGCACGGGGAGTGAACCCTGTGGCTGGCCAAACTCACCTTGCTCTCTTGCCCAGTACATGGGTTGTGTGGAAGTGCTCCAGTCCATGAGGGCTCTGGATTTCAACACCAGGACACAGGTCACCAGGTGAGCTCTGCCTCTCCCCAGGGGCTGCTGCTTTTGGGGAGGGGTGAGGGGGGCTGTCTGAGTCCCACACAAGCCCCTGGTGGCATGTGGGGTTTTCAGTAGGGGTAAGGCTGCTGCAGCCCATCAGACACTAACCACCAGTGCGCTCTCCCCAGCCGGCGCTGCTGGGGGGCTTCCCTTTTGTCACCTTGTCACTCCTGTCCTGGTTCCCATGTTCTCAGTCCTGTGAGTCCTGTGGGCAGTCTTTGGGTGGGCCAGGCACTGGGGGACTGACATCTCTCTGCGTTCCCTGCAGGGAGGCCATTGGGTTGGTGTGTGAGGCTGTGCCTGGTGCCAAGGGAGCTGTGAGGAGGAGGAAGGTGAGGCCAGGCTGGGGAGCTGCTGGGGGAATGTGCATGGTTGGCTGGGCATGGGGCAGAGGATCAGATTCCAGCCTGGCTGGCTGTGCTGTGCTGTGCTGTCAGCCCAGGGCTCTGATCTCTCACTGTGGCTCAGGCCAGAGCCTGTGGTGAGGATGAGGTGCCCATCTCTGCTGTGGGGATGTGCCCTGTCCCCCTGCCAGCTAGGCTGTGTCTGGCCTGGGGAGCCCTTTCCCACCCTGCCCTTTGCCCCCAGCCCTGTGGCCGCTCCCTGAACTCCATCCTGGGCAAGAGCAACTTGAAGTTCGCTGGCATGCCCATCACCCTGACCATCTCCACCAGCAGCCTCAACCTCATGGCCTCAGACTGCAAGCAGGTGAGAGTGGGAAGGGGTGGGAGCCGGGCTGGTTTTGGACTAGCAGGAATCCTCATGTCCTCTACCCCAGGTCTAGCAGGGAATGTTCCCAGCCTCGCAAAGGAATCTCTGGGTGGGCTGTGTGATTTGCTGAGTGCCCACCTCCCTGCAGTCCCCAGGGCTGAAGAGGTGGGAAGAATATCCCACATGCTTTGTGGGATCTCTCCTGGAGATTGTGAGACCCAAGTCCCCCTGCCTGGGGCCAGGTCTTGTGGTTTTGACCCTGCTCTCAGTGGCCCTGGTGATGTCCCAATCCTTATCCTGGCAGCCTGTGGCTCATAACCAGGGCTCCAGAGACTTGTGAGGCCCCATGGCAGGCCAGCCCTGGGGGGAGCAGGACGTGCCATCCCCAGCTGGGTGCCCAGGAGTTCCTGGCTCTGTCCAATGACCTCTCCACCTTGCAGATCATCGCCAACCACCACATGCAGTCCATATCCTTCGCGTCTGGGGGAGACCCGGTGAGTATGCAGAGTCCCCATCCCTGCCCCCTGCTAGGGACTGGTGCCTCTCCTGTCCTCTTCTGAGGTCTTGGGCCCTGTGATCCCTGGCAGCCCTTTCTCACTGCTGGTGTCTCACCCACAGGACACAGCCGAGTACGTTGCCTATGTTGCCAAAGACCCCGTCAATCAGAGAGGTGAGGGTCCTCAATGCCAGAGCCCCATTTTGGGGGTGTTCAGATGCAGCTCAGTGCAGGGGAAGGTGCTCGGTGACCCTTAAGGAAGCTCTGGGGTGCACAGGGCAGGTCAGGTGAAAAACCTCACTGCTGGAGTTCTGCAATCCCATCCCACCATTTTCTGCCCAGCCTGCCATATCCTGGAGTGTCCTGAGGGCTTGGCACAGGACGTGATCAGCACCATCGGCCAGGCCTTCGAGCTGCGCTTCAAGCAGTACCTGAAGAACCCCCCAAAGCTGGTGACCCCCCACGACAGGTCAGGGCAGGGTTGTGTGAGGAGGATAAAGGTGGGAGGGTGTCTGAGATCAGCTTTGGAGAGGGAATGCAGCCCTGGCTGCTGTCGTGGGCTTATCTGCGCTGTGCCTTCCCAGGATGGCAGGGTTTGATGGCTCTGCCTGGGATGAAGAAGAAGAGGAACCAGCCCCGGATCACCAGTACTACAATGACTTCCCTGGCAAGGAGCCTCCCATCGGGGGGGTCGTGGACATGCGGCTGCGGGATGGGGCCACTCAGACCCCGAATCACTTGGGGGCCACGCTGGTGAGGCTCTGGGCACGTCCTCTTGGGAAGGCTCCATCTTACAAGGGAGATGCAGGGACCCTGACTGGGCTGTAGGTTCTGCTTGGGGTTATCCCACCATCAGGGCCATGGGATATGTCTCCCCAGTGTTTCTGGCAGCCCAGGGTGTGGGGAGTGGGAAATGGAGGGAGCAGGAAAGGGAGTGGGGGCTCACCACTGCCTCTCCCTGCAGCCTGTGGGCCAGTCCAGTGGGGAGCATGATCCCCAGAAGCAGCACACTCCTACCCAAGGTAACGTGACAGGTGTGCCCAGTCCCAGTCTTCTTCCCTGGACCCCGAGTTGGGGGCTGAGGTGGGCTGGAAACCTACTGACCCCAGTGCTCTTGGTTAGCAGGGAGAGAGAAATACCCAGCTCCAGCGGGCACGTCTGGCCGCATGGACCTGTTTGATGACCCATCCTACGTCAACGTGCAGAATGTGGACAAGACACGCCAGGCCCCAGCCACAGGAACCTCAACCACAGCCAATGGCAGCACACAGAGGGACCTCTTCGACATGAGTGAGTGGGGTGGCAGCTGCAGCGAGGGCAGGGGTGGGTGGCTGCGGGCGTGGTCATGGTCCACCTGCTCCTCTGTCCCTGCAGAGCCCTTTGAAGATGCCCTGCGTGTACCCCCGTCCGTGCCAGTGGGGCTGCCCCCTGCCCAGGTGGTGGCCTCCATGGAGGAGCAGCTGAGAAGAGAGCCCTGGTACCATGGGAAGATGAACCGCAAAGAGGCTGAGAAGCTGCTGAAGGTGAACGGAGACTTCCTGGTGCGGGAGAGCACCACCACCCCAGGCCAGTACGTGCTGACTGGCCTGCAGGGTGGGCAGCCCAAGCATCTGCTGCTTGTCGATCCTGAGGGAGTGGTGAGTGCACGTTGGGGCCTGGGATGGAGCTGGGGACAGCTGGGGGGGGTTAAAAGAGACCACCAGGGCATTGGGGGGTCCGCACCACTCATCAGGGGACACGTCTCAGCTGGCTTAGGGGATTGAGAGGGCCTGGTGGAGCGTGGGGGTGAGATGCCATCTGTGCCCAGCCTGTGCCATGGAGGATGGTGGCTTTAGCACCCCGTGGGCACCGACAGCCTCCCAAGCAACCTTTTCCTGGTGCCCCAGGTGCGGACGAAGGACCATCGCTTCGAGAGCGTCAGCCACCTCATCAGCTACCACATGGACAATCACCTGCCCATCATCTCAGCTGGCAGTGAGATGTGCCTGCAGCAGCCGGTGGAGAGAAGACTGTGAGCGCCCAGGGGGGCCCTGTGCACAGTCCCCCCAGTGCACAGTCCCCCCAGTGCACAGTCCCCCAGCCCTGTTCCCTGCCCCAGGGAGCCCTCAGACTCTGCTGGGTGCTCTGCCTGGGACTGAGCATGGACTTGGCTGAGGACCTGTCTCCCTTCACCATGTGAGACTGGTGGCCATGGGGGGCTCGGGCTGTGATTGCCTGTGGGACGGGGGCTGCTATTGCACAGCCCCTGCCCCTCCTGCCTCTGCACAGCAGCTCAGCTCCCACCAAAACCGAGCCCTGCTGCTGTGCCACGGCCACTCTGGTGCTTTCCAGCACGGGCTCGGGTCTGGCAGGTCTGAGCCCTCCTGAGCTGGTGGCAGCCTGGCCTTGTCTCTGGCACCTGGGCCAAGGAAGGGGGCCCGTGGGGGGCTCAGCTCTCCCCAGCACGAGGCCCAGCCGGCCCCACAGCGCCTGTACCGGATCACTTTATGTGTTAACTCTGTGCCTTGACCCCGCAGGTCCCACACTCTTATGCAAGGGCAGGGGCTGGGGACAGAGCCCCCCCGTGCTCCCAGCACCCGTTCCCCCCCCGTGCCGTGCTCATGCTCCAGGACTTGCGCCACGACATCCCCTCCCTGCACGGGCGGCTCTTGCAGCCCCGGGGGGGTGGCGGGAGGACCCCCCTGCATGCACAGCCTGACTCCCTGCAAGCCAAAGCGCGGCCCTGCCCCCCCCGCAGCCCCGGGGCCCTCTGGCCCCACTATACCAAAGGAACTGGTGGTTGTATATTAAAGCTGGTATTTCTCTAGGCCCTGGCTGGTGTGAGCTGGAGGAGGGGATACCGTGGGCGGGGGACCCCCGCGGGCCCTACGGAGGGTCCTTTCTCCTTTCTCTCCCCCCCCGGGCGCTTGTAAATGGTTCGGGACGCGTGTTTCCCCCTTTCTCACTTCACTTGGTTTGGTCCGAGCGGCGGTGGGGGCGGGGCGGGGCAGGCGGTTGATTGACGTGTCGTGCGCGCGCCGTGGTTGGCTCTGCGCGCTCCACCCCGCCCTCCGCGCGCCGTGATTGGCCCCGCTCGCTCCGCCCTGCCCCTCGCGGACCGCGATTGGTCCCGCGAGGGCCCCGGTCGCAGTCCCGGTTCCGGTTCCGGCGGGGCCATGGCGGCGGCGCGCGCGCCCTGAGGGGCCATGGCGGCCCCGCACGCAGAGAAGCTGGAGGGAGCCGTCCCGGCCCCGCCGCCCCCGCCGGGGCCCCCGCACCCCGCGGGCAGCGCCACCGCCGGCGGGCCCGGGCGCAAGCAGGGGAAGGCAGGTGAGCGCCAGGGCCGAGGTGGGTGGAAGGGGGTGGGGGTCCCCCCAGCCCCCGCTGACGCGACCCCTCTTGTCCCCGCAGGGCTGCAGATGAAGAGCCCCGAGAAGAAGCGCCGCAAGTCCAACACGCAGGTAAGCGCCGGGCCCGGGGGTCCCGGGGAGGGGTCCCCAGCAAAATCCTGACCGCCGCCTTCTCCCCGCAGGGCCCCGCCTACTCGCACCTCTCGGAGTTCGCGCCGCCACCCACTCCCATGGTGGACCACCTGGTGGCCTCCAACCCCTTCGAGGATGACTTCGGGGCCCCCAAGGTGGGGGCGGCGCCCGCTCCGTTCCTGGGCAGCCCCGTCCCGTTCGGCGGGTTCCGCGTGCAGGGCGGGGGGATGTCGCCGCAGGTGCCCCCCGGCTACGGCGGGGGCCCGCAGCCCCTGCGGAGGCAGCCCCCGCCCTTCGCCCCTGGGCAGATGGGCCCGGCCTTCAGCATGGCCCCCCAGAACCCCAACTACGTGCAGGGCGGGGGCCTGGGCTTCGCCGGGCAGCCCTTCAGCCAGCCCCTCGGACAGAACTTCAGCCCCCCCATGGGGCAGCTCATGCAGGGCCCCGTCGCGGGCTTCGGGCCCATGATTTCCCCCACCATGGGGCAGCCCCCGCGGGGTGGAGGGGACATGGGCCCCGGGCCGGCCCTCAACCCCCCCGGAGGGGGCCCGGCGGTGGCTCAGCGCTTCAGCCAGCCCGGCAACCTCTTTGGACAGTCGCCCCTGCAGCGCCCTGGGCCGAACCTGCCCCCCTTGCCGCCCACTGCCAGCCCCTTCCCTGGGGCCGACCCCACCTTCCCTGCAGGTGGCGAGGAGGGGGGCGGCAAGAACCCCCCGCCCAGCGCCTTTGCCCCGGAACAGCACTCGGGCTCCCCCGCCGCCGTCAACGGGGCACAGCCCAGCTTCGCCCCTGGCAGTGCCACCCGCGGCAGCGGCACCCCCGACACCAACAGCCTCCCGCTGCCACCCCCCGGGAAGGCCCCTGGAGCCCCCTCCAGCCACCAGCCACCCCCGGGGCTTGTGTACCCATGTGGGGCCTGCCGCAGTGAGGTCAACGATGACCAGGACGCCATCCTGTGCGAGGCCTCTTGCCAGAAGTGGTTCCACCGGGAGTGCACGGGCATGACGGAGAACGCCTACGGGCTGCTCACCACTGAGGCCTCAGCTGTCTGGGCCTGCGACTTCTGCCTCAAGACCAAGGAGATCCAGTCTGTCTACATCCGGGAGGGCATGGGACAGCTGGTGGCCGCCAATGATGGCTGAGCCTCCCTCCTGCCGCCATGTACAGCTCCCCATACCGACTTAGGACCAAACCCCTGTTTTTTGTAGCTGTCACCCCCTCCTCTGCCAGCTGTGGCTGCTCCCCCAGGCACCACCGGCCACCGGGATCCACCAGGGGACAGTGCCCAGGGGAGCCGGGATGGGTCTGGCTGTGCTGTCGCCAGCCCTTTGGTGTGGAGAGGGCTCTGGCCCCGGTGCACCGGCCCTGGGAGGGCTGAGGCTTTCCTGTGCCCTTCAGCACTGCCCAGTTCGGCCAGTGCCCTCGCAAGGGGCTCCTCCCGTTGGTGTGCAGCGGTCCCAGTGCCCCGTGTACATAAACGGGCCAGTTCCAGTGCTTCTTGCTCCCCTGCCCACACCCGGTGATCCCGGTACCCACTCGCTCCCTCTCCCCACCCCCCCAAGGGTCCCTCTGTTATAGCCAATCGTTAAATGGAAACTTTTGTACCGTCGCTATAAAACTCTGAAACGCGCGTTTCGGTGTGTGTCCGAGCGGAATGTCCAGCGGTGTTGGTGTCTGTCCGGTACCGGGGGGTTCAGGGGTTCTGTATCTGCCCGGTACCGGGGGGGTTCAGGGGGGTCGGTGTGTGCGAGGGTGGTGTCCGGGGGTTGTCGGTGTCTGTCCAGTACCGGGGGGGTCAGGGGGGTCGGTGTGTGTCCGGGGCGTGTCGGTGGGACGGTGGGGGTGTTGCCCGGTCCCGGTGGGGCCGCGCGCCCGTCCCGCCCCCCGCGCGCTCCATTGGCCGCTCCCGTCACGTGTGCGCCCCGTTCCCGGGGGCGGTGGCGAGACCGGCGAAAGTTCCCGGCGGGACGCGGCGGTCGCAGGTACCGGACCGGGCCAGACGGGCCCACGGGGCGCGGTCGGGGCCGCATGGGGCGGAGCGGGGGGGGGGATGTCACCGACAGCGCCGTCCCCCTCACCGCCGGGCCGCTTATGGGTCCCGGCAGGCTGGGGCGGAGGGGGAAGGGCGGGGGCTGCTCGAGATCCCCCTCCCGGTGCCGCCGCTTTGCTTTGGGGTGATGGGATCTCGAGCGGGGCCCCCGATGTCCCCACGTCGGGCCCCGCGTTCCCCCATGTCCCCATGCCGGGCCCCACGTCCCCCGTGCACCTGCCGGGCAGCATCACCGACTAAAAATACCCCGCGGCGGCCGCTGGGGTCGAGGGGGCGGCGCGGCTGGGCCCGTGCTCCGGGATGGCTCCCTGAAAACTCCGGAGGGTCCCCGGCCACAGGCATCGCTTGGGGGACTGGCTTGCACCGGCACCGTGGCTCTCCCGGTCCCATCCCGGGGGTACCAGGAGCAGCCAGGTCACGTCCCGCTGTTCGTCCGTGTCCTTGCAGGTGGCTCCGGGCTGTCCCCATGGCGGAGAAATCGGAATCCCGAGACTCAGAGAGCAGCTGGGTGCTGGCGGGCAGCGAGGTGAGGGCTGGGGACTCCCAGGGCCGACCCTGCTGCTAGGGATCTCCAGGGCAACATTCCTGGCAGCCCCGTGCCTGTGGACGCCTGGGGCAGAGCCCTTGGGCTGGGAATCCTGGGCAGACCCTCGGGGCTGGAGACCCCAGGACAGCCCTGATGCTTGGGACACCCTGGGGCAGCACCCCACTTCTTGGGCCCCCCTGGGCAGACCATGACAGCCTGCCCAGGGCTGTGGGCACAGTGGGGGACACAGAAGTTGGGGCTGAAGGTGTCACCCCGTGTCCCTCCCCGCTTCCCCCAGGGTCTGCCCATCGACACAGTGGGTCCGGAGCAGGATTCCCACGGGGCTGAGGATGAGGAACCGCAGGCAGAGGAGGAGGAGGAGGATGAAGGCACCCAGGACACAGCCACAGGCAGGCAGCCACCATGGGTATGGGGCAGGCCCGGTGTCACCCCCTGTGCCACCATCTCACCCCCATGCTCTGCCTCTCCCCAGCCGTGACCACCAACGGTGCCGCCACCTTCCCTGGCCAGACCCTGCACCCCGAGGTCAGCAGGCAGGGAGTGAGCTGGGACGGGGGGCCTGGAGGGCTGCTCCCCCCAGGGGGACACCCCACACACCAGCATCTGTGCCTGCAGGACCCAGAGGAGTGCACGGAGCCTGGGGCGTGGGCAGTGCCTGTCCCAGGTGGCTCCACGGAGTCCAGTGTGATGGAGGGCGATGAGCAGGAGGAGCCTGATGCTGAGGCTGAGCCACAATCCTGCCCTGGCACCCCCAAAGCAGGTGAGGACCTCGCAGGGCAGTGTTCAGAGGCAGACCCTCCCTGGAGGTCCTCCCATCCCCCATCAGGGCCACAGACAGAGGATGGGAGCTGCACCAGCAGTGACAATGACACAGAGGGGCTGCGGCGGCGGCAGGACCACAAGCCCCGTCCTGGACCCCCCACTGTCACGCGCACCACGCACCGAGGGACACCGGACACTGGTGACGAGGATGGGCTCAGTATGAGCAAGTACCTGCTGGGCGCCTTGGCACTGGTGGCTGTGGGGGTGCTGATCATCACTGGTGAGTGGGGATCCTGGTGGCTGGGGGCCCAGGGACAGTGTGGGGTCCAGACATCCCCCTTGTCCCCTCCTCTCACCAGGTGGCATCTACGACCCAGTGGATGGTGAGTATGTGGGACTGTCCCACCTGGTCAGGGGGACATCCCACAGCAGCCTGGATGCTCCGACCCACATCCTCCTCCACAGGCCCTGTGGAAAGTGTGGGGAGCTGGGACTTGGCTGTTGGGGAGCAGGAGTCGCTGCTGTCCACTGACAGCAATGTAAGGAGGGGTCCTGAGCAGGGCTGAGTCAGGGCAGGGGACGTCCCAGGTGCCCTCTGGCCTCCCAAACTTCCTGTCCCCCAGGACTCACAGCAGAAGCCACCTCTGCCAGATGCTGGGGACCCCCAGAGCATGCAGTCCATGAGCCAACTCCTGGACAAGCTGGCCAAGGAAAACCAGGAGATCCGGCTCATGCAGGCAGAGCTTCAGGTAGGTGCCTGGCATCCTGGTGTTGTGTCCCAGTGGTGCTCTGCTGCTCCCACCTCTCTCAGAGCCCCCTCCCTCTGCTCCAGGCGCATAAGGATGAGCTGCAGGCGCTGCTGCAGAGGAGCGAGGGCGAGGCGGCGGCAGCGGGGGCGCAGCAGCAGGGCCTGGCCAAGGAGAACGCGCGGCTGCGCGCGGCTCTGGCGCGGGAGGTCAGTGCGCTGCGGGATGCCCGGGCCGAGCTGCAGCGCCTGCAGGCCACGGGGACACCGAGCAGCCCCAGGGGGCCAGCGGCAGAGCAGCCCCATGCCACAGGTGTCCCAGGGCACGGCAAGGCCACGGCACGGTGGCATGGTGCGCTCAGTGTGCTGCGTCGGGAGCTGGCGGACACCCTGGAGCGTGTGCGGGGCTCTGGGGATCTCCAGGGGCTTGTGGAGGAGCTCAGCACCCTGGAGCAGCACCTGGGCCGGGTGCTAGAGGCAGAGGGGTCCGGGTCCTTCCCCACACCCCGAAAGAAGCCGATCAAGGTTGAGAAGGAGAGCAAGTGGCACAAGCAGCACAGCACCAGGGGGGCCCCCCATGAGCGGGAGAAGAGAGAGCATGGCAAACCCCAGGGGCACAGGAAGGATTCCTGGTCCCCCCGGGAACACAAGCCAGGCAAAGGCTGGGGGAAACAGTCTCACAGGAGCCACCCCCAGCAAGGCTCCCATGAGCTGCCCCTGCTCAAGCGGTACCGGGCACCGCAGGGCTGCTCAGGGGTGGCAGACTGCGCCCGCAAGGAGGGCCGGGAGGTGCTGGGGACTGTGCTGGAGCCAGTGCAGAAGGCGCAATTCCTGCAGCTGCTGGAGAGCTTCATGGGGCGCCTGGGCTTGGGGGGGCGCTTTGGGGGGCTGGCAGCGCAGCTGGATGGGGTCTTTGGGGCCGACGGGGTCTTTGCCCACGACCGCCTGCGGTTCATCGACTTCGTGGATGATGTGGAAGAGCTGCTGGAGGAGGTGGCTCGGCAGGAGGGGGGTGACAAGAAAGCAGCCGATGGCTTCGAGGAGTACATGCTGCGGCACTACAGTGGGTGAGCTGGGGCAGGTGGTGCCAGGGGTCCCGGGGGATTTACCCCCTTGGCACCCCATCCCACGTCCCCTTCTCTTGCAGCACCTCTGGGAAAGAGTGGGGCCGGAGAGCCCCACAGCACCGTGACATGAGGGGGTAGAGCTAGGGGACAGCACCGTAGTGTTCCAGGATGGCTCCTCACCACAAGCCTTCAGCCACGCAAGGGCCCCCCATGGGCTGTTTCTGGGGGGCTGGGAGCTACCGTTGCACCCTGTAGGGCCGAGTAGGGCCAGGTCCCTGACGAAATGCACTGTGTGATGCTTGACTGCCACCATGAATAAAGTCACTGCTGGGCAGAGCTGTGTGGGTGTGGGGAAAAAGGGGTGCTGGGGGAAGGGAAAGGGAAGGTGTTGAGGGAAGATGGTCCTGGGGAAAGGGGGGTTTAGAGGAGGAATAGAGTGAGGAGGAAAGGAGAGACCAGAGGGGAATGGAGTGCTGTGGGGCAAAGAAGGGGTGCTGGGAGGGAAGAGAGGAGTGCAGGGGGGAAGAAGTGGTGCAGGGGGGAGAGGGAGAGCAGATGAAAAGACGAGGCAGAGGTGAGTAGGTGGTGTTGAAGCAGAAGGGGGTTGCTGGGGGAGAAGAGAGGGTGTTGGGGGAAGCTGGGGAAATGGGGGTGCTGGGAGGAAAGAGGGAGCTTTGGGTAGAACAAGGTACTGGGGAAAGGAGGGTTCAGAGGAGAATAGGGTGTGTAAGGAGGAAATGGGGAAAGGGAGGGCACGGGGGGCAGAGGAGTGCTGGGGGTGCGGGATGCGCTGGGGGGCGGGGCAGAGCCCGCCGTGTCCCCGGGGGGTTTGCGGGGCCTCCTCGGTGCTGTGCCGGCCCCGCCCGGCAGGGGGGGCCGTGGGACGGGCGGAGTCACCGGGGGCGGGACCGGAACGGGCCCGGGGCGGGTCCGAGCGCCGATGGCGGCGCCGCGCGCGGTGCTGCTGCTGAGCGGGAAGAGGAAATCGGGGAAGGATTTCGTGGCCGAGGAGCTGCGGAGCCGGTACCGGGCGGGGCCGGGGGCGGGCGCGGGGGCGGGGAAGGCCCCAGGGGCGGGACCAGTACGGGGGGATGGAGAGATCGGGACTCGGCCGAGCGGAGCCGGTGCCAGTCCCGCTGACCCCTCTCCCGCAGGCTGGGCCCCGACGTCTGCACCATCCTGCGCCTCTCCGGGCCCCTCAAGGAGCAGTACGCCAAGGTACCGCGGCCGTGCCACACTCCGAGCCGCGTCACACCCCCGCCGAGCTGTGCCAGGACACTCCTTGCCGTGCTGTGCCGTCCAACACCATGACATGCAGTGCTACACCGTGCCGAGCTGTGCCATGCTGCACCACACTGTGCCGCTCCCCACCATGCCGTGCCATGCCATGCCATGCCACCCTGATCTGTGCCAGGGCAAGCGCTGCGCCGTGCCATGCCGTGCCTTGCCACGCGCGTGCCACACCACACCGTGCCGAGCTGTGCCGTGCCCTGCCGCGCCGTGCTGTGCCGTGCAATGCAATGCTTTGCCATGCTGTGCCGGATTGTGCCACGCCACGCCGAGCCGTGTCAGGACATGCTGTGCCAAGCTGTGCCATCCCATGCTCATGCCGTTTCACATTGTGCCGTACTGAGCTGTGCTGAGCCATGGCATATTGCACCTGCCCTTGCTGTGCCATGCCATGTCACGCCGTGCTCCATGGCCCAGGCTGTGCGCACTGAGCCTTCTCTTCCTGCAGGAGCATGGCCTCAACTTCCAGCGGCTTCTGGATGCCAGTGCCTACAAGGAGACATTCCGTCAGGATATGATCCGCTGGGGCGAGGAGAAGCGTCGTGCCGACCCTGGTTTCTTCTGCCGGGCAGCAGTGGAGGGGGCGCTGCACCCGGTGTGGGTGAGCTGCTGGGGGGGGGAGGAGGGGTGCCAGGGGGGCTCAGGGTGGGCACTGAGGGAGCCCCCGTGCAGGTGGTGAGTGACACACGACGCCTCTCGGATGTGGAGTGGTTCCGGGACGTCTACGGGGACGTGGTGCAGACCGTGCGGGTGGTGGCTACTGAGGAGACAAGGAAGAGGAGGAACTGGGTATTTGTCACTGGTGAGCAAGTGAGGGGCAGCTTCCCCGAACACGGCACCAAAAACAGGGGTTGCCCCACGGGCGTGGGTCTGTTGCCTCCACTGCCATTCCTTGGCAGTGGGAGCCAGAGGCTTTGGATCAAGCCCCCAGCTCTGGGGGGGGGGAGCCACAGTGGGGGGGACAGACAGACAGATGGTGACTGTCCTTGGGGCCTCCCCGGGCTCTGCTGCTGCCAGGGGTGGACGACGCCGAGTCTGAGTGCGGACTGGACCAGGGAGTGGCCTTCGACTGGGTGATCACCAATGACGGGGATGAGCTGGCCTTGGGCGAGCAGCTGGAGACACTGCTGCAGTCGCTCCACAGAAGCCTATAGCTCCACGTTCCTCCACTGAGGCTTGGGGACCACATCTCCCCCTCCTCAGCCCCCAGCATCCCCCCCTCCGCCTCTTGCCGGCACTTCCTGTTCTGGAATAAAGCTCCGACATGGAGAACCACTGCCACGCTGGGGCCGTGCCTCATTTCTGGGGGAGGGACACACAGGCAGTCCCCCTCACCCCTGCCATGAATTCACCAGCTTTTGAGGGGCAGAGGTGCAGTTTAATTACTTCTTCCTGGGCAGGGGGGTCACCAGCTGGATGCTTTGTGGTGTCTTTTAATAGGGTTTCCAGCAGCCAATTCCCTACGGATTATCTCTGCTTCCCAAGCTCCTACCCTGATATTCACCGTGCAACAGCTGGGCATGGCTGGGGGGGTTCCTGGGTGGGCTGTGGGGTTGTAGAGGGGAATTAGGGCCCTTTATGTACATCTGTAGCTCCATATTTCATACTCTGGGTCTACCATCACCCTGACCCCCACCTTGGGGACGTGCTGGGGCACACATACACACACCCACGCCCCCCTGCAATCAATGGCGTGACCCACTCCCAGGGTTGAAGCACACACTCCAGCTGCTGCTTGTAATCTCCAACCTCTGTAAGGGGATTAGGGGGTTTTATACAAGGGGAGGGAGGATGCCCATGGGGGAACCCAGTGGGTAAAACTGGTGAGGGGTCATTAGGGACTTGTGCATCGATCGGGGTGCACCGGTCCCAGCACCCGGTGCAACCCGATGCACTACAAGTCCCGAACGACCCCGCAGAGATGCAGGAACCGGGGGTGTGATGAGGGGGGGAGATACAAAGCGGGGAGCGGGCGGGGATGATGTCAGCCTGCGGGGAGCCCCAGCGTGGCCAATGGCGCTGCGGGGCCGGGCCAGCGGCAGCGGCGGGGGCGGTGGCGGCGGCGATAGCGGAGAGCGCACGGCACCCATTCATGATCCAGCGAACGGGGCCGGTGGCCAGTAAAGCGGGACCGGTGCCCTGTAAAGCGGCGCCGGTACCGCCGTTATGGAGACATCGGGGCATCTCCACGATTCGGGCGTGGGGGACTTGGAGGAGGATGGTCGGTGTCCCTGCCCGCTACCGGGGGATGAACGGTCACCGCCGCCGCCCTCCTCGCTGCCGCCGCTTCAACACAGCCTGTTGCACTCCTCGCCCGGGTCGTTACGGGCCCCTCCTCCTCCTCCCGCCGCCCCCGCCGCCCTCCACCCTTCCTCCCGCCACGGCAGCCAGCTCAACCTCGGCGACCACCCAGCGGGCTCTGGGGTGGCGAGTGGCAAACACCGGCAGCCCAGCCCCTTGGTCCATCGGCGGGACAGCAACCCCTTCACCGAGATTGCCATGAGCTCCTGCAAGTACAGTGGAGGGGTGATGAAGCCCCTCAGCCGACTCAGCGCATCCCGACGGAACCTTATCGAGTCTGAGCCAGAGGCACAACCCCTGCAGCTCTTCGGTGCTGGTGGACCTCCAGAGATCGTTGTCTCGCGTGAGGACAACCATGCACCCACCACCCGCCGTCCTGCCCGGCCGCCCGCCCGCCCGGCCCCCACCACCTTTGCCAAGGGGCCCAAGCGCAAGGCACAAAACATCGGCTACCGGCTCGGGCACCGCCGGGCACTCTTCGAGAAGAGGAAGCGCCTCAGTGACTACGCGCTCATCTTCGGCATGTTCGGCATCGTTGTCATGGTCATCGAGACCGAGCTCTCCTGGGGGCTCTACTCCAAGGTACCGATGGGGCCAGGGGGCTGTGTGTGGGGTTGGTGGCACCAGACGGTGGCTGGTGGGGTGAGCATGGAGCTGTTTGCCCCATCTAGTGTCCCACGGGATAAACACAGAGCCATTTGGCCCAGATGGTGTCCCATAGGGTAGACATGGAGCTGTTTGGCCCATCCAGAGTGCAACAGGGTCGGACAGGCTGGCGGGGTGCTGATGGGGTGTCCCCAGGGCCCTAGCGGATGCTGCAGCCACAGGTGTTGGACAGGCAGCCACAGGACCGTGGGCTGCCAGGGCTGTGAGCCAGTGGGTGCTGTGCCGAGTCCTGCCCCACGCACCCGCAGCGACGGGCACTTGACCCACCGAGGTCTGCAGTGCCTGTTGCTGCCGTGGTCAAGTGCTCCTCAAAGCGCCCTTGGTAGTGCAGCAGAGCACCCCCTCCCTCCTCCTCCTCCTCCACACCCCTTCCTTCCATTTTTTTTTCCTTCTTTTTTTGCAGGACAGTGTCTTTTATTTATAATTCTCCCCCCCACGTCCCTTCCAGCTCCTGCTCCCGGGCTGCGCTGGTTGGCAGTGATATGAATAACTCTTTGTATAGACATCTGTCATGTTATTTATACCTATCCAGAGAGGGGAAGGCATCGGCACCCGCGCCAGCACCCATGGGCGTCAGAGGGACGGTGCTGCCGAGGGGGCTGGGGGGCAGCCAGCGGGGGTCCCTGTGCCACAGTGCCACCAGTGGAGGGGAAGGAGCAAGGTGGGAAGGGGGTTCTCACCACTTTCTGCCATTATCCAGCCTGGGCAGTGGGGAGGGCAGTGTGGGTGGAAGCGGTGGAGGAAGGGAGGGACGTGGCTGGGGGTCCCATGGGTATGGAGGACCCTGCTGCCTCCCCACAGAGCTGCCTGGTGGGGGGGCTCCTGAGTGCTGTCTGTCCACGGCTGACAGCATCAGTGGGCGTGAGGGGGCTGCAGGCAGCAGTTCCACTGCTCTGTCCAAGGCATTGGGAGGCCTTGGTGCCAAACTGGCATCCCCACTTCCCCTGCTGAGGGAGACGGACGCTTCACTGCCAGAGCCTTTTCCTAGTGGTTCCCACTCTCCTTTGGCAGGAGCAAGGCCAAACCACTGTCCCCCATCTGTGCCTGTTGAGCTACCTGTTGAGCCGCGGCTGCCCTCGCAAGCTCCATGTGCCTGCTTGCCTGGCACCGGGGGGGGCTGTTCACCCTCACCAAGCTGCCAGCAGCACCGCTGCCACGCTCGCTGGCCCCGGAACACTGGCCTGCTTTGTCAGCTGGGGAAGACCCTGTGAGTCAGCTCTTGCCGCCATGCAGCAGCTGTGACCTGCTGCTGCACCCCTGCCCCACTGTGATGTGAATGCTTGTGCTGACAAGCACAGGGTGCAGGGGAGTCCCTGGGCCCTGGCCTCCCCAGGCCCTTGGCCAGAACTACAGCAGTGGGGCTACTGGGTATAAATTCATCCCCATCAGCTCCCACTGGGAAACCAGAGCTCACTAGCAGGGACAAAGCTGTGAGCATGGGAGCACCTATATAGGGTCAGGACCAGCTGCTGTTGTGCAGACTGGGGTGTAGGTGCTGCTGGCACTGACCCAGCTCCAACTCTGCCCCATAGCCACAGCCACACTACCACATGCTCCCAGCCAGAGGGTGCCGGGGCTGAGTTGGGAAGGGAGGACACAGTGGCCAGGGTTTGCCTGCTCCATGTCTGTCAATCCAGTGTGGGCAGGACAGGGCCTCTCCTGCCTGTGGGACGGCACTGCTGCTTCCCACCACCTGAATGGCACCACTAGGGTGAAGCATCTTGCCATTCACATGGTGCAGTGGGACATGTGCTGCAGGTGCCAAGGTCTTGCCCCATTTCAGCCAAGATCCCATGTTGCTTGCTGTGAGCATGGGATCCAGGAACAACTCTTTGGACCTGACACTGGCAGGAGGTAAATGTAGTGGGTAACATATGCCAGGTGAACCAGTGGATGCCCGTGCATCAGGCAGGGTTGGTGCCGCTGGGAAGACTCTGGCTAGAGCTGCCTTGCCACATTTCTGCCCCGGAGTTTGCCTATTAATAGCTAGTATTTGGTCCCAGCACTTCTCTCAACACCAGCCATTATATCCACACAATTGTGCGGCCAGAGCCAAGTCGTTAACAATGCGTCACCGCCTCCGCAGCAAATAGTCCCTTCTCCGCGTGCAAACACCCCGCAGGGATGAGGAACACCGGTGAGAGGGAGCCGAGGGAGACTGAAGGCAGCCCAGCACCCTGGCGAGCCAGGGAGGGCCTGCTGTGAGCATGTCATGAGTGTGCCAGGTCTCACCGTAGCAGGGATGGGGGGGGGCTGTGGGATGGGTGCAGCAGCAAGGAAATTTGGTTTAGGGATAACAACTTGGTGAGATGCTGTTAAAACCCTGGCACCTGTGGGGTCAGGCTGTGGCTGCACTCACATGAGCTTACCGATGTCCAAAGGAGATGGTGAATCCTGTTCTTCCCAGTGGAGTCCTGGGGATCAGCCACTTCTGCCACCAGTGAAACGGGCTGGTTTAATTTACGTAGGACTAATTAGCAGGAGGACCTTGGCCACCCATTTGGGTGCCATAATATTGGGCTCAGGCTGGATGGGGCCAGGGTGCTACATCACACCTCTCAGTGAGGGGAGGCTGGGAACTGCACTCAGCAGAATTAAATTTAAAAAAGAGTTTTGGAGAAAGGGCCCACACTGCTGGTGGTACCAGTGGTGTTGGATGCCAGAGGTGCCAGTGCTGATGGTGCTGATGGTGCCCTCGCTACCATGCCAAGCTGCTTAGGGGGGCTGAGGCAGCCAAAGTGCTATTGAGGGGGAGATAGTAGGTGTTGGGGGGCAGCACCTTCCTTGGGGTGTGGAGCCAGGGCCAACAGTGTCCTACAGCTGCACATCCCCTAATGCCTTCCTCGCTCTTGCCCTGCAGGACTCCATGTTCTCCTTGGCCCTGAAATGCCTTATTAGCCTCTCCACTGTCATCCTGCTGGGCCTCATCATTGCCTACCACACACGGGAGGTGCAGGTAGGTCCTGACATCATCAATGCCAAGTGAGGGGCTGCTGGGTGGGCTGAGGGATTTTCCAGCTGCCTGGGTGGGACATAGTACCTTGACCTCACCACGTGCATGGAGACTCCTTCCTCCTTGCCAGGGCCTTGGGAGGCAGTGAGGCATCTCAGGGACAGTCAGGCCAAGCACTGAGGGGTCTGTCTGGGCCTCGGGTACCCAGTGGATCTGCTGGTGGCTGGGGGAAGCTGTGGCCAGGAAGGGCTTGGACCAGCTGAGGTGCCAAGGAAAGCTGTGAAATCCTTACCTAATCAGGGCTGCACATTCTCTTCCTCCTTGGGAAGTTAAAGGGCTCCCAGTTTGTGGCAGGAAGGCTGCACTTCCCCACGGGAACCAGCTTCGGCACGATGCCGTCCTGTCTCAGGCATGGGAGGAATGAATCACCAGTCAGGAGAAGGAGCATCCCGGGAAGGGATGTTGAAGCTCCCAGTCCTGAGTGCACCATAATCCCAACTTGTCCCTCTCGGGGCTGGGAGCCAGTGGGGTTTTCATCCTAGTCCCTGCCTGCTTCTGTCCCTGCATCCCTCACTCCAGGTCAGCCTGCCTGCACCAGCTCAGCCTGCCTGCACAGGGACCAAGCCTGGGGGTGGGTTGCTCAGAGCAAGTACTTGGGAGCTGTGGTGTTTGCTGGAATAATATTTACCCTGGGGTGGCGACAGTCAGGGTCAGCCAGGCGAGCTTTGCCCTGGTGCTTGTGGCTTCCTCTGCTTGTTGTTCTTGGCAGCGGGTTGTGCAAACACAGCGTCCACCCTCACAGCCCTCAGGTCATCCCACCTCTCCCGCCTTGACCAGAGGAAAAATGCCACTACTGTCCTTCCCCATGCAGAGACCGAACCTCACTAAAGTCCTGGCTGCTCTGGCAGGCCAGTTACACTGGCAGGGAGGGAAATGAGATTGGTTTGATCTGCTCCAGACAGAGATATGTTGGCTGTTGATCACCCTATTACCTCTTAAGTGTTGTAAAGGCATTGCTGATAATCTAACTGGGGTGGAGTGGAGCTGCCAGAGCTGTAAATCCTCAGCTTCTTGTCCCTCTCACCCAAGGAGGGGGCTGTTCTCATCTGGCCATGACACTGTCAGACCTCCCAGCCTCTGGGAAACAATTACTTCAGTCTCTTCCCTCAGTATTCCCTCTTCCTCTCTTGCCCAGAGAAGCTGTGGCTGCCCCATCCCTGAAAGTGTCCAAGGCCAGGTTGGAGCAACCTGGTCTAGTGGAAGGTGTCCCTGCCCATGGCAGGGGCTTGGAATGAAATGAGCTCTAAAGGTCTCTTCCAGCCACAGCCAGTTTGTGATTGTATGACCCTACTAATTGTGTTAATTAGTCCTTTGGGATACTTGAGGATCTTCCTGAGCCTCAGTTTCTCTGGGGCTGGAGCACCCCAGCAATGTCTCTGGTGCTGGGTGGAGGTGTGGAATGTGCCATCCCTTGCCAGCATGCCATTATCACCACAACACATGAAGGAACACAGTGCTGGTGAGGCTGCCAGCTCCAGCCAGGGTGTTTGGGGAGACAGAGCCCCCCTTGTCCGTGTGCTTGGAGTGCCTGGGGCTGTTTGTGCACTTTGGTGAAGCTTTTGTCCCCATGCTGCATCTTGGTGGTTTCTTGGGCTTCACTTGTTTGGAAATGCAGTGGCTGACACACTTGTTCATTCCCCTGCTAGAGCCAGTGATGCTGGGGATGCCCCCTTGAGTACCACTGGACCACACCAGGTTTCCATGGAAACCCACAACGATGCTTCACAGGTGCAGAGCTGAGAGGGGCTGGCTCAGGGGAAACCTGCCCGGATCCCCCCATTGCTCCTTCCCTTACCTGAGCTGGACTATGGCAAACCCCCACCATGCAGTCAAAAGGCCTTTTTCCTCTTGCTAATTTGTTTATTTTAACACCCTTTTCCAGGAAGGAATGGGCTGTCAGCTTGCTAAATGCCTGAGGATCTCCCTTGACAGCTTGGAGCATTTTTATAAACATTTTCTCAAACAAAGCAGCTAAAAAGAGCAGAGCTTTCCCTACAGAAAGGGAGGTGGCCGGGGCAGCCATTCCATGAGTCAGTCCCGTGGCTCCTGCCATCCCCAGGGAGAGCCCCAAGGGCCGTGCCCTGCCAGTGGGGTGGCTGGCACAGGTGCACTGGGGCCTCTGGGAGGGCAGGAGGATTGTTCCTGGGCTCAGTGCCAGCCGGGGCCATGCTCCACACCCACCTCCCACCCACTGCCCTGGCTGGAGTGACTGCGATAGGTCCTGGACCCCTGGGCACACTTTGTGCTTGAAGGGTCAAGGACGTGGACAGTAGCACCAGCTGCCACGTCCCCCTTGATTCCTGGTGGCATCTTTGCCAAGTGCTACTTGCAGAGGGGCCCTGAGAACTTTCCTGCTGCTGTGGGTGACAACAGTGTCCCCCCATTGCACCAGGAGAAGCTGATGGCAGCCTCAGAACAGACCTGCCAAGGCAAGACAGTGTGGATGACTTCCAGAACTCTGATGGCATCCTAGAGAGGCCAGCCCGAGCTGCCATCCCTCAAGGTCCTGCAGAGACCCTGACTCCATCACTGATGGTGGGAGAGGAGCTGGTGTACCCAGGATGAACCGTCTGTTGCCATGACAACTGGATCCCATCTCTGCCAGCAGCTGGATACTGTGACTGTGGTGTTCCCTCCCCAAAATTTGCCCTGGAATTCAGGGTGTGGTGGCTGTCAGTGACACCAGTGCAGCACCAGCGGGAGCAGAGGGGCTGGGGTGGCTCGTGCTGGTGCTCTGTGGCCCCACAGCTCGCCCATCTCTGTGGCCCGGGAGAGGGGGCCATTCGAGGAGGTGGGCTCCTGCCAGCTGGTGTTTGAGTGAGCTGTCCCCTGGGCACGTTCTCGAGGCCAGGCACCTTAAAGCTTTCTGGGGTGTCCCCAGCACTGCAACTATCCCTGAAACACACTGGCAGATCAGCAGAGAGGCTGGTCATGGCTCATTCCCACCCTTTCCTACCCTGTCCATCCACAGCGCTCCTGGCCGTGCCACACCCAGCTGCTTTTGGTTCTGGTGTCAGATCCCCGCTGCCTATAGTGGGAGGCCAGTGGGGCGGGTTGGCTGGGGCCACCAGTAACCTTGTGGTTTTGCATCTCGGTAGCTCTTTGTGATTGACAATGGAGCTGACGACTGGCGGATAGCGATGACCTACGAGCGCATCCTCTACATCAGCCTGGAGATGCTGGTTTGTGCGATACATCCCATCCCCGGGGAGTACAAATTTTTCTGGACAGCCCGCCTGGCTTTCTCCTACACACCTTCTCGGGCAGAGGCGGACGTGGACATCATCCTGTCCATCCCCATGTTCCTGCGCCTCTACCTGATTGCTCGGGTGATGCTGCTGCACAGCAAGCTCTTCACCGACGCCTCCTCACGCAGCATTGGGGCCCTCAACAAGATCAACTTCAACACCCGCTTCGTCATGAAGACGCTCATGACCATCTGCCCCGGGACGGTGCTGCTGGTCTTCAGCATTTCCCTTTGGATCATCGCTGCATGGACAGTCCGTGTGTGTGAGAGGTGAGAGGGGTTTGGGGCACGTGGTGGTTCAGGATGGGTGGTGGTTTGGGATGCACGGCAGTTTGGAATGCTTGGCAGTTTGGGACAGGTGGTAGTTCACAATGAGCAGCAGTTTGGGACATGCAGCAGTTTGGGATGATCAGTGCTTCAGGACGTGCAGCAGCTCAGGGTGATGTGCAGCAGCTCTGGATGCTCAGCAGTTCACGGTTTGGGATGCTCTGTGGAGCTGCGATGTCCCAGCACCCTGTGGGAGGGATGCAGGGCTCTGGGGCCTCGGCAGCCACGGGTTCCCCACACCAAGCCCTGTCCCCGGGGCAGGAGGCAGAGCAGGGTCAGCCCTGTCCTCGCAGTACAGTGCCTGGGCCAGGGGATGGTGTGAGGTGCCAGGAGACCCAAGAGTGTGGGTGGGGGACATGGAGAACAGCAGGAGCTGGGGGACTGTGTATAGGGAGAAGCCAGAGGTGCCGCTGGTAAGGGGAAGGGCCTGGCTCAGGCTCTGGCATTGCTGTGACTGACTGCCATGAAAAAACTGCGGTGAAAATCCCACGGCCAGGTGGCATCGTGTCAGCACTGGCATGCTTGGCGCGGGGGTTGCTGTGGTGACTGGCCTGGTGGGTACCAGTGCACCTCCATCTCTTGAGGACCTGCCACCACTCTTTGTCCACCAAGGGAACCAGGGGGCTGTGGTGGTGGCATCCCCAGTGCTGTGCCAGAGGGTTTTCTCCATGGCCATGGTGCAAGGTGCCAGCAGCAGATGTTCATTCCAGGGCAGGGAGAGCAGGTCTCCCGTGGGGTGTCTTGTGTTCTGCTGTGGCATCTTTGTGTCATCCTTGGAACTGACATGCGAAGAATTACACCCCAACTGGCATTACACAACTAGGGGCACCCAGGGCCACCTGGGACACCTGAATGCTTCTAGGTGCTTGCAAGACGAGAGGAAGGCCACACCTCCTCTTCCCCAGGGTGGGACCTGTTGTTCTGGTCACCCACAAAGGGGCATTAGGGCAGAAAAAAGCACTGTGTCAGAGGTATGGGATGGCACACTGAGATTTTCAAGCTTTTACAGGCTATGTTTGCCTTCCTGCCTCCCCTAATGATGCTCTCCTCTCGGGCTGGATCCTTGGGTGCTGCTTAACTGCGTTTGGGAGATTGTTGTTAGTGACTCCTAAACAGGGTGCAGTCAGACAGGCACCTGGGACACACACAAGAGGGGTGATCTCACACCTGGCGAGGCTTAGGCTGGAAAACACAATATACATAAAGAACCATTTGAGATCGAAAAAAACCCCAACCAGAAATGACACAGACAAGATGCTGCAGATCACCAGCACCACAGTTGGCATCACCTCCCTCTGTCTACAGAGTGGCAGAAGTGAACCCAGGTGGTCTGGAGGTGCATCAGACCTGGGGGATGCAGGACTGTGGGGATGCAGAACCCCTGGGACATGCTCCATGTGAGAGGGACACACATGGGGCATGCACCAGCCCTGGGTGTCACACAGCTCCCACAAGGGCCAGCCAGAATGTGTCCCCCTGTCCCCACTGACGGCAGGTTGCTGCATCGGCACTGGAAACCAGTTTTCTGTGCCTTGCAGGACCATTCCCAACCAGCACCCACCGGGGGCCAGGCAGCTCAGAGGTGGTTGCGTCGCTCCAAGACGTGGTCCCCGGGGCTGGGCGTGGCACGGCCATGGCACGTCCCCTCGGCACCGTGGGCTGCTCCAGCGCCTGTGGGTGCAGCATCCTCCCGTGCGCGCCGGGGGGCCGCAGCTCTCCGAAGGCAGCGAGTCGCTTAGCAACCTCGCCCGCTCGCCTGGCCACCGAGCAGAGCCGCCCGCGGTGCCTGCGCTGCCGCCAGCGCTGCCGGGCCTGCCCGCCGACGGCGCGCACGTGCGCCCGCATGTGTGCTCGTTCGTGCAGCCGGCCCACCCCAGGGGCACCCCCGGCCACCCCCGGGCACCCACCGGGGCTGGGGCTGCACAAAGCCTTGCGGTTGGTTCAGCCGAGGTGGTGCTGCCGTGGCGTCCGGCGGCGCGGTGCGGGCGTGGGGTGATGCTGGTGTCAGCCACAGCGACGGTGATGCTGTGGCCTCAAGGGGGGCAGGTGGGCGAGGGGACAGTGGGAAGCGGTGCTGGGGTCTGGCTGACTGCAGCAGTCCTTTGGCATGAGCAGGTGGCCCCTCTTCCTGCCCACCCCAGCCAGGGTAAGTGCCAGCCTCTCTGGTTTATCAGCTCCTTCAGCCCCAAGCGCTGGTCAGAAGAGAAAACGTTCATCTGTCTTGCTGGGTTGTAACCTCCTTGTTCATCCTGATGCTCTCAGGGTCATCCCCAAAACATTCCATCTTGTGTGATGAGCTGGGCTCAGCCCTTCCCAGGGGCATACACTGGCTGGGATAGGGGGTGCATGCCACTGCTGGTACTGGGATTTTGGGGAGCCCCACTGTGTGTATGGGCTGTAGCTCCCCTGGCCAGCTGCCTAGAGCAACTCTCACCGTGGTTGAGGGTGCTTTTTCCTGCACCAGGATCTTATTTGAGCCTCCAGTTACTTGAGGGAAAAACATTTCGGAACAGGAGAAAACCCAACTGCTCTGGGAGCAATGAGCTGGGAGCCAGGATTGCCAAAAGCTCCATCTGTTTTCGCTCTCATGATTCCATGAAGAGGCTGGGAGAAGCCTTGCTGGGGAGGCAGAAGGGCAACTGTCCTGTCCCTGGAGGGATAAAGGTGCTGCCTGCCCCTGCCCAGGGCTCAGGGCCAAGTCGTGGTGCAGACTGGGCCAGGCCCCACTCTGCTGCCAGGAGTCAATGCTGCATCCCCTGGGAAGCATCACTTGCAGAGCTTGGCCAGGTTTGCACCAGCCCTGGGGAGCAGGAGGTGTCTGGGGCCCCTGTGTTTGCTGGAGGAGCTACAGCCGACGTCCGGGATTGCCAGAGCTCACAGCTCAGCAGGGACATGACCTGGAAAGTTTGCAGCACATCCCTGAAGCTGCAGCCACTCCACGTGTGCTGTGTCTTGAATGTGTGAGCCATTCCCCTGCACCATCCGAGAGCCAAGTGGATGCCGGAGGCTGGGTAGGATCTGTCCCTGGCGGTTGTGCTTGGGCTGCTGATGGCAGTCCCCTGGGGCAGCACAGCCCAGGCTTCAGCCGCACGGGATGCAGGGGAGGATGCCAGTGGTGGGGCTGCCGCAGTCAAGGGCTTTGCAGAGCCACAGCTGTTTCTCCCATCAGCCAGTTCTCACCACAGCACCACATGACACTGGGGACAGAGTGAGCGAGATGGGGATGTGGTGACAGGTGTGACTGAAAGCAGAAGTCCTTGCCATTGATCTTCTGCTCTGATTTTGTCCATGTGGGTTTTTCTGCACCAGAAATTGTGCAACCACTGCTGCTATGGGACATCCTGCTGTGTTGTTAATCCTAAACCACAGCACAGCCTGTGCCAGGGGAGCAACTGTGCCCAGGCACCCCTGTTTCTACCACATCCACCCCTGTCCCCTGCTGTGACACTGATGTCTGTGTCTTCTTGGCAGGTACCATGACCAGCAGGATGTAACCAGCAACTTCCTGGGAGCCATGTGGCTCATCTCGATCACCTTCCTCTCCATCGGCTATGGTGACATGGTCCCGCACACCTACTGTGGGAAGGGAGTCTGCCTCCTCACTGGCATCATGGTAAGGGCCGTGCCAAGCCAGCTGCCCTTCCCACGGGCTCTGCCTGTGCCCATCGCAGCAGTGGGGCCACTGGATTTTTAGGGGACCCATTTCCCAGCTGTTTTGTCCATGTACAAGGCGTGAGGCTTCAGGTCTGAGGTCTCACAGCCTGGAAGCTGATGGAGCTGTCCCAGCTGGTGAATTTGGGGTGGATTTGGACCCGCATTCAATAAGTGTGGAGGGACCCACCCACAGTAGGGCCAGTGATGTGAGTAGGGAGAAGAGGGGCCCCTGAGCATGTCTTGGCCATCCTGGTGCACACCAACTGTCTTCTGTCACTCAGAGTGATTCCAAATGCTGCTGGCTCCTGCTAAGAGCTGGAACCAGCTGGAAGCCCTTTACCCTCTGCCAGGATCACTGCTCTGCCATGACTTCCCTTCCTTCTGGCCAAAAGGTCACCAGGGCCTCTGGCATACCTGCTCCATGGTGCCCATGAGATCTCCCAGCTCGTGGGACTTGCCAGCAAGGGCTGCCAAAGGAGTGGCCAGGGGTCCAGTGGTCATGGTTCCTCCAGAGATTTATCCCAGCACCCCAGCTCTGCCCACCTTAGCTCCAGGCCCTGGGAATGGAGCCATCCCTGTTCCCAGCTAAGGGCAGCCCCATGAGAGCCTTCAGCCAGGGAGGCTCCACCGTCAGGGATTAATTTTATATTATCTGCAAGTCTTTGATACATCCCAGATGAGGCTGGTGCTATTGGTGGGAGCCAAGCAAGGGAGAACAACTCCCTGTGGGTGAGGGCCATGCAGCAATTCCCAGCAGGGAGCAGCCCCTTGCTCGGCCGAGGGGGTCCCGGTGCCACAGGCTCCCAAAGCTCTTCCCCAGCCAGTGGTTGCTTTGAAGTGAATCATCATCTGGCAAAGTGTCCTCCACAGCCAGCACAGCCCCCCCTCCCCCAGGAATGGGGATCCTGTGTCCACTGGGGCTGGGGGTTCTACTGGGCTTCCCAAGCCATGGCACCAGGGGTGGTTGCCCCACCAGGAAGAGAGAATTGGTAGGAGCTGAGAGAGTACTGTGGGACCTTCGAGGATGCTGAAGGATTCAGCTCAGGGCATCACGTTAATTAATGACTCTATTAAATTAAGGAGTGCTTGCCAGGCTGGCGTGGCTCTGCCTGAGCGCTGCGGGGGCGGCTCAGGCAGTGTGTGCAGCAGTGGGCAGAGTTCAGGAGCACAGCAGGGAGGCTCTGGAAGGAGCACCTTGGCTTTCCAGAGACAACGTGTGCTGGAGCTGATGGCTGCTGCACAGATCCGGCCCTAATAGCCAGGATAAGTGAGGTCCCAGCTGGTGCTGTTGGAAGCCGTGGGGATTTAGGGGTCCTGAATTGGGGCCCCTTCCCTGCTCTCACCCAGGTTGCCTGGTGCTTCCCCACCCCAGACCCCTCTTTGGTGGGGGGGGACTCCCCATCCTCCAGGGCACCAGCACGGGGCAGATCCCTGGCCTGTGGTGGCACAGGCTCACCACTGATCTCATCAACAGCCTTGGCCTCTCCCATTAATTACCCAGTCCCCTGTCAGCCCTTCAAGGACACCCAGGCTCTGTGATATCTCCTTGTTAGGATAATGGGGAGGGCATGTAGCTTTAGTTAATTAGGGGATTGCAAGGGTGAGGATGTAAGTGCTGCAGTTACAAGAGGGTGACAAACCATTTCCCCAACTGATACCCCTGCACAGGGTGCTGGCTGCACGGCACTGGTGGTGGCTGTGGTGGCCAGGAAGCTGGAGCTCACCAAAGCTGAGAAGCACGTCCACAACTTCATGATGGACACGCAGCTGACAAAGCGGGTAAGGTGCCATGGGGAGCAGCAGGAGCAGGGGGACATGTCATGTGCCAGGAGCTGGGGATTTGGGGTATCATGGCAGGAGGAATGTGTCAGCACCTCTGGGTGTGGGTCCCATGAGTACCACAGTGGAAGAAGTTGTCCAAGTGCCGTGGATGCAGCTCAGGCGCAAGAGTTACGCTGAAAGAAAACACCATCAGCTCTGTTCTGGGGATTTAGGAAATGCAGGATGCTCAGTCACACCCTAGAAAGGAAAAGCCTATTTTTTTTTCCTCTGAGAGGATACAGACTCCCTCCTTTTGCAGAGCATGATCTCACTTCTCTTGGTGTCAGGAGAATTTTGGTAATTCAGTGCTCACTGCAGACAAGAGCCACACTGTGAGGCTCCTGCCATTTCCATTCCCAAGGAGGGACCTAGAGCCCCAGGGACAGTCAGGACCTCGGTGTGGACGAGCCGGAAAAGCAAACAGCTGGTCAGCCCCCTCCTCTGGCCATGGATATGGATCTGTGGGCTCCATGCCAGGAGACGGCAGCCAATTCCTCCTGGAGCGAGAGCAGCAGAGACGCGGTTTAGCTGGGGAGCCTGCGGAAGTCGCGGCCCGACCAGGACTGCCAAGGGTGGCAGATGGATGCAGGAATCAGGAAAAACTTCGGGATTTTTTCTTGTACCTTAGGGTACAATTTCACATGAAGACGAGGAGCCCAGTGCCAAAGCATCAATGTAGAGTAGGACAGTGGTGGGGGTGCCAAGAGCTCTGCCTGCCCTTGCTCTTGCTTCCATCGTCCTTGAGAGGCTGAGCACCTCGCTCCAGCTGGGGCCAGTCAAGTGCTCTTGCAACACCAGTTCATGGCAGGGCCAGACTAGTGTCTCTGTGAAATCCCACATGCTGGGGCCTGGTGACCTGCAGCCAGCTCTTGTTTTGCAGATCAAGAACGCGGCAGCCAACGTCCTGCGGGAAACATGGCTCATCTACAAGCACACCAAGCTGCTGAAGAAGATCGACCATGCCAAAGTCAGGAAGCACCAGAGGAAGTTCCTACAAGCCATTCACCAGTAAGGGGCCGCACACTGGGCTGGGGGCATGCTGAGCCCCAGATGAACTGGGGTCTAGTCCCTGGCAGGGGTGTGGGGACTGTTTTCCATTGCCTGGGATGCAGGCAGCTCTCCAGCTGCACTTTGAGACTGGGTAAGTGTACAACCATGTTGCTCTTTCCTTCTCCCCAGGCTGCGGAGTGTGAAGATGGAGCAGAGGAAGCTGAGTGACCAAGCCAACACCCTTGTCGACCTCTCAAAGGCAAGTCCCTTGTGGCTCAGCCAGACTACCCGAGTGTTTCTCTTCACTCAGAAAAACTAAAGCACATCTGGCTGACCGCAAAACTCTGCAGCTCAGTTAGTGTCAGCCAGGAGCAGCTGCTGTGGGATGGCTGCCCTTGCAAGGCAGGAGGAGAAACTCATACAAGAGCCAGGGGCTCCCTGCACTTGCTTTTGCAAAGGGTGCCACTGCTCAGCAACACAGTGCTGGCAGAGTTTCCTTGCTATGATGTCCAGGGATGAGCCAAACCCTCATCACAGAAGCCTGGGAACTCTCAGGGCTAAAGGCGTCAGCTCTGCCAGCAGCAGCAGCACTAACCCCTCCAACCATGGTACTAACCTGCTATCCCCTATGTCCCCTTCCCAGATGCAGAATGTGATGTATGACCTCATCACCGAGCTCAACGACCGCAGCGAGGACCTGGAGAAGCAGATCAGTGGCCTGGAATCCAAGCTGGAGCAGCTCAGTGCCAGCTTCAACTCCCTGCCACTGCTGATGGCTGACATGCTGCGGCAGCAGCAGCAGCGCCTGCTCACTGCCGTCCTGGAGGCACGGGGGGTTGGAGTGCCAGTGGGCACCCCTCAAACGCCTCTCTCTGAAAGCCCCATTGGTGTCAGCTCCACCTCCTTCCCCACCCCTTACACGAGCTCAAGCAGCTGCTAAAACGCAGCCCCTCAGCCCCCATGGACAGGGGAAGCAATTTCCATACAGGTCACGAGGTCTCCGTGAACTTTCTTCTGGTCCTTGAACCGCTGCTGGACCCTTCAGCTGGAGCCGGTGGGACCAGCAGTGCTGAGCAACGCTTGGAGCTTTGCCAACGCCTTGGTATCGGGAATCGCATCCCTGTTCAGGTGCCTCTACACGTGGTGAAGGAAAGGAGATGGGAGGTGACGCCTTGGGCCAGCCCATGCCGTGGCGTCTGGTGGCAGACGGAAAACCCACGCTCAATCTCAGGTCTTCACATTTGAAAACAAAACAAAACATCAAGTCAGAAGCACTGAAGCAACGGAGACACCAGAGGGAGAGTTTTTCTCTGCAGGGCACTCCCCTCTCACCATTGCCAAGCCCCTCCAGGCAGATGCCAACGTGGTGGCTCCTTACGCAGGCTCTGGCCGATGCTGCCCATGCTCCATCCCATATCCTTGCCAGGACCCACAAGAACCCCCCCTCACATTGCCAGCTGGCTGACAGTTCCTGGCTGTAACCTGCCTGGGACGTTCTCTGGAGCTGTGAGTGTTTTCTGTCTGGGGAAGAACAAGGGACACTTCTTTCTGGTCCTCAGTGTCGTATCCTGCCTGGAGACATGTGCCAGAGCCGGGACAGCAGTGCCTACAGCGTGCAGGGCCGCACAGAGCTGCCCCTGGCCAATGCGCCGGTGGCCAGGGATGGGGCTGGTGGGCCAGCCCTGGTGCCAGAAGGTCTCCAGGTGCTCACATCGCCTTCTGGGAACCCCCCCCCAGCACTTTGAAAAGCCAGTGGGCTCTTAGAGGCAGCCTCAGAAGTGCTGGATGGAACACTCCATCAGCTCCAACCGTCTCCACTTGTACCAGGAACATCCACACTCAAGCCCAGCTGTCAGTGTCGAATCCACCGGGGCCAAGCGGGAGCTCACTGGCAAGTGATGTGGTAGCTGGGGTGGGTGCTTCATCTGTTTAAAACAAAGCCCATCGCCTTCAGGCCACTTCTGTTGGGTTTGGTGGGGAGCAGCAGCACCCTCTGGAACCGTCTTGGCAATGCCTGCCAAAGTGCAGCCCCTCAGCCTCCATTTTACTTTTTTGCGGGTGTTCAGCTTCCTGAGGTACCCTGGGCATCATTTGGCTGCTTCTGGAACCAGCTACTTTCAGTTCTGCTTTCACCATTTCCCCCTTTTTCCTCCTCAGTTCTGACCCAGGCTGTCCTGGGTCCATGCATGGAGCTGTGCAGGGTTCTGACTCTGGGGCTGGTGTTTGCTGCTTTCCATGAAAACTCAGCAGAGAATATTTATATATTTTTAAACAGATGAAGGAACCGTGTAATTACTCTGTGCTATTAATTACACCTCACCCAGCAGTGTCAGTAATTGTAATCAAAGTCACTGTGTTACTCCAGGTATACTCAGCCTGTAATGTTGTCCTTTGTAATTTTTTCCCTTCCCTAAATAACGCTGGATTTTGTGCACACGTAGGGGCAGAGGCACAGTGCCCTCCCACACCACCACCTCCCCACAGCCAATGCCGAGGAATTTCTTTGCTGCTGGTGGTGTGAGGTGGTTATACTCCTTGTGCTGTGCAATTAGAGTTGCATAGAAAACAAGCAGTAGTTAGTGAGAAGGGCTGCCAGCCTGCTGGCCCCAGGAGGAGGAGGAGGAGGAGGAAGGCTGCAAGGCAACAGCAGGAGTTCTGTGAAACTAGCTCCCAGTGCTGCAGAGGTGTTGGTAGCAAGGGAGCAAGTACAATCACCCCCATCGCCTTCACGTGGCCATCGTTCCTGGTCCTCGGCCAGTGGGAGATACTCGGCTCCTGGGAACAAGCTGCCATTTCAAGCTCCTGTAATTAGTGTCATTGATCTCCCAGGATGGTTGGGAGTGCCTTGGCAGCCCCCCAAGGTCTATTTTTAGCCCAGCTGCTGCTCCCCATGTGCCTACGGATGCCCCCCAGTCCACCTTGTCCAGCAGAAGCTCCTGCCCATCTCTGTTGGGAGGTTTTCAGAGTAACAATGGAGAAACGGTTACAAATTCTGCGAAAGAGCCTGAAATGCAGCATTTTCCCTGGCCTGCAGGCAGCCAGTGGAGAAAAATTCTTCCTGAGCCTCAGATAGAAGCAAACTGCCCATGGAATGTGGCTGTGCATGGGGTGAGGTGCAGAAGCATGTCCTGGAGTGTCAGAGAGCCAGAGGAGGTATAGATGCTCAAAGACCAATGTTGCCAGCAGGAACCTCCCTACGGGCTCATGATAAAGTCTGGGAAAACCAACTGAGTGAGACAAGAGGCCTGCTGTCAGCTCACAGGCCTTAAGGTGCTGGAGGGGGGAAGGACTATGGCGAGAGGGTTGGGATCACAACTGGAGCAAGAGACCCTTGTCCTGGGGCAGAGCTGCTGCTGTTGCAGTATTTTGACAAGGCTGGGGTGGTGGATCCCTGCACATCCCACACCCTGCATCCCCTGGCCTCATGGCAGCACAACCTGCACCCCAACAGTCCTTCTGCCTGGGGCCTGGCAGCCCTGGGTCTGCACCCTATGCCCTGCACCTTGCATCCTGCATCCTACCCACCCCTGCACCCCCATCCCACACTCACGCACCCCCATCCCACCCCCTGCATCCCACCCACCCCTGCATTCCCCATCCCACACCCCTGAACTCCCATCCCACACCCCTGAACTCCCATCCCAAACCCCAGAGACCCCATCCCAGCCCCTGCAGCCCATGCACCCTGCAGGCCCCACCCTGCACTCCCATATAGCACACCCCCCCGCCAGTGCCTCAACACTGGTGCCAGTAGCCCTGACCCATTGCCCTTGGCACTGGATTCCACCAAGGCCAACATTGAGACCAAACTCCCTCCAGCCCTGCTGCCAGGACTGCAGAACTGCCCCAAGGCCACAGGGAGGGCAAGCACAGAGGGAAGCCATCAGTGCAATCCAGCCCAGGGTGCCACCCGGAGCCACCCTGCTCCCTGCCAGCAGCTCTCGGTCACCAGCAGCCTCAGCTGGCAGGGCTCCAACATCTGGCTTTAGTAAATGCTCCCCAGCTGGTGCTGTCTGCACACCTGAGATCATCCCTTTGGATGCCCCAGACAGCATCGGGACAAACAGAGAGAAGAGCTGGGATCAGCGACCAAGGTGGAGGAAAAGCACAAGAGCAAAGCTGCAAGTTCCAGTCACAAAGAGATGCCGACCTCCTGCAGCTGGGAAGCATCCGACCCCATTCTCCAAAAGAGACCAATCCCTGACGCCCCTCCAGGACCTACCTAAACCAGCCAGTCCTGTTTTTGGCACAGCCTTGGGGGTTTTTTTTAGCTCCACGACTCTCCTTCCTGCGCTGCCTGCAAGGAAACATCCTAGAAATACCAGAAAAATTCCACGTCCTCTCTGCAAACTCATGGACAGTTCTGTCCAGACTTAAGGAGCTTTGACCTGGGTTTGCAACTTGCCTCTGTACTGCTCGCTTCTTTTTTAATGATAGGGGAAAGCATAATAGTTTATTTTAACTATGAAATATATTGCTATACTATAATGGTTATGGTAACTTTCAATTATGCTTTTGTACCTAACACAGTTGTCGGCAGGCAGCAACGCCAGGCTGCTGCCAAAAGTGTCTGTTTCTGAGTACAGCTGCTGCTGCCGGTGAGGATGGAGGACAAGGGGCAGGGAGGGGCACGGAACCCCAGTCGTTATCCTTCATCCCCCAGGTGTTCATTCCTGCTACCTAGAAGCTGACCTCTAGCAGGTCTGGATCCGTGTAGCCCACTGGCACTAGAGCTTTGCTTCTCCCTAGAAAAGGTCTGATACCCTTTTCTCCCTGGAAAGCCATCCCCACCAAGTTGTGTTCTCCAGCTGAAGGAGTGACTCGGCTCCCTGGGGAGCTATGTAAGAGCAAACCTCTCCCTTTCCTGCAGGATGGAGGCTCTTGAGGAAGCAGTGGTGCAAAGCGTGCTGCTTCCCTCCTCTAGCCAGGCTCTTGGCACATTTCCATAGAATCATGGAATCATTAAGGTTGGAGAAGTCCCCTAAGATCATTGAATCCAACTGTTAACCCAGCACTGCCAAGGTCACCACTAACACATGTCCCCAAGTGCCACATTCACACATCTTCTAAATCCCTCCAGGAATGGGGACTCCACCATTGCCATGGGCAGCCCATGCCAGGGCCTGACCACTCTTATGTGGAAGAAATTTTCCCAATATCCAACCTAAACCTGGTACAACTTAGTGCCACTTCCTCTTGTCCACGTGTTATGTGGAAGAAGAGAGTGGGACATGTCCAGTTCAGGCTCCACTCCCTGTCCTGGAGAGCTGCAGCTTTTGCTCAACCTCAGGCTGTGATGGTGTAGGACGATAAAACTCTGAGCATGAAAGAGAAACACAACGAGGTCACAAGGACTGCTCCATCTCAGCCTTCCAGCTGGGAAGAGGCTGCCCTGAGTTGTGGCTGTCTCATCCCATAGAAGTGTTCAAGTCTAGGTTGGACAGGGCTTGGAGCAACCTGGTCTAGTGGAAGGTGTCCCTGCCCATGGCAGGCTTCCTTCCATCCCAAACCGTTCTGTCATTCCATGATTCTGTGATTCTATGGACAGCTCGAGCCTCAGAGAGCACCTCTTCCTTACCTCCAGCCCCTGAGCTGCTGGACCTGATCCCCATTGGATCATAAGTCTTAAACTGTTCTTTGGCAGCCCCAACACTTCTTCCCGGCCAGTCTTCACATATGGAGCATGACATGTCCAGGAATGAGCAGCACCTACAGGACCTATTCCTGCTGCTTTTGTCCAGAGAAAGCCTAAAAGCCCCTACACTGGCCCTTCCCAATCAGAGCTGCAGTCACTGCCATGCTGTCACCGTTATCACTGTCACAGCTGTGCTGGCCTGACCCTCCCAGGCCAGTCAAACCCACTAGGGCCCCAGCAGCAATGAGCTGCCTTGAGTTCTGGAGGCTCCTTGCTGGATCCCAGAACTGAAATGTCCCCACAGAAACCAGCTCTGATGGAGGAGAAGGGCTGGTTCCTCTGAGAGGCCAGGGCTCAACCTCCACTGCTGTCAGCTGGGTCTGGGGGTGCCAGGGCATTTCTGGGAGTTCTTGGCCCTCTGCACCACTCTCCCTTGAGCTTCTCCTGCCCAGCATCTCCCTGCCAGCTCAGAGCCCTGTGCTATGGCCATCAAGTATGTTTGCTGGGGAGTAGGAGGTTCCTCAGGGGTCTGAGAAGGGGAAGATGCTGCTGCCAGACTCTGCACTGGTCTCAGCTTCTCCTTGCTTGACTCCAAGCTCCCTCCTGAAATGCATCCAAGGCCTGAAGGCTGTAGAGGGGCTTTTGCAGGAGAGAGAAAAAGCTTCTCCATGGCATTAGTTATTTTCCGGTGGGATGAGCCACCTCAGAGCCCCGTGGGGCACTAGGCAGGGCTCCAGCACCACTTGCCTGGTCGGTGCTCTTGGCCAGGGGCTCTGGTGCTCCAGGTGCTGCAAACTGTGCACCCAGCTCTGCTCCTTCTTCTGCCCAAAGTGTTCTTCCCCCTGCTGGGGTCTCGGCGCTGCCGACGTGCCTGCCAGCAGGAGCTGCTTGCATGTCTCTGTGGTCAGGATCCGGCCCTGGGCTCACATCCGTCCTTCAGGGCCAGTCTCTTGGCTGGGAGACAGGAGTGGGGACTGTCCCGTGTGACAACAGCCTGTCCCCATAGCATTGCCATAAACCTGAGCTGTACCCAGAAACAGGCATGTTTTAAACTATGGCTTTAACCTGTTCACTGTAAAAAGTGCCTTGGACTTTAATCTGAAGAGGTCAGTATCCATAAGTATTTACCTGTGCGGGTGTGTAAGGATGCAGTTCTCTGTGCAGAGTTACACACACAAATATATGATCTATACATACCTGTGCCTTGGCCCCTCTGTTCCAACAGCCGTGGGAGCTCTTTTCTTTCTGCTGCCGGGGGGTGGAGTGATATCGGAGGCACTCCTGCCGCAGGGACCCCTTGCCGAAGGGAAACTCCGTGCTGTGAGGGTTGTGCTGGGTGCTGAGCTCCCCTCACTGGAGCTGATCTGTCCTGTGCATCCCCGGGAAGCAGCTTTGTGCTTCTCCGTGTCTGTCTGCGCGCTTTGGGAAGACCCTGGTGAGGGGACACCCCCCCATTCCCTTGCAGAGCGATGCTGGGACTGGGGTCACATCTCTGAACTGCCCATGCCAGGAGCTGCTGGGCACCTTGAAAAACCACAGATGCTTGTTTTATGGGAGCAGCAAGGGGTTTTCCAGCCACCTTCTCCCAAAGGGCAGTTTTGGTTCCCATGTGCTTGGGCTGTGGCTGAAAGGGGGAGTGTAGGAGGTTGATGGTGTGGCAGGTGCTCTTTCCCCTGGCTCTGCATTGAGGCTCCCCATGCTCATCCAACTCTGCCGAAACATCAGAGCAACACCCCTCACCTCTAAAGAAATGAGGATAAAAGTTATCTGGGGTGCAAAGGGCACAAAATCAACTTTCCCAGAGGAAATGCACAGGTAGAGATAAGGGGAAGCTGGATCCTTTCACACCAAGCACCACTAAATCCAGGCAACAAGTCTTGCTCAGAGCCTGGCAATGCAGCACCGCTGGCTGAGGGACTGGTACCCCAAAATCCATCCCCATATGTGGGCCAGGAGGGTGCCAACAGGAACAACTCCCATGGCTAAGCACGGCTATGAGTGTTGTGAAGCCAGCAGAGGAGGAGGAGGAGGAAGGTGATGTGCAGTAGTTGAATCATGATGAATTGATAAATTGGACTTTTTTGGTTTTGAGCTAATACCTCTGAATCCTAAAAATACCTCCAGCAGTCCGGGGGACTCTCTAATAGGTGATTAAGCCCATGGAGCTTCATTTCCAGTATTAATGGCTTAGTGCAGCAGAGCCCCAATGTACAAAGGCAGCTTTAATTCTGATACTGCCCACGAAGACAAGGCAAAATGCATTCAGGCTTTGTGTGCAGCATGAAATCTGTTTTTATTAATGGCTCAGGATTAAGGCTTCTCCAAAGAGAAAGGGAGTCATGATCATAAAGTGGATCTCCATCTCCCCACATCCTTTCGCTTCCCCAGTCCCAGGAGTTAGAAGGAGGGGGACAATGCCATTGCTGTGAAATTCTGGGCATCTTCACCCAGCTCAATGCCACGTGTCTGCAGCAGTGCCAGAATGTGCATTGCCAGGAGGGGAAGTGCACTTTGGAGAAAAAGAGGGGAAAAAAAGGGAATGAAAAAGAAAGTAGCTACTGTTTTGCTCAATGGTTCCTTACAAA
Source organism: Platyrinchus mystaceus (assembly GCA_035041135.1). Lineage (NCBI taxonomy): Eukaryota > Metazoa > Chordata > Aves > Passeriformes > Tyrannidae > Platyrinchus > Platyrinchus mystaceus. The sequence goes on from JAWWLV010000078.1 coordinate 1,997,435, forward strand.
TAGAACTTTTTATAAACAGTGGGAAACTACTGGCCTTTCACAAGGGAGGGGAAAACCCCAAGCAAACAGCTCCACAAGCCAAGGGTTTGAATAGGCATCTGCCTGCTGCGAGTGAGCAGGATGTAGGAGGCAGCTCTCAGGGGCGAGGGAGGGGCAGGCAGGGAACAGGGGCTTTGGATCAGGCTCTGCCTTTTCATGCAGGCAGGAAAACTGCTCTGGCGCTGAGCTACGGCCTCTGCACGCCAGCACTTCCCCTGTCAGGAGCTGCGAGCCTCGCTCCAGTGGAGAAGCTTTTGCTCCCGAGGGGATGGGGTGGGTGGTGAATGAGGAGATGTGGCTTCCAGCTGGGCAACCCAGATCTGCTCCCCAACTCCTGAACCCAGGAAGAAAAACCTCCAGGAAACTGCCTCCTGTACTTGCTGCAGAGCTAAAATGAGCTGGGGAGCTGTTGTGCAGCTGTTTCCATCTCAGATGCACTCCTTTTCCAAGGTAAAACCAAGGCTGCTCCACTGCTAATTCTTCTACCCAGCCTTGGGATTCCAGGCACCAACAGGCTCGTTCATTACTGTTAATTACCAGCGCAAGCAGTGTGAGGTCTGCAGGCCAGATCACGCCTTCCAAGGGGCCTGGGTAACATCAGCCAAACACCTTGGCACTGCCAAAACAGCTCCTGAGTCCTTCCGAGCGCAGAGAGGGAGCTTGTGCTCCGGGCCATCCCAGTGGGATTCATTAATTGCTGGAGCCTGTGATGGTGCCACTTCTGCAGGGTCCCCTGCCTCGTGGTGACAGCAGGGCTGAGGGTTCCCTGCCCACGGGTGACAGCAGGGCTGGGGCTGCGTGCAAGGGCTGCCAGGTGTCTTTTACCTTCTGAGCTTCCTGCTCAGCCATGGCGTTTGCATATCAGCTTCCTCTTCTCTCCCTGCAATTCCTGGGAACACCCATGAAGGATGCAGCTGCCTGATGAGATGCCAGGCTAGTGTTTAATGGCATTTGTGTCCCTGTGCATATTAATGGGATGGAAGAAGCCATCTCAGTTTCCCACAGCCTGCTGACCTGGTGTTCACACCGTAAGAAAGGTTTCTCAGCAGGGACTGGCTGGCAAATGACATCTTGCTACTTAAATGTGTATTTTGGGGTTTCCTGCTGGGGAGCAGCAGCTGTGCTGGAGCAACAACAGCCATCACAAGCCAGCTGGTGGCAGGGGCTTTGCTTCAAAACCTGGAGACAAGTTGTCACTTCATCCATGATGATATTTCAATAGAACCAGAGACCCAGGGCCAGGAGGAGGGCCCAACTCCTTGGTCTGCTGGGGAGAAGCTGTAGGGGGACAGGAGAGCCCCCACAGGCACTGCACACCAGAGGAAGCCCTCAGGCATGTCACAAGGACCAAAGAATTAAAACCATAAGGTGGCACCTGAGATGTGGACAGGTGCTGCAGGGCATGAGGTCTCACGTCACCACCTAACCTGGAGCAGCCAGTGCAGAGCCTGGTTTCATGGAATCACAAACTGGTTTGGGATGGAAGGGACCTCAAATCTCATCTCATCCCACCTCCCTGCCATGGGCAGGGACACCTTCCACTAGACCAGATTGCTCCGAGCCCCATCCAACCTGGTCTTGAACATTTCCAGGAATGGGGCAGCCACAGCTTCTCTGGGCAACCTGTGCCAGGGCCTCATCACCCTCCCAGGGAGCAATTTTCCCCAGTATCCCATCTAATACTGCCCTCTGTCAATGGGGTATTCCCCCTTGTTCTCTCCCATGTCCAAAGTCCTTCTCCAGCTCTCTTTACACACCAGAAGGGGCTCTAAGGTCTCCCCAGAGCCTTCTCTTCTTCAGGCTGAACTCCCATCCTGTCTCCACAGCAGAGGGGCTCCAGCACTGGAAGCATCTCCATGGCTTCCTCTGGATTCTCTCAAAATGGTCGATGTTCTTATGTTGAGGCCCCAGAGCTGGACACAGCCCTGCAGGGGAGGGTCTCCAAGCCATGCAAGGTTTTGGACCTCCATTCAACACTTAAGAAGCAAAAAGCAGAGAAGTCATTTCACTGCAAACGAAGTTGAGTTCTTTTCCATTTGAAAAATAACGATTTGGGTGAGAGGCAGTTAGCAGATCCCAAGGGAGGTCAGGCACAGTCACAGAAATCCCTGTGAAGTCTCAGCTACTCCAGATAATCCCACCCAAGCCCTTTGCTGCAGCTTGGTGTGCGACAGACACTGCCATGACTCCATCCTGCTCATGCTGCCTCAAAGGAAGTTGTAGGAGCTGGAGGCTGCCCCTATTCCCAGGTGTGGAAGAGGCACCGTCAGCCTTTCATGATTCCCTGTGGCTTCTCTCCTCCCTCCATGCCAAGCTGTGCTGGCACAGGGCCAGGGAGGATGCTGCTTGCTCTAAAGCTGGCACTGAATGTTGGTTGAGAGCAACAGGTTTTGTACTAATTAAAGAGGAATCAATTAGGCTGCAAGATATTCAGCCACCTGGTGCTTCTGACTATTTTTTCCTGCTCCTCTTTTTTCCTTAATGTGCTGCTGCTGCCTCCAGGGAAGCCATGGAAAGAAGCAAGACACATTCCAGTTTCTTGCTTTCTTTTAGATTAAAAAATGTTGTTTGGGAGAAAATCTGTGCCAGGCTGACCAATTACAGTGTTGTACACGTCCCTGTGATCTGCAGCCGGCACCTCTTCTGCCATCCATCACTCCCTCCAGCCACCCTCCTGCATCTCCAGCAGCACGTGGTGCTGGCTCTGGCAGCAGTTCAGCTTGTGCTGCGTGAAAAAAGAAATCTGCAACGAATAAAGAAAAAGCAGCGAAGGAGGTGTAATGGGATCCCGTGGGAGGCATGAAGGAGTCCTACATGTGAGGAAGCCCTTTGGAGACCCAGCTGTGCCAGGCTTTCCCCTGTGAGAAGGCCCATTAGAGTCTCTCTGTGCTCAATAACACATAAATCAGGAGGAGCAGAGAGCAGCAGCCACTGCCTCGGGCAGCCTCTGGAGTTGGCCAAGTGCTGACCTTGAAGAAAATGGGGGGTCATCAAGTACCACAAATGACACAGGTGAAAATCAGGCACTGGTGTGGTGAGGAGTGGCAGGGGAGCAGCGGGGCAGAGCCCTGTCTGGGGCGCACAGGATACTTTTACCCTCAAGTCAATGATTTTCCCACCTCTGGCTCTGCCTCGGGGATGGATTATGAAATCCTCTCAATTTGTCTGAGCGCATGATAAAGCTCTCTTGCAGATAAATCAGATTTTATATTAAATATGAAAGGGCAAAAAGGGGAACCTGGGTTTGGATGGCAATGTAAAGGTCACAGGAGGGAGTATTAATGCCATGTCAACTGACACATATTAGGAAGATCTTTGAATTCTGGCTTTAGGGAGAATTCATTAATTCAACTGATTCACTCCCTGGGAAGCACCACATCAGATTTGCCAACTCACAGCAGTGACAGGAACCCCCTTCTCCTCACTGGTCCCCCTCCAAGAACAAGCTCTGAGAGGTGCTGCATGACTCATGGTCTGTCCAGGGTCTCCCCTACCCGTCTGACCCCCTGCAGCAATGCTTTGGCCATCACCCAAGAGTCGACACCTTGGTAAGGGAGGGGCTGACCAGCCTGGAGCCAAGACAGACTCTGAAGGGTGCTTTGAGTGGCCAGTCTTCCCACAGCCCCTCTCTGAGCCAGAGGACCCACTGGCCATCGTGGAAGGGAGGAGCCACTGGCCACTGGAAGGGAAGAGCCCACCAAAGGGCAGATCTGGCCACACAGATGCTGCCATGGCTCTAAAACCACGTGGAAAGAGCCCCCAAGCATCCAAGAGCTCAGGGTGAAGGCCGTGCTCATGAGGCACCTCCTGCCACACAGGTGGCTGTGCTGCAGTCTGTCTTCTCCTGCCTTTTTAGCAAGGGTACGTTTTGTACCAGCCAGAATAAAACTGTGCTGCTTCCCACCGCTGCAGCTGCCGTGGGAGTCAGCGTGCCGGCTCCTTCTGCTGCAGCTGTGTCAGCTCCACCTGCCCTCCCCTGCCAGGCCACAGTCCAAGCAAAAGACAGAGGCCATGGGAGCACAGTGTCCATCCCTGGAGCACACCGGTGCCTGAGGGGGATAAGGATGCATAGACAAAGGTGCCAGGAACCTCCTCTTCCCCTCTGTTCCGCAGTGGAAGCTCTCAGGATGAGTAATCCCTGCTGACGTCTCGGGAGCACAGACATGGCAGCTCTGGGGCTGTACCAGAGCTCAGGTTCATTCCTTCACTCAGAGCAGCGAGGCAAAAGCTTGTGCAATTCCCTGGATAGCTCTGCTGCTTCCCCAGCTGGGAACCTGACTGTTGGGAGCAAGAGAGGGCAAAGCAGCGGGACAAGTCCCTTTCTGGGAAGCAGCCCCTTGCTGTGGTGCCCAGATGGAGGTGACAGGCTCAGGATGGGGCAGCACCTCCCATGCATTACCTGCTCCATGTTTATAGCTAAAATGAGAATCCATTGTAAGAAAATAAAGCTTTTTTCCCCCCTCCAAGGGGAACTGATGTTCTGGATTTATGGAAGTTTTCCACGTCAGTTCCCAGCTGTGTATCTGCAGCCAGAGAGGAGAAAGTGCAATGCTTGGAAGGACGTGGGAAACAGCTCAGCTGTGTCCCCACTCCACACAGAAGGAGTCTGGAGCGCTTGACAGGCGCTTCTGCAAGGAGGCCAAACCCTAACTGCACCTCTTGCCTGCGGTGTGAGAGCAGAGCTTGGCCCTGGGGCGGAGGGGAGCAGGCACAGGGTCTGTGATACAGCACCACTCCCAGGGCTGCCGTCCCTTAGAAACCGCTGTCAGCTGATCAAGGACTGCATATCTCTCCTGTAGGAACAGGCTGCCTCCAAGAGTGAGGAAGTGATATTTTAGAGCATCTAATAAAAGAGTTTGAAATGAAACTCTGTGGAACAATAGCCTCAGCTGAAAACCGGCATCAGAGCAGAAAGTCAGGCGGGGGAGCTGTGCCACAATTTATTTCCTCTCCTTTCCTTTCATAAGAGGGAAGCAAAACAAAGCAGACACCTGAGGCATCTCCGGCTGACACCGGAGATTTAGTGAATACTGCCATCCTGCGGGGAAGCCTCTGCTCAGCCCCAGGGAAGTGGGGGGCTCGGGGAGCCCCCCGGGAAAAGCGGGGCAGGATGAGCCCCAGCATCCCAGGGAGAGCAATGGAGCTTTCTCCATCCTCTGCCAAAATCAGCAGAGCAGCCTCACATAAGCTGGTGATCAGCTCCTTATCTCCAGCACAAACCATGCTGTTTTCCCGTGGCTGTGATGTCCAGAGGGTGCTGGAGCTTCCAGCACAGCCAAGTGGATGCTGTGGCTGTGTTAATGCTGGGCCTTCGGCAGCCAGAGGTCTCCCGTCTCCCAGCCCCTTCCCATGGAAACAGGTTGGGAGTCTGCCCGGTTTTCCACAAAGAAGAGAGAATGAGCTCATATGGATGAAGTGGCTGTTTGTCACATTGAGGGTGTTGCAATTCAAGAGGCTACATGACTTCACCGGCAGCCCCTGTCACACCGAGGAGAGCAGTGCTGGAACCTTCCCATCCCGCCCTCACACAGGCCAGGATGAATCACAGCCACCCAGGCTGGGGCAAAGCCTGGGAGTGATCACCAGAAATTAAAAGGGAGAGAAAAAAAGGGAAGAACAGATCAAGGAGTCGGTTGTCATGAACTGTGGAGTCACTTGTGCTTCGGCAAAGTGGGTGGGAGACGCCGCTCGTGTGGACTGTGACCCCCATGTTTAACAGGAGGGTTTGTGCTCCCAGATCCTCCAAGGAACAAAGCTGTGACAACTTCAGTGGGCACGCTGGGTCCCTTTTTAGGCAAGGAGCCTCCCCATCACTGGAAAAAAACCCACACCAAAACCACACCAGGAAACACAAGCCCCAAAATCTCTAAATCCAGAAATCATCTGAAAAAAAAACTTCCCAAACCCTGAACAATCCACAACTTCAGCTTCAAAAAAGCATCATTGAATGTGAGCAGCAGATAAGCCTAGCAATTCTGGGGCCTGACTCACCATTTCTGCACCCTGCTGTGACCCCAGGATCACTGAAACACCTTTGGAATGCTGTGGGGAAGAGGCCATGGTGGGAGCAGGGGCCCCACCTGAAGGCACACACAGCTACCATTCCACTGGGACACACAGACTAGGGTCCTCTGAGGAGTTTATCTTCGTGTGTTTTGCCCATTCATAGGCAAGTGTAGGCAGATGGACTCCTAAAATTCATCCAGACCCTGTGCCCATCCGTGCCAGCTCCCCTCCACACTCACCACCCTGGTAGAGGAGCGTCTGGGGACTCACAGATGATGGTCCCAGATGTGACAATTGCTCATTGGTTGTTATAGAATAACAGAATTGTTGAGGTTGGAAAAGCCCTTTAAGATCATTAAGATGTTGCCTAAAATCAGAGAAATAATTCTCTGGACAATTTTGAGTATAGAAAAGTAGAAATCAGCTCTTTAATTGTGGTGCCTTTGGGGCACAAAATATATTGCACACACAACAGTATAGGCCTTTTTATAGTAACATCTAATTATAATATCTGGGCATTACCTCATTAGATACACCCATTCCCAAAACTGTTCCTCCCATTATCCCAGTCTCACCACACCTCCCAAATTTGGGTGTGTGGTCGCAAAACGGCCACCCCTTCATCCCCATCCTCCTCATCATCATAATCTCTGTCCTTCTTGGAGCAACTTCAAGGCTTCAGAGTAGTTTTGACTTGGTTATATTCAAGGGTGTAACCCTGTTATGTCCTATTCTGTCTTAGTACATTTTCTACAGATAAGATGTTTTTCACCTTGCTAAAACCTTTTTCTGTTGGAATTCTTGATAAGAAATGTTAAACAGCATTTTAGGAATCTAATACAAAGGTGCTATACTGAAAGAGCTATACTAAAATTTTATATAATATACAGTTTAAGGCATCAGAGTCCAGCAGTTAACCCAGCACTGCCAAGGCCACCACTAAACCACGTCCCCAGTTGCCACATCCATACCTTTTTTGAATACTTACAGGGCTGATGGCTCTACCACTGCCTCAAGCAGCCTGCTCCAGTGCCTGAACACCCCTTCCACAAAGAAATTTTCCCTAGCATCTAATCTAAACCTCCCCTGGTCCACCCTGAGGCCATTTCCTCTTGTTACCGGGGAGAAGAACCCACCCCCCCACGGCTGGTCCTGAGTGCATCTGAAAGCTTGGCTCCCAAGCCTTCTGGTTTAAGAATGCTCCACACCCACAGACACAGGTACCACTGTGCCCAAGGTGCTGCTCCAAGCCACTGGCAGCCTCCGAGCCACGGGAGCCCGGCAGTGCCTGTGCCAGATGGGAAATGGCACATGGCAGACAGGGACAATCTGTTCTCTGACGGTAGTTTTCTAACTCACACGATCTCGTTTGGAATGTGTTCGCCTGGGAAGGAAGGATCCACCGGCAGCAGAGTCCACGCCTGCCTTGGGGCTGGGGAAGGGAACTGTCTCCGTCCGCCTGGAAGGAACCTGGGACAGGGTGGGACATGACCCGGGGCACCTCTAACACTAAAAAACAAGCATAAAAACGGGGGTGACAGCAGTCGGACGGGAAACGGGGAGCCTGTGGAAAAAAGAGGAGCCCCACCCTGGGAAAGGAGAGACTCTGGTGGGACCACAGGGGGACGGGGGAGCGCCGAGCGAGAAGAGGGAGTCCAAAGGACACACCGCAGACAGAGGGCCCACAGGGAATGGGGCTTCCACGGGTCACGGAGGGGCCCAAGAAGGAGGGCAGAGCCCCGCAGGACCCTCGGGCCCCCCGGTACTGAGGGGCAAAGGGGGGAAAAGGGAGCAGTGAGGGGAAAGGGGGGCAATGGGGGGAGGAGAGGGGAGGGGAAGAGATACTTGGGGCGCATGCGCAGTAGCGCCTACGTGCGCCGCCGCCTCGGGGGAGCGCTCCCAACAGCGTAGGCGATACACCGGGACACAGCGGAAGTGGCGCGGCCCCCAAGCCGGAGGAAGGGGATGCGGTTATGTCGCCTCTCCCACAGCGGAGCGGCCGAGCCGATCCCCACCGGGACCGCGGCGCCAGCACCGTCAAGCGCTGCCCTGGCCAAACATGGCGGCCGCGCTTTGCCCCCAGTCAAGATGGCGGCCGCGCGGCTCCCTCGCACCTTGCGCAGGCGCGGCGGTCAGTGTGCGTCATCACTGTGCGCCGGGCGCGGCGGCAGCGGCGGGGTAAGGGGGCGCGGAGGGGAGGGGCGGCCCTGGGCCCGCCGGGACCGCGAGGGGCCCTGCCGGGTCTGTCCCGGGTCTGTCCCGGGTCTGTCCCGGGTCTGTCCCGGGTCTGTCCCGGTCCCTGACGTCTCTCCTGCCCGCGGGGTGTCCTGCAGCGGCCGCCGGGCCCGGTGAGGCGGCGGGACTAGGCCGCGGTGCAGCCTCGCGCGCGGGCGCCCCGCAGGCTTTCGGGACGCGGCGGTCCCGTGTCCCCAGTCCCGTGTCCTCGGTCCCGTGTCCCGGCTGCCCGGGGGGCTCTGCCGGGCTTGGGCTCCGCGGGGCGGAACGTGTGGAATAAATCGCTCCCCTCGAATCTCGGCTCTCGGTGCTCGCCGCCCCTCCCGTGCGGTGCCGTCCGGGCGAGCCCCTCGTCGCTCCTTCGGCCCTCACGGGGACAGGGGGTGACCCGGGTGCGGTGGCACCCGCCCTGCCGCGGGCCCCGGGGTCTCCCTTGGGGGTGCAGCTGAAGGTGACGGCTACTCCGCAGCCCCTCTCTCCGAGCCGTCCGCCCTGTGCCGACCGGGACCCCGCGAGTGCCGGGGCTGCCTCTCCCGGGCGCCGGGAGAAGGAGCTGGGAACCCCACGGGGTTCGCCTTCCCGCCCCAGGTTCCGGCGCTGAGAAGGAACCTCATGAGCGCTCTCAAAGCCAAGCGGTGTCTAGGAAAACCCGAAACCCGGCCAGTCCCCGCTGCGAGCGCCTTGGACGGGGCTGCTGCGGGAAACGAAACCGAAACGGGCTTCGCAGCCATCTTCGGCGGTTGCCCGGCTCCGCCTCCCCTCGCCGGCACACCTGCTGTGGGTCGGGGGTTCTTTTTTTTCCCCTTTATTTTCTCATAAAATAATTTGGCGTGCGGATGAGACTGAGGTAAGAGAGTTTTTTCCAAACCCCTCTTCCTGCCCTTGGCTCAGAGAGTACTTGTAAAACGAGGTCACTGAGCAGAGGCTCCCTCGGAGTTGGGGAGGAAGGAGCCTGGCTCCCCGTGTTTATTGGAAAATAAGTCCCGCGGTGGCAGCCGAGTGAGGTGGTTTAGTGAAAGGGAAATTTAGGTGTGTTTGGTGAGAATTGGGAGCTTTATAATGATGAGACTGGCATCGGAAGAACTGTCTTTATGACCATGGGTGCCTTAAGGAGGTCATGAGGGAGCAGGCAGGATGGGCCCCGTATCGTGTTCCTTGTCTTTATCCTCTCAGTTTCACAGCCAGCTGTCGTCAAAAGAATTGGAATATACGCTGTGCTGGGCTCCTTCTTTTTAAAAAGCATACCAAAAGTTTAGTCTTATGTCCTGTACCCCCGGAGAGCAGCACAGCTGTGTGGGATAGGAGTGGAACTTGGGCTGCAGTGCTAAAAAAAAATGCACACCTGTCCCAGTTTCTCTGCATGTTATCTGCGTGTGGTGTGATGCTTTACCTCTGCAGGTCACACAGCGCCCAAGTAGAAAAAGACACTTGGGGTTTCAGACTCCTTTGGTCATGAATCTGAAAATTATTGCAAGCCTGTTGCAGCTCTGCTGTCTGACCACGTGAGCTGCTCTCTGTGGTGCTCCAGTTCACCCCCTCGTGCTCCCTCACCTCCTCGTGCTTCTGTTTCTCAGATTGCAAAGCACATCTGAGATTCTTCTCTCCCTCAGGGCAGAGAGGGAGTGGAGCTCACTGTGTTTGGGAAGGGCATCCTGAACATTGTGCGCTGGAATCGAGTCCAGCAGAAGCAGAGGGTCGCTCTTGGCAAAGCTCCTTCTCGTGGTTGACTTCACCTGCTGGTGCTGTGCTGGGCAGACAGAGTTTGCTGTTTGTGTTTGCAGGAATAGTTAAAGACTCTTAGAAAAGTAGGAAACAGGCTCGTAAGGAGAAGATGCTTGAAATGCCTCAGTGGCAGGGAAGGTGTTTCAACTGCATTTTTGGAATTCTGTAGTTGTGCAGCTGTCACAAATGTGATGAAGGAAACTTATCCAGCACCAGTTTGATGTGATTAAGTGGCACTCCTTTATTACAGCACTGGGAACACGGGGGAATCAGCTCCTCCTAAGCATGTTCTCCCGACAACAAAGTTCATACAGTTTATATACTTTATAGTTATATAAGTTTCTATTCTTCTATTTCTTTTTATATTTGTCACGCCTAGCTAAGTTCTGTTCTTCTATTTAGTTACATAGTAGTTATGGTCCAGCTGGTCCACTCTTAAATCTAATGAAATGATGATGAAATGAATGAAAATCTTTGAAATGATTGGTTCTTTCAGGTATGTAGTGTTATTCTACAACAATCATTGGTCTATACTATTTAGCTATACTAATTGGGATAGGCAGTGTCCAGACCAAGACAGGGAGAGTGCAGGGGGCTTCAAAGCAACTTTGTATGGTCCAGTGAGATTCCCGTGGTTCCATTCTTTCAAACACAACACCCCTAACAATTCTGGTGCACTGTGCTTCTCTACCTTTAACCACAGATACTTCTTTTATATTATCAAACTGTTTGCAACACAACTGCATCCTGAGTTGCTGCGTCTTGTCTCCTCAGGACGGGCAGCTCCGCTCCTGGCACGCCGACAGCCCGTGTCCCCCGTGTGTCCCCGTGGAGCGCTATGAGCAGAGGTGCTGGGCGAGGCAGAGGCTCGTATCTGGCTCGGGCAAGACGTAACCACCCCGGCACTCCCCGAGGTTTTTATAACCACCCTCATACCCCACAAGAAACTAACCAAGGCACCTTTTTGCACCAGCAGTTCCTGGCAGAGCAGGACGCTGCGGTCTGCCCCCTGCAGGGGCAGGGACCACACGAGGGGGCTGCGGCACCGGCTCCTGCAGGGACACGTCGGCCTGGCTGTGGCAGGGCAGGGGGCTGGAGGTTCTCCAGCCAGCGGCAATACCGTGGGAATTCACCACGGTACTGCCCTTCACAGCACTGTCGTCAGGAGAACCCGGGGAGAGACTCTGACACTGTCAGGCTGAATTTCCAGAGACTGTCTCTTGCCGGGCAAGACTGCGAACAAGAAATTCTGACTGTTTTCAGGCAGCTCGGGGAGGGAAGGACTTGCACAGTTCATGATCTCACACGCAAACTTAAAACTCAAAAGAAAGAGGTTAACCGCGTTTTGTACAAACTCCTCAGAGAAGGCAAGTTGCACAAGGGGGAAGAGACGCCGCCGCTGTGGAGGATTGCCAGCCCCAGCTCAGGGAGGGAGAGAAGCCCTGCTGACCACAGTGCCAGCTGCACAGATCCAGCTTGTGAGAGCAGAGGAGACAGGAGCACACTTGGCTCAGGAGACACAGAGATGGCTGAGACAAAGGAGAAAATCTGCAACTACTTGTTCAGTGTGCCAGAAACAACGGCACTCAACCTTGCCAAAAACATTGGGTTTTCAAGGGCCAAGGACGTTAATGCGTTTCTCAGTGCTCTGGAAAAGCTGGGAGATGTCCACAAGCAGAACACAAACCCCCCACGGTGGTCCCTGACAGACAGGAAACGTGAGAGGATGCAGATGAGGCTGAAGGCCAGCACGTTAATACAGAAGGTGGATCCCACACCTCCTGAGTCAGGTCCTCCCCCTTCCTCTGTCCCTGTGTGTCCCCAGGAGGTGACAGCAGCTTTGCCAGCAGCGATGGCATCAAAAGAAGAAAGTGTAGAAAATGGACAGCAGCCTTTGGGACAGCCTGGTCAGGGCAGTGGCAGTGACACGGGAGCAGACACTGCTGAGGACACCAAGCCTGAGTTCTCCAGTTTGTGTAATTATGATAACTCTGAAAATGGCAAGTGGACCACAGATGATATCCCAGATAATCTGAACACTATCAACAAGCAGCCTGACAAGTCAAAATGCATCATGAATTCTCAGTCTTCCCCCAGTTATGCTGCCCAGTTTGAAGCTGCTTTGCCATGTACGCCCGTAGAGAAATTGATGGCTTGTCAGGAGAAGAACCCAGTGAGTGGCCTTACTGAATATTCCCAGTACACGTACCAGCACTGTGAGTTCATCATGCTGGAGCAGAGTGGACCCTCTCATGAGCCACGGTAAGAAAATGTCCTACCTTTTCTGAGCTCTTTTTGCTTAAAATGATCTGACTTCACCTAAGTTCACCCTCTCAGCTCTGTCCTGAGGGGCCTGCTCATTCATATTTCTTTCATTTCAGAAGGACTAGCCTAGTTGATTCCTTGCATCAGCTTAAAAAATAAAACAAGGCTAAAATTTAGTCCCAGGTAGCCCAGTTTTGGCAACCCAGCACCTCATCCTAAGTAGTGAAGATGGGATTCATCTCTTCACTAGATCCCACCTCATTTAATTACTTGCCTTCAATTTGATTGTATAGAGGGAAACTGATATTTCTGAGCTGTCTCTCAAGATGCTCTCACCCTAGAAGTGGTATAAAGAGAGCCCAGAATGAACTGTTTTGGTGCAAGTGTCCTGGGTTAGCTGAGGTGGCTCCATTCTGAATGTTTCTGTGGGGCAGCAGGTCAGAGCAGTTTCTGTGAGCCAAGCATATAGCATGGCACTAGAGTTGGTGGAGTCAGTCTCTGGAGTCCTGCTTTCCCTTGCAGAATCATGGCTGTTCTGGAGCACCAGAGAGAGGTGAAAAACACCATATGTGCCATGTTGGAATATGTCAATAGATCCGCTAGACAAGAAAATTGGCCTAATTTCTAGAGACAGAGTCTCAGGGTTTTGTTGTTTTGGTTTTAAGGAGGGATCTGAATGGATTCAGCCCCATAATCCTTCTCCAGATCTGGTTAGACCCATTCTCCTTGGAAGCAGGTTTCCAGGGCTGGAGGACAAAAGATAAACTTTGTTTGTTAGAGTTCACAGGAAGGAGAGGGACAGAAACGTCAAAGACAAGATGTTCACGTGAGGCAGCACCTCTCTGAGATGGTGTGAATGCCCTGGGTAGCCAGGGAGAATGCCAGAGGCAGGAGTGACCCTGAATGACCAGGTGCAGATGAAATGGTACAGGCTGCTTTCGAGCTTTCTTATTGCTGGGCAGGAGCCACAACAGAGCTGCTGTCTACGGTTCCTGGCACTTGTGGACCAATTCATCCTGTTCCTTCAGAACAAAACCTGGAGCTGTTCCTCTGTCATGAGCAGCACTGGAAAAGTGATGAAATGAGGCCCAGATGCAGTGCTGTTGGTGAACCCTTGGTATTTGCCTTCTGCACACGGCAGCCTGGGTTTACTCTTCCAGTCAGGAGCTGGCTATTCCTCCTCCCTTGAATTCCAAGAGCAGCCTGCTTGCCCGTTCTGAGAAGACTTTTGCCTCTCAATTTACTTCTTTGGTTTTCTCTTTTTAAAGGTTTAAGTTCCAGGCAGTGATCAATGGGCGCCAATTCCCACCAGCAGAAGCAGGGAGCAAAAAGCTGGCTAAACAGGAGGCAGCAGCCAATGCTATGAAGGTCCTGATGAGTGAAGCGGAGAATGGAAGGCCCAGTGGCATTAAATGTGAGGAGCCGCTTCCCTCCGACAGCTCAGAACTGGAGTTGGTGAGTCCTGTTTTCTTTGCTTTGTGAGGCTGCTCAGGCAGTGTTTAGTCTGACACTGGTTTCCTCTGTTTTCTTTGCAGCCAGAGCCAGAGCTGTCGTCTGCAGCAGCTCCCCTCAGCCTGCTTCCTGGGAAGCACCCTATCAGCATATTGATGGAGTATGGACAAAAGTCAGGGAACATAATCGAGTTCCAGCTGCTGTCTCAGGAAGGCCCACCTCATGATCCTAGGTATGGCATATTCTTGTCAGCTTTGGGGGAGGATGGAAACTCTTTCTTCACTATCCTTACCCTTCAGCATGCTACCCACATTCCTAGACTCATCACTGGCCTAGCTGAGTGCTCCTCTTATCCAAGGATTCTGGGCATGGCTCCTCCAAGACATCTACCTCCAGAAGGAGACTCAAAGCAATGCCCTTTCTCAAAGAAAAAATGCTATTTCTTCTACCAGAGCAGAAGCAGGTTCCAGTCCTGTACCCTACCTGGTGGTGCTCTACTGGGAGTGTTTAGGGCCATAACAGTAGATTTCGATTGGAGATAAGCCAGAAGGATTTATCTGGAAGTGGGAGAAGGGAATAATAACCAGATCAAGACACCTATGGTTAACACTTTCCATGTGCTATAATGTCCTGTCAGGTTCAGCTACTGTGTGAAAATGGGTGATCAAATTTTCCCTGCTGTGGTAGGAAACAGCAAGAAGGGAGCAAAGCAAATGGCAGCAGAAGTTGCTGTGAAGATTCTTTCTGGAGAGTCTGTACCCCATGTCTTGCCTGAACAGGTACAAAGAGCTTCTTTATAAGACCCAAGTGTTTTGAGTTGAATGTTCCCCCTCTTTTATTTCCTATTCCACTGGATTTGACCCCACAAGGTCACTTGCTGGCTCTAGCAGAGGTTTGCTGCTGCTCTTAGCCTGCTGTAAATCCAGCTGCTCAGTATTTAACAGCCTTCTCCTGTCTAACTCCACTCTAGCCTGTCACGAAGCCCCACGGTGACCAGTCCATGCACAGCTATGGGCCCTGGATTGCCACTCCAGATGAATCCAAGGTGGTGAAAGCGAAGGGTGTTGGGGAGCTCATCAAATATCTTAATGTCAATCCTGTCAGTGGCCTGCTGGAATATGCCCGCTCCAATGGGTTTGCTGCAGAGTTCAAACTCATTGACCAGTCAGGACCTCCCCATGACCCCAAGTAAGTAGCTGCACCTAGCCAGGAGGAAATTTTGCACTGCTGCTGTTGTCCTGGAGAAAGGACAGAAAGATCAAAATTGCAGTTTGAGATGGCAACAGGGCAACCTGCTGCCTCTGCCAAACCTTACGACTGGATGACAATAAGCTCCCTCCGCTCCCCTCCTCTCTCCACTGGGAGAATTTAAAGACCAGACTCAAATGCACAAGTTTCTTGGTTTCTTCATAGGTTTGTCTATCAGGCGAAGGTTGGAGGCCGCTGGTTCCCTGCTGTGACTGCACACAGCAAGAAGCAGGGCAAGCAGGAGGCAGCGGATGCAGCGCTGCGAGTCCTGATCGGGGAGTCGGAGAAGATGGAACGCATGGAAGGGATGAACATCACTGAGGTAAATCTTCTGCCACAGGTGGGACTGTGTTTGTAGCCCTGCCTGTCCTCCTTCCTTCAGTCCAGCAGAAAAATGCCTTCAAAATCAACTGTGATGTCTTTGTTCTCTGCAACTGTAAATAAGCTGACGTAGTTTTCCTGAAGTGGGTTAGATGTTTCCTCAGGGCACAGGCCTATCCTTCCATCCTGCTGGCCTCTGCTTTAGGGCTAAATTATCATCAAATTCTTCCTTCAGCTACTCAAGTGTGTTCCCGTGGTAGAGTAGGAACATGCTCATTTTTAATTATGTGACTTTTTTTATTACTTTCAAATTCCTTCGTGCTACTTTAAAAATGGTGTGTCAGCTCATAAAGGCTCGTGCATCAGATAAGATAAGCAAAGCTGTCCATTGTGTCAGGATGGCTTGTCCCAAACCTGAGCTGCTTTAAATTGCACTTAGAGCATTGTGATCTCTGAAAAGCCGTATTCCAGGTGACACAGCTGAGCACAGCAGCTGGGCTCTAAATAGCAAAGCCATCAGGGAGGATTTTGTCAGTCAGCAGTGCTGGAGGAGGTGAGTCCGTCTGCAGTGAGAATGACTGTGCACTCTCCTCGCAGGCAGCTGGAGGAGGAGTTCCTCCAAAGCCAGGAGCAGATTTCCTTGGCTGAGTCTCTGGGAACAGGCAGGATGGGTTTGTTCCTTTGCGCTGTGGGTTTTCCCTGGCATTCTCAGGAGGCCATTCCTCAGCCTGTGCCTCTTGCTGCCAGGAAGACAGCTTGCTGCTGTCTGATGCAGCCAGAGCAGAACTCAAAGCCTTGGATGAGCTTTTCCCAGAAATACCCAAAAGAACTTCATCCACCCCTTGACACAGAACTGTCCATGTAATCAGCTCCAAACTGCACTGCCCAAAGCTCATGTTTTCTGTGTTCTGTCCTCTGCTTGGAAAGCTGCACTTTGGGTTAGCTACTCCTTGAGCTGTGTTGTTGTGTGGCCTGCTCACGATCTGTGGTGTTGTGTCCCCACCCCAGCTCCCTGTGAGTGGCAGCACCCTGCACGATCAGATGGCCATGCTGAGCCACCAGCGCTTCAACAGCCTCACCGCTCGCATCCAGCACAGTCTGCTCGGGCGCAAGATCCTGGCTGCCATCATCATGAGGAAAGCAAATAAGGGCCTGGGAGTGGTGGTCAGCATCGGAACGGGTATGAACAGCTTTTTCCAGCACACTCTGAACTCTCATTTCCATGCTAGATTCCCAGTCAGCCATGGCTCAGATATGGCTGTGGACCTCTTCAGAGAGGGCACAAAATGTTCCCGGGGCTCGAGTGGTGTCACAAGTGATCTAGTTAAAG
Organism: Platyrinchus mystaceus; assembly: GCA_035041135.1. NCBI lineage: Eukaryota > Metazoa > Chordata > Aves > Passeriformes > Tyrannidae > Platyrinchus > Platyrinchus mystaceus. Next base: position 2,014,053 of record JAWWLV010000078.1, read on the forward strand.
AGAGAGAACAAAGCAAATGTGCCTGCAGCTGTATTGCTCTTAATCTTCGCTTGCATTGCTGCCTGCTAGTCTGTGCATCAGAGCGTGGATTCCTCGTGTGGTTCAGCACACAATCCCCCAGCTTCTTACAGCTGCATGTACCCTATCTTCCTCCCTACTTAGCTGTCAGCCTTCTACCAGGAGTGGTGGGCTGCAAAGTCCTTGTGAAGGGACAGTGCCCCTAAACCTGTGGCAATTTAAGTCTGCCTGTCCCTAAAGTGGTGTGTACTTTTTGTCACTTTATTTTCCTAACTGCTTGGATCAGGATAATGATTGAATAGTCAGGGTGCTGCTGCTGCTCAAGAGCCCAAAGAAGTAAGACTTGACAGAAGATGAACCTCTCCCTCTGTCTCTGAAGCTGTGTCTTGACTTGACACTTGCCCTGTTACTTATTTATTTCAGGTAATCGTTGTGTGAAAGGAGAAGAGCTGAGCTTGAAGGGGGAGACAGTAAATGATTGTCATGCAGAAATCATTTCTCGAAGAGGCTTTGTGAGGTAAGAAAAGGGGAAATACAAAGGAAATGAAGAGAGGCCTACCAGGAGATGCTGACCCATTTTGGAGGGGTGTAGCTGGAACAGTTCCTTGCTGCATTGAGAGGTGCTGTGATCCTCTGACACTGTGTATCCATGTGTTGTTAAAGAGAGGGAAGTTATTTCTAAGAAGGGGCTATGCCTGAGTGGTGCCCAAATTAATACCAAATGGGAGAATTGCCAGGAGCCCAAGGGCTGCATCTGAAGTTATTAAAAATAGAGCCTCCTGCTGAGGCTGCTGAACCATTGTGCAGGGTGCTCTCCAGCCTAAGCACAGCTCCCGCCACCAGCCAAGCACTGCAGGCTGGGTCCTCCTGGCCTTTCTGGGTCTGGGTGTAGAAGGATGCAGGAAAACATACTGCATCTGTTTGCATTGGTAACTCAGCAATCCTTTTTCAGAGGTTGGAAAGGGTTTTCCCAACTAAACTGCACAATTGTTCTCTGTATAAACATTCACTGTGGCACTTTTTAGTTTTTCAAAACTGAAGCAAGATGAAGGTGGACTGCCTGTTCAGTGTTTGCCCTTCAGTTCTGAACAGCAAAGCCAGCTGCTTCCTTCAAGCCTTCGCGTGCTGCCGCTGTGCTCTGCATTCCTCAGCAAGGGAAGGTGTTGAGGGCAGGTCCCTGGGAAGTGATGAATCAGGATTGTGTCTTGCTTACTGTCTGTCTCAGCTGTTAATCTTGACAGCGGTGGCTGCTCTGGCACAGCAGAGCCTGTCAACAAGCTCCACCTCTCCTTGCAAAATCAGTCCCTGCACAGGCTCTGCTCAAGGACTCTCTAGGAAGCTGCAGTTTTTCTTTAGTCCTTGACACTGTGTTGGAGACCTCGAGGTTTTTCCCTATCCAGAAGCAGCCATAGAAGACCCGTATGGGCTCATGGTAATACCACTTGAGTTCAGCTACCCACAGGGCCATTTACTCTTAACACAAACTTGATACTGATTAAAGGTGTTGGTTGAAGACCTTGAAGTCTTCTTCACCCTGGGAACAGATGCATGCAAGCAGCAGCCAGCCAGACTCCTTCCTCTCCTGCCAGTGATTCCCACTGCTCCCTGGACAGGATACTGCTTTTCTACCACTTGTCCTCTTCATGGCAGAAAATCTGCTGGATTTTTTGCCCTTTTTGTGCATCGAGCACTGTTTGTTGGCCTCCCAAGCATCCTCAGCCACAGCTCCTAGTCTCTGCTCTCCCATGCAGCTGGAGCGGGGGATGTGGGACCCTGCCTGTTGATTGAAGCACTTCTTGTCTGAGAACCAGAGCAGCCTTTTGACAGGATGGTGTTCTTTTCAGGTTTCTCTACAGTGAGCTGATGAAGTATGACCTGTCTAATCCTTCCTCTGCAGAAGAGAGCATTTTTGAGCCAGCGGGCGGAAGGAGGCTCAGAATAAAGAGCAGTGTTACCTTTCACCTCTATGTCAGGTTTGTGGGGAGGGGTTGGGTGACCGGTGTCAGCAGCACTGTCACCCCCCTGGCCGGGGCTGTTTCCTGACAGTCAGTGCTAACAGGTGAGGGTTTGTTTTCTAGCACAGCCCCGTGTGGAGATGGAGCCCTCTTTGATAAATCCTGCAGTGACCAGGCGAGCGTGGTGGGGCAGCCCCAGCACCAGCCTCTCTTTGAGAACCCCAAGCAAGGCAAGCTGCGGACCAAGGTGGAGAACGGTGAGTGCAGTCGCTCCCTGCATGGTGGGGTGGCTCCAGTCCTCTCCTGTGAGCCTTTCTGGTGCTCCAGAGCTTTCTTGCCCCTCTCTGTGTGCTCTTTTGCGATCTGAAGCACTCGGGAACCAAAGGAGGTGGATGGATAGAAGGGCATTAGGTAGAGTCCCTTCCCTTTCCCAGCTCTGCCTGTTGGAACTGCCACACTTGTGAAATTTGCAGCTGAAGTTTGCTGCAAAACTCCTATGTCTCTGCCCTCTTTTTCAAGCACTATTCTGTTTTGCTTCAGCCATGCTGAAAATTACTCGTGTATTCAATATGGAATGCCAGATTGTTCCTTGAACCTGGTGTCAGACTCAGAGGTCACTCTGGATATCCAGAAGTTTCTTGTGCAGTTTCTGATGGGGTTTGATTTACTGAATATCTGACTGTATAGAAAAGCTTTCTTTTCTCTCGTGCAGGGGAAGGTACCATTCCTGTGGAGTCGAGTGACATTGTGCCCACGTGGGATGGGATCCAGCATGGGGAGCGGTTACGAACCATGTCCTGCAGTGACAAAATCTTACGCTGGAATATACTTGGCTTGCAAGGGGCACTACTGTCACACTTCCTGGAGCCGGTTTATCTCAGCTCTGTCACACTCGGTGCGAGATCCTCTGACCTTTCGGGGGCAGGGTGGTACAACTGGGCTGCAGTGACAGCTCACCTCCCTCCCCTGTGTGATGGCAAAGTTTGTTTGTGGAAGCTGTAGGAGTAACAGACTGAAACGTCATTCTTGGCAGAGCTGTTTGGAAGTGAAAAGGGAGTCTGTGGATTTTGTGCTGTGGGTGGAGTAGGTTTCTCTCCGAGGTTCTGGATTTTTAGGAGGCACATGTGATCTAGGAGGGTGAGACAAAAACTGTATGTTTATATCTTCAGAGAAAAATGTAGTCTGTAAACCTGTGTCTTACACACCCAGGGTACACATAGCTGTGCTGATCCACGTGCCATGGGCTTTCAGGAGCCTGTGAGCAGTGTTGTGGCTCTCAAGGCTTGGCTGATCCATCACTTGTGCCATCCTGTTTCCTAACAGACCTTCACCTCTATCTCCACAGGTTACCTGTACAGTCAGGGTCACTTGACCCGTGCCATCTGCTGCCGCGTGGCGAAGGATGGGAACACACTGAAGGAAAAGCTCCAGGCTCCATATCGCATTAACCATCCTGAGGTACTGCAGCTGTGGCACCTCTTCACCACATTCCTCTGCCTGTGGGTTCTGGAGTCTGGAGGTGCTCTGCAAGGGGGTCACTGGGCAGCAGCCCTGTAGCTAGGAGCAGGAATTAGTGACCAGAAACATAGACTCATGGGATATCCTCAGTTGGAAGGGACCCACAATGTTTCATCGAATCCAACTCCTGGCCCTGCACAGGGCAACCCCAAGAACCTTCCCTCTTTGTCACCCCGCCGTTTGGGGGTTACTAGCAATGTCTTGATCTGGCACAAAGGACACCGAAGTTGCCCCCGTAACCTTCAGCTTAGTAAGAACTTTGTCCTTGCTGCTCTCTAAAGTTTAGGATGAGCTGAACCTGTGGGGGATGGAAGGGGCAAAAGGACTAGGTTAAGGAACCCTCCTGGCTCTCCTGCAGGTCGGGCGAGTCAGCGTGTACGACTCTGCCAGGCAGACGGGCAAGACCAAGGAGTCGTCGGTGAACTGGTGTCTTGCTGATGCAAGTGAAGTTGAAGTTTTAGATGGCACCAAAGGGAAAGTAGATGGGTAAGAAGAGCCTTTCCTGACACTGCTTTTCTTGCTAGGGAAAGGGGGGCAACTCTGAGGTGGAGAGTACGCTCTGCGCTGTTACAGCACCCTGCACGTGGGGAGGGTGGGAGGGAGGAATTTCAAACGGACATGAGCAAGCATTCCTGAAGGAAACCAAACGTTGCCTAGCCTGGACCCTACCACAGAGCCCTGCTGAGCCCAGAGTTCCCCCATCATGGGATTTTCCCTGAGTTCTGTGTTCCTCTTGGCTCTTCTGAGTGTCACATCCCTCATTGCTGCCTGTGTCTTCCTTCTCAGCCCAAAGCTGGAAGTGTCTCGTGTGTCCAAGAGGAAAATGTTCACCTTGTTCCAGCAGCTGTGTGCCAAGAACAGCCGTGAAGACCTGCTGAAGCTCTCTGTGTACTCAGATGCCAAGGAGGCAGCCACGTTGTACCAGGCAGCCAAGCAGTGCTTCTTCAGCACGCTGGAAGAGCTGGGCTATGGCAGCTGGATCCGCAAACCCCAAGAGGAGGAGAACTTCTCTGTCCTTGATACATAGGGAAGCACTCTGCAAGGGGTGGGAGGTGAATGTGCACAGGCTGCACTCGTCCTTCTTCCACCACCACCTTCTTGGAGTGGAGTCAGGAGCGTGCAGCAGTTTCCCCGTAGGCCTGGCTGCCTCCTTCCTGACACTAAGATCCTGCCTTTTTAAAATGTGCATGTAAATGATTGTCCTTTTTTTAAAGTGAGGGCAGGCTCAGTCCCTCTTAGCTTTTATAGTTTTGTCTCCCCTTTTTTTGTTTTTAAAAGAAGGCACAAGAAATCAGAGGGATTCTCAGACTGTAAGCTTGAAACCTTTGGACCGTGCACTGCAGATCCCTCTGGCAGGTTTTGAGGCAAATTTTCTCTTTTGAGGAAAGAAAAAACCAAACAAGCTGCCTGGATGGTTTTCTGTCTCTGTGGGAAGGTGACTGGCAGCTTGACCAAGCTGGGGCACGGGACTGACCTCTGCAAGGTGCAGCAGGACCAGCATAACATTCTCCATTAATAACAAAAAAGAAAATTTCTCTAGTATTGGCTATGGGTGTGTTGATTTCTGCTGAGGGGAAGAGGGGCCTGGGGTGGGGTTTGAAGAGGGACAGAGGTGAGCTAGCATTTGCTAAACAATCAAGGGAGCTGAGTAGAGCTGTGGCAGTTTGGAATTGAGCCTCTTGCCTCAAGTGAGGGGCTCATCGGGCAGAGCTGAGCGCTCTGAGGGCTTGGGCCAGCCTGGAAGTGCTGGGGCAGGGCTGTCCCAGCTCCTTCCCCCACTGCTGGCTCTAGGATGGAGTGTCTCCTTTCTAGTCTCAGGTGGCCAGTGGTGGCTGCAGGCCCTGTTGTGTGTCTGAGCTGAACTACATGCCAGATGTGCTGGTGGATGGTGAGAAGCTGTTGGAGCAGCCCCTTTTCCTGTGCATGGCCTGTGCCAGCTTTGCCCGAGGTGAGAGTCGACACTAGTAACTAGGACAGAGACCAAAGAGCTGTGGGCAGCCCAAAGTGAGGAGGAGAGACCCCAAGTCTGGGAGCAAGGCCCCAACCACGGCTGTGGATCTCCACAGGACAGCCGGAGGCAGCCGGGCTGGGGCCAAGCAGGGTCCGTGCCAGAAGTCTGGCTGTCAGGTTCAGCCTGCCTGCAACTGCCCCCGGACACAGAGCTGTGAGGGGTGGAACTGCCTCGGCCTGGAGAAGGGCAGCAACAGCACCAGGACAGAGCTGGAGGCTCTTCTGTTTGTGGCTGCCTAGGGTGCTGTACTTGAGGCTACTGGGGCTCCTGTTGTGCTCCCTCCACCCTCCCAGGACTTCATTCCCTGTTGTGGTGCTGCAGGACCCTCCTGTGCTGCACTGACCCAAGGCTGGACCAACAGCAGAGGGAACACAAAGGTGGGATGAAGTGGGACAAGCCCCTGGTATCAGGCTGTTTTAGGGGCAAAGCTCTTAACATTTAAGTATTGGGGTGCACCCCTGAGAGCAGGAGCTCCAGGAGCAGCAGCTGGAACAGCTGGGATTTCTCTAGCTGGGTGAAGTGCTGGGATTTAAATTAATTTCTAGCGTGCAGCTTCCCCCGGCCCTGTGTGTTGCCAGGCCCTGCCAGCCCTGCTCCCCCAAGCCGCAGGGATTAGTGGTATTTATAGCAAACACTCCATTTCAGTTTTCCCTGATGAGGCCAATTCCTGCCAGCCAGGGAGCACGGGGAGCACTGCCGGCCCAGCCGTGGCCGCCAGCCCAGTGACCCACGGCGGGGCCCGGCTGTCAACAGCTCCCAGCTCGTGTTGATTAATTGTATTTTCCCTTTCCTTGCATCTTGTATCTGCTCTTGGCTTCAGAGCACTGAGCCTGGAGTGGAGCAGAGGACAGTGGCAGAGCTGGAGCAGCCCCTGGCACTTGCTGCCCTGGCCCTGCCTGCAGGTAGGACCTAAAAATAGCTTCCTTCTGCCTGGTCCATGTGCTCACCTCGAGGAGCCAAGGCTGAGCAGCTCCATCCCCTCCCTGGGCCTGTGTTCTTTCCCTGTCAGTGAGGCTCTGCCAGGCTCCTGGGAGTCCCAGGAATGGCACAGGGGGTGGCAGGGCCAGACAGGGGCCAGAGGCTGCTCGCTGGGGCTCTGGCTCTGCATGGCCTGGCAGGGCGAGGTACAGGGAGCAGCTGGTGCCCATGAAGCTCCCTCCCTTGGCAATCGGGATTTTCCTCTTCCAGAGCCGATTTCTCCCTGTCCTCTTATATCGGTCATGGGTAGCCAGAGGCCCCCTGACCCCAGGTGCATCCTGCTCCCTCTGGCCCATAGAGCACAGAACAGTATGAAATGACACCAGATGGCACCAACCCCGACCTGTGTGAGCATTTATTGGTTTTCAGGGGCTGCCTGAGCCCAGCACCCAGCCCTCTGGCCCTGGGACTGGCCATTCCCCACGCTATTTGGATGTAGGGGTGCCCTGGCCAAGCTGCAGCAGGGAGTTGGTGGCGTAGTTCTGGAAGAGGGGCTGGAGGAACATGCCAACGGTGCCAAAGACGCAGACGAAGACGAAGATCCACAAGAAGAGGCGGTCGATGACCATGGCCACATACTTCCAGTCCTCGCTCACCTGCGCGGGGCCGGGAGAAAGGCCGGGTCAGGCTGGGCCTTGGGGGTCACCCGTCACTGCCTGGACTGGGAGTTTGGCAGCTCCTCAGAGCCCCAAGTCTGCTCCCTCAGCAATGCAGCTCCCAGGGCTGCCTGCAAGCCTGCTCTGGGCCCCACGGGGCTAGTTCCCTCCACTGCCACCAGCACTGCTGAGCCCAGGAATCTCATTTCCCCAGTGAGCAGAGTCAGGAGGGGGGACTCTGCCAAAATCTGCAACCTCACAGTGCCATACAGGACCAGGCCTCCTGGCACCCTCCTGGTTTTCTAGAGCAGCTGCTTCAGTCTGGGGCTGCAGTGGTGGGTCAGGGACCAGCGTAGGACCCTCTGCCCAGGCAGGGACCCTCCTGGTGCTTTTGCACATCCCTTCCCGTGGTGCAGCCGCAAGCCAGCACACGCTCTGCGCCCCATGGCCCTGCTGCACCCCACAACTCTGTCTGCACCCCATCACTCTGCCCACCCACCCTGAGCCCTGCCCATCTCCAGGTGCATCCCCCGACTTACGCTCTGGTCATCGTCCTCGCTGCGCATGTGGTCGGCAATGAAGCGCACGCCGTCCACCGCCTCCTCCAGCCCGCAGCTGCAGCTGGGTGTGGGGGCCGCTGCCTGCCCCTGCCGCTCCCGGTAGCCGTTGAGCCCCTCGGCCTTGGCAGCACCAGGGTTGGCGTAGCAGGCGCAGGTGCGGGCGCCAGCGTGGAGGAAGAGGGTGGCGGCAGCCGCGCGCTCCTGGGTGTGCCGGCGCTGGCGGAGGCGCTGGCGGGCGCAGTTCTGCCGCGGCTGCTTCATGAAGAGCAGCGCCGGGAGCTTGTGGAGGAAGAGGGTGCGGACCCAGGGTGGCATGGTGTGCGTGGTGGGTGAGCGGTGGTGCACGTTCAGGACGCAGACGCTGGTGACGATGGAGAAGGTCACCAGCACCATGGTGAACATGAGGTACTTGCCCACCAGCGGCACGTCCAGAGAGGTGGGTGGCACAATCTTGGAGATGAGCAGGAGGAAGACAGTGAGGGCAAGCAGGACGGAGATGCAGAGCGTCATCTTCTCGCCGCAGTCGGACGGGAGATAAAAGACGAGGATGGCCAGGGAGGTGATGAGGATGCACGGGATGATGAGGTTGATCGTGTAGAAGAGTGGCTTGCGCCGGATGATGAAGTCGTAGGTGATGTCCACGTAGGTGGAGTCTTCAGGGTTCTCGTTGCGCCGCCCTGGCAGCGCCACAATGTCCCACTCACCGCTGGGTGTGAAGTCATCCAGGCTGGCCACCTCGCTCTTCAGCACCAGGTCGATCTCAGTGCGGTCGTAGGTCCAGGAGCGGAACTTCATGGTGCAATTCTGCTGGTCGAAGGGGAAGTGCTTCACCTCGATCTTGCAGGCGCTCTTGTAGATGGCGGGCGGCAACCAGAAGATGCTGCCGTCGTAGGAGATCACAGCATTCGAGTAGAAGGACACCTCATACATCCCATCGGCGCTGGGGCAGAGAGATGTGCTGTCGGTCCTGGGGTTGTCCCGCCTGACATCGCCCCCAACCCTGCATGGGGTTGGGGCAAGCACAGCCTCCCCCCAAAATCACCTACTTGTTGTAGAGCACCACATCAGGCAGCCAGATGTGCTTGGAGGGCAGGCGGACCTTCTTCATGTTGTCAAAGTCCTCTGGCTTCCAGGTGAGGCGATAGTCCTCCCACTCCTGGGGACAGGGGCCATCAGCCCAACCCGGCCACAGGGTGGAGGTGGGGACAGGGGAGAGGGGACATGAGGGCCCAACACAGGGGGGCTGGGGCAGGGCAGGTGAGCATTAGGGTCCCACACAGGGTATACCAGGAGTCCCCGTGACAGGGATGGGAAGTCTCGGGGCAGGGTGGACACTGGGTCCCCAGTGCAGGGGGGCACAGGACAGGATATAGGAGGGGGTCCCAGGGCCACAGCAGAGTCCAGGGTGCCCACCTGGGTCAGCCAGACATTCGTGGTCATGATCTGCTCCCGCTCATGCTGCAGAGAGAGGTGGGGGCCAGTCACTTGGGGTGTTGGGGGGGTTCAGGGTCCCCTCCCTTCCCCAGCAGGTGGGGGAGCAGAGTCCTGGCCAACTCACCACGCTGATGAGCTGCGCCAGCGACACCATGAGCTGCACGGTCACCAGCTCGGAGCCGTTGGTCGCTGGCCGGATCAGTTTGTTGTACCGTGCGGGGTCCAGCAGATACTCCACCAGCCTCTCCTCCGTGTCCGTGCCCAGGCTCCCTGGGTGGGGCACAGCCTGAGCCCCCCGGCACAGGGGCCGGGGACAGAGACTGTGCCTGGCTCGGGGTGGGGGTGATGGGGTGAGAGGGTGCGGGTGTCACCACCGGGCACGGAGCGGGGAGGGCCGGGGAGGAACGGAGGAGGGGCCCAAGGGACGGCAGTGCCTGGGGACGAGCAGCTCGGGGAGGGATCCGGGCAGGGCTGGGGGCTCCACTCTGGCCTCCCCTGCCTGTCCTTCCTGTCCCTGCCCGTCCATGACAACCCCTCCCCCGTCCCTGCCCGTCCCTTCCCACCCCCGGCGAGGCCCCGCAGAGCCCCGGTGGGGTCGGGGAGAGCCGGCGGCACCGGGGCCGGTACCGGGTCTGTACCGGGTCTATGCCGAGCGGTCCCGTGCAACAAGCGCAGCCCCCGGGCCCGGCCCGGTCTGGTGCCGGTGCCCACCCCCCCGGACCCCTGGCACTCACGTCTGAGCGCGGCGAGCAGACAGAGGACGCGGAGCAGCGCCATGGGGGCGGCCCCGGTGCCGCCGCCGGTGCCCGGCGCTGTCCGCGGTGCTGACCGGGCGCTGTCCGCGGTGCTGGAGCCGGCGGCGGCGGCGGCCCGGGCGGGGCGGCCCCGGGTGGGAGGCGGTGCCGGGCGCTGCGCCGGGGCCGCCCCGCGCTC
>JAWWLV010000078.1:2033016-2089086 GCA_035041135.1 Platyrinchus mystaceus
TCTACTTCAGCAGCTGGTCCCCTGTCCTGCTCAAACCTTGGAAATAAAAAAGATGCTGTAGGAGGGGGATTACTGATAGCTCTGACATCAGCTGGGGACTAATTTTTAAGTGCTTTGCTGAAGGACCCGAGGGTTTGTGATGCTGAGCAGCTCTGCCCTGTGTCCTTCTCCACCCTGGACCAAGGGCTGGGGGGAGCTCTGCTCCTCTCTTTAGCTCAGGAACCTGCTGGGGAGGGTGTGAATCTGGTTTAATGATGGTGTAAAACATTTGTGGGGGGTTCTCTTTGGTGAAGTGGGGGCTACTCTGCTAAGCCTAGCATTGGGTTGGGATTGGGTGCACTGAGTTGGCTGAGTTGGCTCACGGGCACATGCTCCCAAATCCTGACAGCTTTCCAGGCTGGGATGAGCAGAACTGAAGAGGGCCCTGCAGGACCCCCTCTGTCAGTGGAACGCTGACCTGGCAGGCATCGCAGCTGGAAGCACAGCAGGAGCAGCCTGAGCTGGTGTCTGGCAGGTGCCTGCTGGTCCCGTTTGTTTGCACCTGCCTGTCCCACTCCAAGCTGGGCTTGGCGCTCGTCACCACCATGATGGCTCAGCGCTTGTTTTGTCTTCTCAGGGAAGCAGGTGCATGATGGTGCCATCTGTCACCACTGCCAAAGGCGGTCCCAAAGCCTTCCCCTGCAGGAGCTGGCAGAGGACAAGGACGTGTGGGAGACTTCCTAAAGGAGACACGTGGGTGGCATATCACCGGGGAGCCACCACAGCACCAAACCACTGAGAGGGTGCTGTCTGTGTGTCTGTCCTGTTGAGGCCTTGTAAATGATTGAGGGAGACTTAAGTCTGCCAAGGAAAGAAAAGGAACTGGCACCCAAGGGAAGCAGAGTTTTTCTTGAGCTCGAGAAGGTGAAGCTGGAGCCAGCTGGCAGTTTGGGTGCCAGTCCATCCCTGCGAGGCACATCCTGCCCAGCAGCGCCAGCAAGGAAACTGCTACCACTTCCTATGGCAGTGCCAGCACCCAGCACCTCCCTGCACCTGGATGTGGGCAGCACGTTGTTGGTTGGGGTCAGTTCTCATAGTGATCCCTCACAGAGAACCCTCACCGGGGAGAGGGGAAGGAGACAGGGACGTGGGCAGCTGCTCTGTGAGGATGTTCTCCAGCTCCTGGAAGGAAGAGGAGCCTGTGTCTTGATCCCAAACTCCCACCCTGGGGACTTGGGGAGCAACTTTACCTGAAAAATCCCCTCCCCGTTCCCTGCTGTTGCAAAGGGATGGGTAAGTGCCCCGCGGCGCTGCGCAGCCCGGCAGGAAGCCAAACCGCTGGGCTCAGCTGAGTTTTTCCGGCAAGGTGTCAGCACAGATCTTGGCTGGTGTGGTGTGAACCGCGGCTGCGGCAGCAGAGAGTGCATTGGCGCTGTGCTTATGACCCGGCAGGCTGTGCACGGCAGGCTGTGCACAAGGTCCTTGTACAGGGGGCTGTGCACAGTCTTCATCCATAGGGTCCATAGGATCCATGCCCAGGCTTAATCCATAGCGCCCATGCTCAGGTCCCATCCATAACGTCCACAAATTCCATCCATAAGGTCCGTATGGGCTCCACCTACAGGGTCCATGCCCAGGGGCTGTGCAGGGGGCCCGCGCACGGAAGTCTGTACTGTCCGCGGGGTCTCTGCCCGGCGATCCGCACGCAGTGTCCGTCAGTGGGTTCCATGTGCAGTTCCTCTCCCATCAGCCGGGCAGGGTCCCAAGGTCTCCCAGCCCGACGGGACGGCCCCCCCCCCCGAAGCTGCCCTGCCTTCCCAGGACTCCCCGTGTCCGCCGGGGCCGCGACCGCCTGCCTGGCCGGTGCCTCGTTGTTCCCCGGGGCCGCCCCCTCCGGATCTGGGCGGGGAGCGCCGGCCCCGCCACCCCCTCCGGCCCCTCTGGCCCCGGCCCGGCTCGGCCCGTCCCGTCGCCGCCGCATGGGGCCCCCCGGGCCGGCCTGACCCCTCACCGAAGCCCCGTCGCCCCGGAGACAGGCCCCTCCGAGGAGCCGCGACAGGACCCCCTAGCTGCCCGGACCCTTCGGAGCAGGGAGAGACCCCCCCGAGCCCCGTCCCCGCGGGCAGGGGACCCCCAGAGCCGCCCCGGGACTGCCCCGGCCGGACTCCCTCGACGCCCGACGAGATCCCCCGACTCGACCCATTGCTGCAGCAGAGAGCCCGGCCCGCCCCGGAGCCCTTCCGAGGGGCGAGGGACCCCCGAGGGGACGCGGTCCCTTCCCCGGACCACGGGAGCCGGCACCCCTGGGACCCACCGGCTGTCCCCGCGGGGGCGAAGGACGCCTGGAGCCCCCTACGAAGGTCCCGGCCCCCCGGCCCTCATCCCCCGTCCCGGGCTGGCCCCCGGCCGCAGAGGATCCCGTTTCCGGGACTGGGGGCAACCGGGCTGCCCAGTGCCCCCCGGCTGAGCTGGCCCTGAGCCGGCGGGGTGGCCGTGGGGTGTCGAGGAGCCCCGAGGGGGCTTCGGCACCCTGCACCTCCCCGGCCCCATGGCGGCCAAGTGGTTCAAGGAGTTCCCATCCAACCTGAAGACGGTTTCGGAGAGGGCTCGTCCGAGTAGCGGGAGCCTCGGGAAAAGCCGCAAGAATTCAACCGCTGAGCTTGGGGGCTGCCGGGCGGCAGGGGGTGGCAAGGAAGGGGGCAGCCGGCTGTCACGGGACAACCTGCAGGGTCTGCTCCAGGCCGCCACTGGGAAGATGCGGAAGAACTCTCGAGCGGAGGGGGGCACACCGGAGGGACCCCCCAAAACCTGCGGTACCTACATCAACCGCCTCATCAAGGTGGAGGCTCCCGAGAAGAATGGGAAGGGGTACCCTGGCGCCTTGCCTGCTGGCCTGCCTGCCCCCGAGCAGGACAAGGGAAAGACGCCCAAGACAGAGACGGTAAGGCAGGGACCGAGGCGGGGGAGGGGAGGCGCACTGTGGGGAGTCCGCAGCAGTGGCAGCTTTAACCTCTTTGGGCTTCTGACTCATTAGCCCGCTGACTCCGGCCTTTCATCCCACTCGGCTCCACTGCTTTCAAATCCCTTCAAAGCTGCCTTCATCCCAACTGCCCTTCATCAGCCAGGCTAGGGTGAGAGTGAGAGGGGTCGCTGGGTCCCCTCACCACAACCCATGTGTCCCATCCTGCCCTGACCCCAGCACTCGGCTGCTGGTTGAACAAAGGCTGATGTAAAACTTTTCTGGGAAGCTGGACTTTCACCCCTGCACAGCCTCTGGGGGACTGGGAGCTAGCTGAGGGGGGGGAGGAGGCGTTGCTGTCAAACAAAAGGGTCCCAGAGTCCCCCCCAGGCTCCTCCCCACCGCTGAGGTGCATAGGGATGGACACTGCCCCCACCCAAAGGTGCCACTGGGCGCACCCTCCTGGAGTTGTGGCATGGCTCCATTTACCCCAGATGAGCCACCATCCTCCCCTGGGGACCCCAGTGTCCTGTTCCCAGCTCTGTGCCAGTGGCATCCCTGCCACCCCTGCCGGGACCCCTGCCAGCCCCCTGAGGCCAGCAGTGCCTGTCCCCTCATCAGGTCATCATCCTGGAGGACTACGCCGACCCCTATGATGCCAAGCGCACTAAGGGGCAGCGGGACGCCGAGCGCCTGGGGGAGAACGATGGGTACATGGAGCCCTACGATGCCCAGCAGATGATCACAGGTATGTGCCATGTCAAGCCGTGCCACGGCACCGCAGCTGGCACCACTCCCCAGCCGGGAGCACACAGCAGCCCTTGGAGCCACCCGGCATGGGAGGCTTCGGGAACAGGAAAGCTGCTCGCCGCTTCCTGTGGCTGCGTGGGGCCAGATAAGGAGTGGGAGCAAGGCCGGACACTGACCTGTGCCCGCTGGCCCCTTGACCACTGCCATGACCTGCTGCCACCGCCTGATGGGTGCGTATGGCCAGTGCAAAGCCCTCAGGCCCCCCAGTCATCCCAGGGTGGGGGTACCGCCCCCTGAGACTCCCCTGTGGCCATGCCCCCCAGATGGCGACCCCCCAGACCGGCGTGGCGACCGTCCAGCTGGCCACAACAACAGGAACTGACTGGGCCGGAAGCTGGAAATAAAAGATTTGCTGCTGATGGTTTTTTTCCGTGCGGGGCAGCCCAGGCTGTTTGGCGGAGACCGGCGCCATGGGGAGAAGCAGGGGGCCAGGAGGGGCGAGCCCCCCGGGGTGGCCTCCTGCGTGGCCGGGCTCCAGCCTGGGGTGTAGCATCCTGCCCCTGCAGGACCCAGCTGGCCCCACCACCGTGGGACTGTGCCTGTGGCGCCAGGGCTGTGACAGCAGACCAGGCGCCATGAGGATGGGCCCCTTCCTGCTCCTGCTCCTCCTCCTCCCAAGCTGGTTCCCAATGGGGCATTTCCAGTATGGGGTCCCCCATGCACATCCCTCTCCAAGGGCTGGTATTGGGAGTGGGGGGTCTCAGGGGACACATCCTGACCCACTATCCCTCTTCCCCACAGAAATCCGTCGCCGGGGCTCCAAGGACCCCCTGGTCAAAGCCATCCTGCTGCTGGACGGTCCTGGCGAGTCCGGGGAGGGGGGCGCCAAACTGGAGCCAGCCAAGTGGCCGGGGGGCAAGGAGGTGGCAGGGAAGGGGCCACAGCTCTACGACACCCCCTATGAGCCTGGGGAGGGGGTGGCTGGGGGGACCCCAGAGCGCAGGGTGAGGGCCAGTGACGGGCGCCTGCCCGAGAATGACGAGCGCCCGGCGGGAGAGTACGAGCAGCCCTGGGAGTGGAAGAAGGAGCAGATTGTCAAAGCATTGTCAGGTAGGGGAACAGGCGTGGGATGGGAATGGGGATGACAAAAGGGACAGGGATGGGGACAGACCTTCTAGCAGGGCTTGTCATGATAGGACAAGAGGGGATGGTTTTAAACTATAAGGGGCAACTTAGATTAGATATAAGAATTTTTTGTGCTGAGGAGGGTGGTGAGGCACTGGCACAGGTTGCCCAGAGAGGCGGTAGATGCCTGCAAGGTCAAGTTGGATGGGGCTCTGAGCAATCAGATGTAGCTGAAGATGCCCCTTTTCATGGGGCTGGACCAGATGGGAACAGGTACATGGATGGAGAAGGGGATGGAACTGGGGCTGGGGAAGGTGCTGGGGCTGGGGATAGGGACAGAGCTAAGAGTGGGGATTAGAAGTGGAGGTGGCCTAGAAAGGGTTTTGGAGGCTCACATCTCATCCTCCCCAGTCCAGTTTGAGGGCTCAGAGCGTCCCAAAGAAGAGATGCTGAGGCAGCACCTACGCCAGAAGAGCTGGACCCCCAAGATGCTGAAGCCGGCAGGGGCCGAGCACAGCGAGGGAGAGCGGGTGGACCCTGCCCTGGCACTGGAGAAACAGCCGTGAGTTGCGTGAGAAACGGGGGGCGAGGGGGGTGGGGTGCCCAGGGCTTTGCCGTGGCTCAGCATCCCCTCCCCGGTGTCTCCCCACAGCTGGTACCACGGGGCCATCACGCGGGCTGAGGCGGAGAGCCGGCTGCAGACGTGCCGGGAGGCGGGGTACCTGGTGCGCACCAGCGAGACCGGCAGCGGCAAGTACTCCATCGCGCTCAAGTGAGTGTCAGGGTGGCCACAGGGTCGGGGGTTCCCGGCCCCGGGCGGAGTGGGGGGGCGTCCCGTCCTGGGGTGCCCAGAACGAGGGGTCCCACCTTGGAGGATGCTGCATCAGGAGCCTCCCCACTGGTTGTTCACACCCGAGCCCTGATGGGGAGGGAGCACCCAGATCCCATGGGGTGGCACCCCCAGACCCACGGGGGGACCCCAGGCATCCTGGTGTGGCACTGGGGCGGGGGGCGGGGGGTGGCGTGTACCCCTCCCCGGCACATTGTCAGGAGCGCCAGTGGCGTTTCCTTCCTGAGGAAGTGGAGCCCCTGGAGCTGAAACAATCAGAGCAGGACGGGAACAAACAGGGGTGGATGCGGCCGCGGGGCAGGCGGGCGCCGGGGGGCCGGCGGCAAAGCTGATGCCCGCTGGCCGCCCAGGACCAGCCAGGGCTGTGTCCACATCATCGTGGCCCAGACCAAGGACAACAAGTACACGCTCAGCCAGGCCAGCGGCGTCTTCGCCAGCATCCCTGAGGTCGTGCACTACTACTCCACTGAGAAGCTGCCCTTCAAGGGGGCTGAGCACATGGCCCTGCTGCACCCTGTCCACTGCAAGCTGCATTAGTGCCCGCTGATGCCTCCCCAGACTGGTCTGCGACCCCCACCCCTGTCGCACGGGGCAGGCCTGGCCACGGAGATGGCCATGTGCCACAGGGAGGGTCCGACCACGGGGATGGCCACGTGCCATGGGGAGGGTCCAGCGGGAACCCCTCTGTCACGCCATGACCTCGATCCTGGACTCCAGCAGGATGTCAGGATTTTGCCAGGAAGAATCCTGACCACCCTGTGCCAGAGCTGACAGGCCACAGGGCTGGCCAGGGTGGGGGAACGCAGCGAGACTGGGACGTTTAACAATGTAGTAAAATAAACTTGTTGGCTGAGAAAGGCCAGTGGCCCTGGAGGGCTGGGATGGGGCTTGTGCCAGCAGGAGTCACCACAGTTTTGGGGGCCAGGGGTACTGGGGCTCCCCCAGCCACACATCTGCATCCTGCCAGGCTTTTTATAGCAGGGGGCCGGTGGAGGGGAAGGGGAACACTGTCCCCAGGGCGCCTGAACACCCGCTCCCCTCACCCTGCGGTTTCCTGCCCTGGTGCAGCTGCAGCTCCCTGGGGCGTTGCAAAACCCAGTGTGGGGTGGGCACTGCATAGAAGAGGGGGCATGGCCTGGGGGTTCATGGCATGGGGTTTGTGGCGGGGGGGATGCACAGCACAGGGGGTACAGCCTGGGAGGCACTGGCACAGGGAGCACGCTGTGGGGTACACGGTGCAGTTGGGGGGCACAGCAAGGCAGAGGGTGCATGGACTGGGGCTACACAGCCCACTCTCACGCCCACACTGGAGTGACTCCCAGGCAAGGGGGGGCTGCAGTGACCCCTCCATTACTCCCTCCCACAGCATCCATTCCGGTACAAATCCAAAGCATTTATTGGAGCCATGTTGTCTTATTTCCCCAACATATGCTTTAAAAAGGAGCCCCGAGGGGGCCAGAGCAGAGGTATGGGGCTGATCCAGCCAGGCCCCCCCCTTCCCTCCCTGACCCCCATGGCACTGCAGGGACCAGGCCCTTCCCCTGGGATCCCCAAACCTGACCCCGGGCCGGCTCCCACGCTCCGGCACAGACGTGTTTCCAGTGCTGCCACCACCGGCCATCCCAGCTTGGCCATGGCCCTGAAGGTGCCCTCCAGGACCCAGTTTGGGGCTCCCCCCCGACTGCTTCTCCACAGGGGTGGCACTGGTTCCCCCTCCTCAGAGGCTGCTCCCTGCCACAGAGTCACCGGATAGTGGGGGGAGCTGCTCCCAGAGTCACATCACAGCCCTGGGAACGCTGGGGCGAGTGACCCCCACCTGACCCCCAAGCACCTGCCAGCACATTCAGCCCCTGGCTACTGCCTTGAGGAGGAACAGTCCAAGTGGGTGACGTGGAGCATTCCAGGGGCTGTGGGGGTGGGGCATGAGAGCAGGGGGGTGTCACTGAGTGGGGGACTAGGGAGGCCCAGGGGGACCAGCATATGCTGCCCCTCACCCTCCGGCTTGGTCCCCCGCTGCCTGCCTGTCCACCACATCTGCCTGTACCTGCAAGGGCAGAGAGTCTGGGTCAGGGAAGGCAGACAGAGAGCCCCCTGGCCAGGCACCCCCCAGCACTCACCTCACCACGATGCCAACAAAGAGGGCAATGCCCAGGAGCAGGCTCCCCCCAGCCACCAGGAAGGCATAGGGGGATGCCATGGGGTGGGCACTGGGTTCCATGACAGACCCTGATGCGGAGAGAATGGATGGGCTCACTGTGTGGATGGGGGACGTGGGTGTCCCAGCCCCCCACCCCCAACCCAGTAACCCGTCCTCACCACCAGCACCATCAGCATGATCCTCCCAGAAAAGCTCCGGGGGCAGTGTCACCTCATAGTTGTCATCTTCCATGGGGAACTGCAAAAGAAAGCAGGGGTGCAAATGGGATGGGGCAGCCCCCACGCCCTTGGTGTCCCCTTGTCCCACATGGGGACAGGAGTATGTCGTAGCCCCCAGGGCTGAGGCCATCCCACCTGTGAGCTGAAAGGTCCCATTTCAGAGGTGAGGTCCCTGGGATCTGCAAGATGAGGGGGGAGCATGAGGCTGCGGGACCCCAAACAGAGCCCCCACCCTCAGGGCTCCATGTCCCACTCATACCTGTCCAAGGGGTGCCCACAGCCTCCTGACTCCACTCACTCCATGCGCCGTGGCCAAACTCATCCTGCGCCCTCACCTGCACCACGTGCTTCGTGCCCCGCCACGCATCACGAATGTCCAGCCACGTTGTCATCACCTGATCCACCTAGAGGGGACATGAGGCTGGGGACAGCCTGGACAGGGACCAGCAACAGCTGCATTCCAGGGAGCGGGGTCTCACCTCCATGAAGGTTGGGGCAGGCTCAGGGCGGTAGCGGACCTGGAAGCGGAGCCAGTAGAAACGGGGGTCCCAGGACAAGGGGTAGGACCAGTTGACCCGCAGCCGCTGAGGCGCCTTCTCCAGTGCCTCCACCGTCACGTTGAGGGGGGGATCAGGCTTCACTGCTGGGGAAGGGGTGGCTCAGGGCCTGGCACTGTGCCCTTGGCCACCCCAGCCCCCGGCAAGAGGGGCAGCACTCACGGACACCGCTGAGGGTGATGATCTTGTCTTCGCCGGCCAAGCCACTGGCGCCATTGCTGACACACGTGGACACCACGAGGTGTTTGGTGTCCTCGGTGCCAGGTGGCACCTTCACTCGGCAAACGAACTTCCGTGCCTTGGAGAAGTAGCGGCACCGCTGCTCTGTGGCATTCTCAGCCGTGAACCTGTGGGGCCACAGCTCAGTGGGGGCTGCAGCTCGCACCAAACCAGGCATGGGGCAGCTGGGGGGGACACATCCTATGCTGTGGGGTCCCAGGCAGCACAGGAGAAAGGGTCTGTGGGGAGGGAAACGTCCCGTGTCATGGGCTCCCTGGCAGCACGGGGGAAAGGGTCAGTGGGGAAGAAACACATCCCACACTGTGGGGTCCCAGCCCCCAGTAGCTGCTAGGAAAAGGGTCTGCAGGGAGGGAAACATCTTGAGCTGTGGCGTCCCAGATGGCACTGGAGGAAAGGTCCATGGGGACACGTTCTGTGCCGTGGGGTCCCAGCCCATGGTGGACACGGTGACAGTGGCTCACCTCCGCTTCACCCAGAGCATTGCCCGTGTCCCCGGGGACGGCTTCGTCCGCTGTGGCCACTCACATAGGACATCCTTGTCATGGCTCCGCCGGTAGCAGGACACTCGGGGGGTTTCAGGGGGCTCTGCAAGGCAAGGAGGTGCTGAAGGACAGGGGCCATAGCGGGCAATGCTGCCAGGGACTTCCCTACCCCGGCGCGGACCCACCTTCCACCAGCAGCCGCAGGGAGCGCAGCAGGCGGCTCCCCACAGAGCAGATGTAGCGCCCCGAGTCCTCGTAGCGCAGCCACCGCAGGAGCAGCACATTGCCCTCCGCTAGCCGCCGCCTACGGCCCCCCAGCACTGCTGCTCCCCGCTCCTCCACCTGCCACCACACTGTGACATTCGTGGGCACCTCGTCCCCGCAGGTCAAAGTGATGTTGGCTCCCAGGCGACCCAACACCACGTCCCGTGACAGTCCTGTGAGGGCAAGAGGGGGTCAGGTGATGAAGACGAGACCTCGGGTGCAGTGAGTGTCCCGAGATGAGGGGGGCTCCCCACATCCAGTGGCTGCTCAGGGTCAAGGCACTGAGCTGGAGAGAGTGGCAGCAGTTCCCCACGGAGCGGGGCACCAGACCATCGTCACAGCCGTAGGGACGGGCACCGCAGCACCAGACGGGGTGTGTATTGAGGGATCTGGCGGTGGAGAGTACGGCTCAGGGACGTGGCAGACTAGGGCGGGTGGTGCCGGAGGGGTTAAGCGGCAGCGCTGGCTGGCGGCCCCAGTCAGGCCTGGGCTCCCTCCAAAGGTCAACGGCCGGCATGGACCTGCTGTTCCCTTTGGCTCCTGCTTCTGGGAACGCACCCTGCACCCAGGACACAGCACCCAGGACGCACCACAGAGCACCCAGCACCCAGGACACAGCACTCAGGACACAGTCCCCAGCGCCAGCACCCACCTTAACCCTCCTCTCCAGCACCCCCAGGGATGCCCGCTATCCCCACCCGCCAGGCTCCTGCGGGGCAGGCAGGGAACCGCACGTGTCCCCTCGCCGTGTCCGGACCCGCGGGGCCCCGGTACCCGGAGAGACTCGGGTTCCCCACCCCCTTCCCCCGCCCTGCACGCTGCCGGTCGCACTCACCGGAGGGGCCACAGGGCCGCCCGGTGGCGGCGAACTGGAGGAGGAGGAGGAGGCAGAGGAGGCGGGGGAGGAGGAGCGGCCCCGGCGGCCGCGCCATGCGCCCGGTCCCGGGCAGAAAAACATCGGCGGGGCCGCCGGTGCCGCGGGTGTGAAAACGGGCGGAGGGGCGGGGGCGGCACGTGCGCCCGGGGGGGCGGGGACAGAGGCACCAGGGGGCGGGCGGAGCCGCCACCGCCCCCTCCCACCCCCGGATCCCTCCCCCCGGACCCACCCGGACACAGGACACGGCACAAGCTGCTCAGAATATTATTTTATTTTTTTAAATTAAAAAAAGCTGGTTTTTGGTTCTTTTTTTTTCTCAGTGGAGCCATAAAATGATACAATTCCGCCACACAGAAACGAGTAATAAATTATCCACCCCTCCACCGAAATAATTCCAAACAGCCCCTAAACCCCCTCCAGCCCTCACCAACACCCGCCTCAACAGGCTCATCTTTGGCATTGCGTCCCCGGGACTCCAACACCGCCGGAGACCCCCGGGGGATCCCCCAATGCACACCCACACCCCAGGAGCGCTCAGTCCCGCGGGAGCTGGCGAGGAGGAGGGAGGAAGCAGAGGCCGAGGATTGCGCAAGACCCCGCGTGGGAGTGAATCACAGCAGCTGCCAACACCCCACTCCCTGTAGCACGGGAATGCTTCCCCTTTCCCACCCGGCACCCGCTGTCCTGCTGTACCCCGAGGCGGGGGGACAAGGAGGGTGACCTTCCTCCCCTCCCCGTTCTCTCCTACCCAAACAAGAAACAAGTTGCTCTGTAAACTCGGAGGGCTTTTCCTTCCTTTTTTTTTTTTGGTCTTTTTTTTTTTTGGTTGCTATTTTTTTGTGGGTGTTTTTTTCCTTTGTTTATATAAAAAGAAGACACGTGGGTGAGGGATGGTGAGGGAGCCACAGCCCCCCCAGTGCCCTCCACCTCTGGCATTGATACATTCGTGTGTGATGGGGTGCTTGCACTCCGTGGAGGTGAATACTGAGGGAGGAGCGAATGGGGGCTGCTGGGGACGAGGTCAGTCTGTCCGTCCACCCGCCCCAGGGAGGGAAAGCGTATATTTTTTGGCTACAGTGTGATAGTCCAGACTTCTCCAAACCTCAGCACGACCTCTGCTCCCACCATGGGACCCTCTCGACAAAGGGCTTTGTCCTCCCCAGAGTCAGGAGGAGAGGAAGGGGGGCCCCGGCTGCACTGGAGGGGATGTGACCCTCCAGCCTCACACCTTGAGGGTCTTGTCAGCCGCACCACTGGGACTGCCGGCACCACTGCCCTCACTGCCCTTCTTCTTCCGCAGGGTCTCGATCCAGCTGGTGCTGGGGCGGGAGGTGAAGCTGGAGAGCGCCAAGGAGCTGAGCCGCATGTTCTTGCCAGACATGATGAGCTCCCCAAATCCCTCCTGGTGGGAGAAGGCGTAGCCGGAGCGGCGCGAGCCCACACGCCCTGCGCGCCGCATGCACCGGTGCTGCGTCTTCTGCTTCTTCCGAACCAGCTGAGTGTAGCGCACCTGGGACACAGGGACCGGGTCAGGGACCCGCAGAGCCACCTGTCCCCAGGGACAGGGCCCCACGTCCATGCACTCTCACCGTGTCCGAGAGTTCAGGTTTCAGGTCCAGCTTGAGGAAGCGAAAGGCCACAACGGGCACGATGCAGACCACAGTGGTGAGGGCGATGGTCAGCCAGACTGTGGGCTGGGCCAGTGTGTTCTGTGCGTTGCCTGGGGGGAAAGCACGAGTCCAGCGAGAGCCAGGCTGGGGCAGCACCCTGTTGGGGTCAGGGGCGCAGGGCAGCCCTCCAGGGACTCACCCACGAAGCGGAACTGGTTGGGGAACATTCGGAAGAGGCCATCACTGTGCATGGTGAAGAGGATAGCAAAGTAGGCGGCCAGGCTGCCCCAGATGAAGAAGTGGTTGATGGCCGTCCAGAATCCTGTGTCCAGCCCGATCTGGAGGGATGCAGGAGGAAGCAGGGCTCCGGGGATGCCCAAGGTGCCCCAAAGGACTGGGGCTGAGCAGCCACATCCCTACCTGCACGCTGACAACAATCACAAGGGAGGTGGCGACGGTGACTGCAAAGGACTGGTAGTCAGCCAGCTGGGCACCGTCGTCACGGGTGGCGTCAGCAAAGACGCCGTAGGGGATGAAGAACATGAGGACAGATGTGTAGATGCCCTGGGCGATGCAGATGAAGAACTCCCGCTTGTTGAAGAGCAGGTTCAGCTGCCCAGGCTCGTAGAGCTTGGGGTACTCCATGCTTCGCTGCTCTGGCACATCCTGGGGGAACAGGACGCTCTGGGCACCTCCCTTTAATCCTGGGCAGGCTACGGCCCACAGAGGGACAAGGACAGGCTGGCCTGGGCACCCAGGCAGCCCTTTTTTCCCCAAGGAGGACACAAAGGGGAGTGGGGCCAGCTCCTCACACACCCAGGGATTCTCACACTGTCCCCTGGCATACCTGGTCAAAGACACCCATGGCAAGCACAGGCAGCGACGTGTAGACAATGTTGTATAGTGTGATGAAGTACTGGTCATACACGGTCTGCATGGAACAGAGTGCTCAGGGGGGCACGATACCTGCCCACCCTGTGCCCCACCCAGCCCCAAAGTCCATGTGCCCACACCTGCAGGGACAGGAGAGCTGCCTCCAACCCTCTGGGGTTGCCCACCCTGACACGGGCTCCTCACACCCACTGGACGCTGGATCCCAGGCTGTGCCTGCTGGCTCAGGATGAGTCCCCAGGGGGAGCCCAAGGACCAGGACCTGCTTTTGAGCCAAGGGGTCCTGCAGGCAAACCCTCTCCAGCTCTGAATGTGAGAAGCCACCAACCCACCTGCGCCGAGAAGCCGCAGAAGAAGCCAAACCAGAAGTGGACCATGGTGAAGGCGAAGTTCTTGTAGAAGAAGTAGCAAAGGAACTTGCACATACGCAGGTAGGACCAGCGCCCGTGCACCAGGAGCAGGCGCTGCAGGAACTTGAACTGGGAGAAGGAGTAGTCAGAGGCCAGCACGGCCTGGATGCCCTCCTGCCCGCTGATGCCCACCCCAATATGGGCAGCTGCAAAGGAAAGAGAGACTGGAGTGAGGAGGGGGCTGCCAGGAGCACAGGGTACAAGGGTGACAACCCCAGCACAGGGACTGTGTTCCTGTGGGGCACAGGGGGGTGAGGACAGAGGCTGCCATGGGCCCCAGGATGGTGCAAGGGGGGCCCTGTCCCTCCCACGGTCCCCCAGACCCCAGGCCTTACTCTTGATCATGCTGACGTCATTGGCCCCATCCCCAATGGCCAAGGTCACAGCTTTCTTGTACTTCTTCACCAGCTCCACCACCTGGGCTTTCTGCAGGGGTGTGACACGGCAGCAGATAACAGCCTTGCAGGCACACGCTGTCTCCAGGAATTCCACCTCCATGTCTGCCTCCAGCGCGTGGGCCTGCAAGGAGAGCGGGGGACAGTGAGGTCACAGCCTGCAGCCGAGCACAGGGCCCTGTCCTTCCTGGTGCTCCCAGGGCCCTACCAGGCTGTGCCCATTGATGACCAGGGCATATTCGCCTGCAATGGCTTCCAGCACAGAGGTGAGCTTGGAGGAGGAGAGTTTCTCCTGGTAGGAGAAGCCGTTGCCCACAGAGCGCGATGCATCCATCATCTTCTCTCGGGCTTTCCTGAGGAGAGAGGAGGCATGGGGGGACATGGGGCCCAACTCAGGGCCCTTTCGTATCTCCAGCTCCCCCAGTCATAGCTGTGCCCCATGCTGGCCACATGTATGTCCTCTGACCCCTGACCCTCACCTGAGCTCCTCTCGCACCTCCAGCACAGTGTGGCCTGTGACCGTGAACACCTCCGTCATGTCATCTGTCAGCATCTTGCAGGAGTAGCCGATGTTCACGGCTGTTTCTGGGGACAGGAAACCACGGGCTGAACGAGGGTCCACTCAGGAGAGAGTGTCCATCCCACCAGCCCCCAGGCAGGTGGGATCCAGCCCCCAAACGTCCTCATCTCCAGCCAGCCCAGACCCTGCCCCAGCCATGCCTCACCCTGCTTGTCACCCGTCAGCACCCAGATCTTGATATTGGCCAGTGTCAGAATGGCAATGGTTTCGGGGACCCCCTGCTGCAGTTTGTCCTCGATGGCTGTTGCTCCGAGCAGCTGGGGGACCAAACACGCAGGAGGTCAGCAGGGACTGCCCCAGCCACCATCTACTCTTCAGTCCCCAGCCCACCTACCATCATATCATGCTCCACCTCGTCGTAGAGCCGAGCCAGGCGATCCTCACGGGCCTCGGGGGCACTGCCAGCCCGGTGCAGCCGCTCAGACCAGTCCCTGTAGTAGTTCTCCTCCAGGTCTTTGTAGGCCAGCACCAGTGTCCGCAGCCCCTCGGCAGCATACTCCTGCAAGTGGTCAGAGCTGGGAGTGCTGGCAGACCCTGACGGTGTCCCCAGACCCCGATGGTGTTCCTAGGACAGGGCACAAGCATGGCTCGGCGCTCCCAGGCAGCCACTCTTCCCTCCCCACCCTGCCCCCAGGACCCTCCCCCACACACATTGAGGTGGTCAGTGGTGACGCTGGTCAGGTCCTGGTTGATGGGGTGCAGCCGCTCCAGAAGGATGGTGTCAGCGCCTTTGCAGTACAGTCGGATCTTGCCCTCAGGGCAGCGGACTACAGGGTGCAGGGGACAGGATGCCTGGCTTAGGGGTGAAGGAGCAGGTCCTGCTCTGATCCCCCAGCCATCACCCCACAGCCACATTCCCGTTAGCATGGGACTGGTCCCCCAGCACACCGCACCAAGCCCTGCACCACAACCCCACGCAGCCTTCCCAGTCCCACAGTCCCTGTGCCACGCACACCCAGCACCTCACCGATGACAGACATGCGCTTGCGGATGTTGTTGAAGTCCAGGATGGCCAGCAGCTGGTAGGTGATGGCTTGACCCAGCTCGTGCACCGTGATGGTCTTGGGTGTGCGGAACCGGAACACGAAGCCGAAGTTTCTGGCAGCTGTGACGAGCGCTCCCTCGTCCGGGGACTGTGCCTTGTACAGCAGCTCCCCTGGGGAAAGCACGGGGGTCAGTGCCAGTGTCCCACGCCCCACAGGGACAGGTCCTGCCCCACGCCCACCTTCGCTCTTCTCCTCAGACATGACGGTGTGGCAGAGCGAGAGCAGGCGGAAGAACTCGTGCACATGGGGGTCTCCCAGCTTGACGGCCTCCAGCAGGCTGGGGTCCCAGAACTGGAACCGCGGGTCCGCCAGTGGGTTGAAGGAGAAGTTGACTGGCTCTGGCCTCTGGTGGGGGCAGAGACAGGGTTACTCCCTTGTGGCATGTGGTGTGGGCAGACACCAACCCGGCGCCATCCTCACCTCTCCCAGCTCCGTCTTGTGACCCAGCACATCCTGCACATCACCTGTGAACCAGAGTATGGAGTTAACCACGACAGGAACCCAACCTTGCTGCCCCACCAGCAGGTGCACCCACGGGGGCCACAAGACAGCAGCAGCCCCACAGTGCTCCAGCTGAGCCCCCTTGTCCCCTGGCTGCCCTAAAAGGTCTGTAGGAGGGGAGTCAGTGCACCGCCCCCCCCAAGGGCAGCCCCAGTACAGTCCAAGCAACCAGCACTCACCGTAGCTGTGCCCATTCACAGAGCACTTGCTGAAGACCATGATGTTCTGGGTGAGGGTGCCAGTCTTGTCAGAGAAGATGTACTCCACCTGCCCCAGCTCCTCATTGAGGGTGGTGGTCCGGGCCTCAGCTGGTGTCCGGCACTTGGCACAGTACATCTTCTTGTCCCAGTTGATGAAGTAGCTGTGCCCAAGCCGGATCACCTCCACGCTGTGAGGGGCATGGCCGGGTGTCACTGGGGCAGGGCAGCACACTCTGCTGAGCCAGTGACGGGCACACACCCCCCCATCCCAGACCCTCAGTGCCCAGGGCACCCCGGCACCCAGGGTGCCCTTCCCCGGGCCTGGCCCGCACCCACTCCTACCAACAGCCACTGCCAAGTCCGGGCCTGGCACCAAGGTGGCAGCCCATTGGGCTCCCCAGGCACCTCAAATACCTACACACCCCGAATGCCCTCCCCAGCCCCCAGGGCAGACAGCAATGAGCTAGTGGGAGGGGTGGGGGCGACACGTTCTTACCTCGGGGCTAAGGGTGACAGAACCCATGCTGGGGAACGAAAAGAGAGAGAAATTAAAAGAGAGAGAGAAGGGGACAGTACAGGAGCCTGGGAGCTGTAGGAGGGCAGAGCAAAATAACCAGCGTGCAGCCAGGGCAGAGAGAGACGAGCAGCCAGACACACACAGCCAGGAGGACCCTGAGGGACCCGTGGGGTCTCAGATCTTGGGGCGTCCCTGAGGGCAGACATGACCTGTCACCAAGAGAGCAGCCCACACCCACCCCACACACACAGCTCTGCCTGTGGGCCTCCATCCCTGTGTTTCCCCCCCCCAGAGGGCACCCCTAATTCCTCACACACCCCCAGCCCAGACTCTCGGCCCCTGCCCTACCTCACGTAGAGTGAGATGGGCACCACAGTGTTGAGGATGATGATGTACGACCAGAAGGAGAGGAAGCCAGAGAAGAAGGCACTGTGCACCCCCTCGTCCCAGGGCAAGTAGATCTGGAAGCAGACGCCCACCTCGTGCTCCCAGATGGCATTACCAATGGCCAGGATCACTCCCATGCACACCAGGAACCCAAAGATCTGGGGATAGGACAGGACAGGACAGGACATCAGAGCCCTGACTGGGCCAGAGCCAGGGCTTCCAAGATCTGCCTTTTGCATACCCAGAGCACCAGTGTGTTCATCAGCCGGTCGATGCTCGTCCGCTTAAATTTGGTCCGGCCGCTGTTCTGCATCAGTTTCGTGTCAGGCCCTGGGGAGCAGGAAGGCATCAGGGGGGGTCTCTCCCTCCCCTCTGTGCAGTGCAGCTGCAGCTGCAGCCTCAGCCTACCTGCGAAGATGACGAGGCCAAAGCACCACTCGGTGTTGCGCAGGACACAGCCCCGCAGCAGCATGTTCTGGTTGCTCAGGGGGTACTTGTTCTCCTTCCAGTACAGCGTCCCACCAAACTTGTCAAGCTTGTTGTTGGGGGGTTCACAGACCACCTCGCCTGGGTGCAGGGGATGGCTCAGCTGGGCCTTGCCTTCTTCACATGGCCAGCTGCATCCCAGTGCCCCAGCACCATCCCTGGCTCCCCAGAGATCCACTTTGAGCCACTGGACAACGCTGTGTGGCTGATCCTGGTCTCTCCAGGGTGGTGGAGGAAGGAACGTGGGGGCTGCCCCGTAGCAGGTTGCGGGCACTCACCGTCAAAGCGAGCCAGCTTGCTGGTGTCCCCCAGCTCCACCGTGACAGGTATGGCCTGGCGCACCTTCATGTTGGTCTCTCTGCCAGCAAGGAGGCACCACATTAGGGACTGCCTGACAGGCAGGGCCTTGGCAGGTGCTGCCTGGCAGCTCCCACCCTGCTCAGTCTCTCACTCCCAGCTCCAGCTTTCCCCAGCCCCGCAAGGTGAGCAGGAGCACCCACCCGTCCAGCTCTGCAGTCTCTATGTAGCACAACCCATGGGGTTCACTGCTGGAGAGGAGGAGGAGGTCGGCCTGCTGGGAGAGACACGTGAAGGGTTGAGCCGACACCGGGGCTCCACGACACCTTCCCCAGGGAAGCTCCCGGCCCCTGGATGTCAGCAGGGTCCCTGAAGCCTCTGCAAAGGCCGCCCCCAGCCCCATGCATCCTTTGCACCCAGGCCTGGCCGTCATTGCCCCAGGCACCCAGATTCCCAGAATTCAAACAAAGCTCCAACTCTCCAACCTAAACGCAGCGTCCAGGATGAGAAGTCGCTGATGTCCCCACCCCAGGAGATGATGGAGAAGGACAAAGACAGAGTGGGTGCAGCACCATGCCGTTATGCAATCCCTATATGCCACTCAGCTGAGACCATCCTCGTCTCAGGTTCGCACTCACCGCCACAAACTGGTTATTCTCCAACTTGATGATGTCTCCAACACGTACATTCATCCACTGCTCCTGCCGGAGGCTGTGCAGGGACAGTGGACTGGAATCAGGCAGGAGGCCTGCCCTGCCCTGTACTGCATCCCACAGGGCCCCAGCCCCCTCCCCACTGCCCCATCCCTGTGACACTCACACTCCACCGATCAGCACCTGAGACTGCCGGTTGTTCACCTGGTTGTCGCTTTTATGGCGGAACTGGAAGGAAGAGACAGCAGTGTCAGCTCCTTGGGGATGGGCTCCTGCATCCCCTCTGCCCTTGCAAATGCCACAGCCCTGGGCACTGCACCCCCACACCAGGGTCCCAACCCCCTACCCAGCGTGCAAAGGGGCACAGGGAAAACCACTCACATAGTCATCAGTGGCATCTTTGACAGCTGTGATGGTTAACACAAGAACCAAAGGCACAATGGTGGTGAACCAGGAGAGTGAAGAGATCTGCGGGATCAGCTGCGGACAGGGAGCAGGAATTACAGGAGAACTGGCCAGCCCCAGGCTCATGCTGCCCCTGCTCAAGGGTGCCAAACCTCCACTATTTCAAGGAGTGGGAGTGCCTGGAGTCCTCCTGGATGCCCAGGCAGGGAAGGAGAGTGTGGGGAGTTCTGCCTGCCCCCCAGCACTCACCTGCAGGATGAGGAGGAAGAGGAAATAGGTGTTGGCTACTTCCTGGAACTGCTCAAAGAGGTTGACAGGTAGGAAGGTGACAATGTTGTACTTTGAGGTCTTGATGCAGTTGCTCTGGGGACAGATGGGGAAAGAAGGTGGTTCACAGGCTGCCAAAGCCCCATAGCCCCCAGCCTTGCTCTGGAGGGCTGTGGCTCACTGTGCTCTTTGGGGGGTGATGGGCAGCAGTCTGGACTCCCGGTTCCTGTCTCTACACTACCTCTGGCACCTTCCTTGAGAAGCTGATTCCTCTGCCTTGGTCACCAGCCAGGGCCCAGCCTTCTCTAGTGATGCCCTGCAAAGGTGACCCCAAACCGGACCCCCTGCTTCCCTCTCCACAACCAGCCTTGGAACAGCCAGGGATAAACTCCAGCATTAGGGGGAGGCCAAGGTGAGTGCTGTCCCTCCCCCAGCACCTTTGGAAGCTGGTCCATAAGGGATGAGGGGCTGAACCCCCCACACAGAGCACACTGTGTCCCCTAGCCCCACAGCTCCCTTGCCATTAAAGTCATCAGCACAATTTTCGCAGGGACAGATATCTATTTTTTTTGTCATAACACCTCCCTTCACTGGCCTGTGGGTGACTCAGGCCCCAGCCCCCCCAGAGTTGCCCAAACACCCCTGGGAGAGGGTTCAGCTCCCCTCTCACTCACCGCGTACTGGAACTTCTCGTTGTACTCCCGTGCGTTGGCTCGCACTCGCCGCTCCTCCTCTGCAACACAGCGACCCATCAGTCCTGTGCACCCTGACACCCCCTAAACCCCGACCAGCCCTGCACTCTGACACCCCCTGCACCCCAACCCCTCCTTCACCCTGACACCCCTTGCACCCCAACCACCCCTTGCACCCTGAGAGCCTGCCAAGTCAGTCTCAGAGACCCAGAATCAGGGAACAGGGAAGCTCCCCAGCTGTGGCCCTGTGCTCCCCCATGCCAGGACCTGTACCCCTGCACCTGCAGAATCCCAGTGCAGCTTATCTGTACTCCCCAACCCCAAAACCTGCACCCCCAGGTCCCCCAAGCCTGCACTCCTAGACTCCTGCTTATTTGCATCCCCAGAGCCCCAGATCCTGCAGCCCCCATGTCTTGCTTGTCTGCTCCTCCAGCTCGGCACCACCAGGGTGCCAGACCCTTCCAGCCCTGCACGCCCAGGCCGCATCTCTGCACCCCCAGCCCTGCTCATCTGCAATCCCACAAACTCAGCCCAGAACACCCAGATTCTGCAACCCCAGACCGCACCTCTGCTCCCCCAGACACCCAGACCTGCTCTGCTGCACCTCTGCATTCACAGCCCTGCACCCCCAGTCCCCCAGATTCTGCATCCCCAGACCTGCCCAGTCCCGCTTGGCCGCAACCCTGCACCCCCGGCCCTAAACCCCCGGCCCCTATTTCTGTTCCCTCGCCGCGCCCATCCCGCACCCACCCGGCCCGCCGCGGGCGCGGACCCGCGGCCACTTCTCGGGCATCTCCCGGGGCACCGTCATGGCCCGGCCCGGCCCGGCCCGGCCCGACCCGGCCCGCGCTGCCGGCCCGGGCCCGCCCCGCCGCGTTACCGGGGCAACGGCCGCACCGGGGCCTACTGGGGCCCGACTGGGCCCCGCCGCGGCTTCCCCGGTCCCACCGCGCCCCCGGCCCCGCTCACCCGGGGCCCGGCGGGCCGCGCACCGCTCCATGTCCCGCGGCCCCGCAGCCCATGGGGAGCGGGCGGGCGGCCGGGCCGGGCCGGGGCCGGTGCCGCTGCCTCCGCCTCAGCTCCCCATGGCCGCGGCGGCGCCGGGCGGCGGCGGAAGTGCGGGGGGTGGGCGCGGGGGAGCGGCCGAGCGCGGCCCCGGAGGGCCCCGGAGGGCCCCGGAGCACAACCCCGGGGTGCCCCGGCCGGCGGGGCGGCTCCAGAGGGGCCCGGGTGGTTCCTGGAGGGCCAGAGGCAGCCTCAGGGGGTACCAGGGCGCAGCCCCGGGTCCCAGTGGGACACCCCCCTCACTAGCAGCGTGTCACCCAGGCTGGGGTCCCTCTGCAGCCAGGCCTGGCTGGCCTGCCCCCCCGGGGGGCTGGGAGCCACTGCCTTCCCCATACCCCTGCACACCCACGTCTAGAGACGAGACGCCCCATGACCTCAGGACTCGTTTAATAGTGTGACGGGGGTGGCAGTGGGGACCGTGCTGCTGGTGCAGGGTGGTGGGGGGTACCCGGCAGGCACTGTCCCCCCAGTGTCCTCCTTCGATGACACCCCAGTGTCTAGGTCAATGTTTTTGTTCACCAGGACGATGGAGCCCTGCTCTTCCAGGGCATCGCTGTCCTCCTCTGGGTAGTGGAAAGCCACGAAGAGCTGGTACAGGTATGTGCCCACGGCGGCTCCCAGCAGCGGTGCCACCAGGGGCACCCACCACCACCCATTGCCCCTGCTGGGGACAGGGCAGGGTGAGCAGGGGGTTACCCCTGCCACCCCCACCTCACCCCCTTCCCTCTACCTACCTGAAGACCTCCGGGCCCCAACCTGCCACATAGGTAAAGAGCCGGGGCCCGATGTCCCGCGTGGGGTTCAGGGGGCAGCCACAGTTGGCGCCCATGGAGCATTCAATGGAGAGCACCAGCATGGCCACGACCACAGGTTCTAGGCCCTTGGGGACCCCTTTGTTACGGTTGTCCATGATGCCCATGACGCCCACCAACAGCACCCCGGTGCCAATCACCTGCAGGGGTGACATGGCAGCTCAGCACCATGAGGACTGGCACCGTTGGAGAGGGCTGGGGGAGCTGACAGTGGCACCCACCTGGTCCACAAAGCCGTTGGCGACAGACACGTGGTCACCTGGGTAGGTGGCAAAGATGGAGGCGGTTTCCCGGGGGCCGGACACGGTAAGGGTGCCATTGCTGTAGTGCCAGATGGCATCTGTGGAGCAGAGGCAGAGCCTGTCCGCGAGCCTGGCCAGTCTGGCACCGCCATGGGGTTCCCCAGCCCGGTGCTGCCCTCCCATACCATAGTAGAGGATGTAGACAACTCCGGAAGCTAGGAAAGATGCCAAGGTCTCCACGAGAATGAAGATGGGAAACTTCCACCAGGGGAACTGCTCCGTCAGGCACATGGCGAGGGAGAACGCCGGGTTCATGTGGGCCCCTACAACCAAGCAGGGAGAGGGGCTAGGAGGAAAGAGTCCTGGGGGACTCGGAACTGGGGGATGGCAGGAGCTGGTACCCCCTTCTCAGCCTCACCAGAGATTCCCCCAGCTATGTAGATGCCCACCATGACAGCCAGGGCACCAGCCAAGTAGCTGGTGAGGAGGTTTCCCTTTGTCTCTTCGCTGGTGACCTTCTGTGCGGAGCCGCTCAGGGTGATTGTCTGGAGAAGAGGGATGTGCCCACCTCAGCCCCACCAGCCCTGTGCTGAGACACCCCCTCCACTGACACCACAGGGCAGTGAGGTGAGGGCCGTGCCAGTGCCACCTCCATGGTTTTGCTCCCCATCCTTGGACATCGGACAGGCACTGGCAGGGAGGTGGTTACTGCTCTCACTTGTGGTTTTGACAGCAAAGCAATCAAATTAATAGCAATTAAGTGAACTGCTTCCCTGGGGAGGTGGTGGGGAAGAGGTGCCACGGCACAGCCATGGGGACACCGTTTGCCATCATGGGATGCAGCCCAAATGCCAAGAGCAGCTCCAGAGCCCCAAACTCTGCCTACTCCGAGGCAGGAGGAATTGTGGCATGTACTGCACGGTGCCACACCATGATTGCAGTGGAGCCGTGGCACAGGGCGGGCCATGCCACGGGAACAGGGTCCAAGTGGAAGGACAGGCAGTGCTGAGTTGCACATTTGAGAGTGGCACAGCCCCAAACACCCCCGACCCCAGCAAGGGGCAGGCAGTGGAGCCCTGGGCCCCCTGGCACCTGCCAGCACCCCACCATCAGTCCCATCCCACCCACATGACCCCCCATCAGCCCCAGCCCACCCCTTTGCACCCCACAGCCAAGCCCAGCCCCGCTCACAATGAGGACAAAGGTGGAGAGCAGCTCAGCCAGGCACTCCCGCATCAGCCGGTTCCGGATGCGGAGCAGACGCCGGGCCCTTGTCAAGCAGGAAGCAGAGCCCATGATGCTGGCTTGGAAGGGGCAGCAGTGACAGCGGTGGCAGCAGTGACAGTGGTGTCTCAATCCCAATGGATTTTTATGAGCTCTGGGGCCAGGTGGGTGATAATGTATAGACTTTAAACCAATCAGGGCCACACCAAGGGAGATACCCGGCAGGGACCAGAGTCTCACATGGGGCTAGGGAACCTTGGGACACCTCGTGATGATGATATTGCACCCCAGTAGGGCCAGGTCATATCCCCAACCACTGTGGGGAGCCCAGACCTCACTCAGGTGAGTGGGCACAGGCATTTCCCAGCCAGGAGCTCCCCTTCTCCTGCCACATCCTTGCCCAAGCTGCAGCTGCAGTCAGTGCTAATGAAGTGGCACTGGCTCAAGCCCTCGAGAGTGGCTGGGGGGGGCATGAGCTCAGCACCAGGCAGCAAAATGGAAGAGGGAGGTGAGCAAGGAGCAGCACAGGCACAGGAGTACAGCAAGCACCTGCATCCCTCAGGCAGCCCCCCAAGAGCCATCCTGGCATCCAGGGTGGATCTGCTTCCGAACCCACAAGATTCCAGCCTGAAGGAGCACAGAAGGTCACTGTTTAGCATAAATAGACTTTATTGCTCTGTACACACAGTTGGGCCCCACGGGGGTTCCTGTGGCTCCACAGCACTCCTGAAGGAAGGTAGCCCACAGCCCAGGTGCCAACTAGCAGCAGGATCTGACCCACCTACAATAAAACCAGGTGGTGAGAAGACACTGCTGCCCAGTGCCCACTCTGACAGCCCCAGCCCCCGAGCTGTCCCCACGACCCTGGGGAGCCCCGGGGTCCGTCCCCCCTGCACGTGTCACACATACTCGGTGCTCAGCCAGGGCCAGGTACGGCTACCAGCTGGAGAACCAGTGTCGGAGGAAGCTGCCCAGCACAGACGACGGGTCGCTCAGATTGGGAGGGTGGAGCTCGTCCTGCCGCGGCCAGGAGCCTGCAAACTGCGCCAGCTCCCCTGGAGAGGCGGGGAGACTTCCCTCAGCGGGGCCCCTCCCGCCCCCCGCGCCCTCCCCCGCCCCCACTCACGGTCGTCCATGTTGAGCACCTCCTCCCGGTAGTCCTTGCCCTGCCCGTCCTCCTTGGTGGTGGTGATGAAGGCCTGGTCCCCCCTCCGGCGCGTCACCGTGGTCTCCCGCCGGCCCTGGCTGTCCTGCACGGTGCGGCGCTCCTCCACCGCCTGGACGGAGTGCCGAGCCCTCAGAACCACCCCCCGACCGCCCGGGCACCCACGGCCCCCCGCGCCCGCGGGGACACTCACCCCGTCAGGCAGAGTCACTTTGGTGACAGAGACGCTCTGGAAGTAGGAGCGGGACTTGGGCTCGTCGGGTCTCAGGATGGTTCCCAGCCCCGCGGAGGAGACCTGGGAGTCCAGGTCTGGGGGGAGATGTGACACGGTGGCCGCGGGTGTGGGGACACGTCCCGGCGGCCGCGGCAGCGCAGAAACCCCCGCTCCCAGCACACACCTTGGTCTTCCTTGAGGCCGGGAGGAGCCGGGCGAGCATCTTCCAGCTGCAAGGCAAAGCCACGCGCCGGTGACACGGGAGGCAAACCCTAACACCGGGGCAACACCGCGACAAGCACCGAGCGGCACCAGCAGGGTGCGACGGCTGCCAAGGCTGAGGCGGACCCCAGACCCCTCACCCACCCCTAGGAAGGGTCTCCAGGGCCGGGCTGGGTCTCTGGCGCCCTCGGGGCCCGCCGGGGCCGCACTGGCGTGGGGGCTGTCCGGATGTTTCAGCATCGAGTCCCGCAGCGGCCGCTCCTCGCCGGGGCTGGGCAGGGCGGGCGCTGCGGAGCAGAGGGAGGTCGGTCAGGCCGAGGGGCTCCGAGCGGCCCCCACAGCCCCGCTGAGCCGCGGCCCCTCCCCGTGCCCACCGAAGGGCTGCGGGGGCCCGGCCCAGGCCCCCCCGAGGGCCCCCAGGAGCTCGCCCATGTCCCGGAACAGCTCCTCGAAGGTGCCGCGGGACACGCCGGGGCTGAAGCCGAAGTCCTGTGGGGGCTGCGCCAGGCACGGGCCGTCATCCTCCTCCTCCTCGTCGTCCCACGCCGCGCCGCCGAACAGCGGGTCCCGGGGCCTGCGGGAGCGCGGCACTGAGACACCGGGCCGGGCCGGGGGCTGTGCGGGCAGGGCCGGGTGGGGTCGCGGTACCTGCGCCGCCCCGGGAACCCGAAGAAGCCGCGAAAGGCGTCGTAGAAGCTCATCCCGCTCCCGGGCCCTCCGCTGCCGCCAAGCGCCACGGCCGCAAAGCGCCGCCGGGTGTCGTGAGGCGCCGCGGGGCTGGTGCCGTGTCCCCCCGGCCGGGCCCGGGGGCAGCGGGGGCTCCGTGCGGCCCTGTCCCGATCCGTCCGGCCCTGTCCCGATCCGTCCGGCCCCGTCCCGCTCCGTCCTGTCCCGATCCGTCCGGCCCTGTCCCGCTCCGTCCGGCCCTGTCCCGATCCGTCCGGCCCTGTCCCGATCCGTCCGGCCCTGTCCCGATCCGTCCTGCCCCGTGCCCCCGCTGAGCTCCGCCGGCCCAGCCCACAGCCCTCCCGCTGCCCCCCTGGGACCCTCAGCATGGGGGGCTCCAGCTTTGCCCACCCCCCCACACCCCTCGCCCCCTTAACCTTCCAGCGCAGCAGCCACTGCCGGGGCACACAGGCCTTCCTGCCACCCTCGTGGGCCCACTGCCCTCCCCAGCGCCCCAGACACCCCTCCGTGACAGCCGAGCCTGTCCCGAACCCCTCCTGGGGACATGGGGGCTCCGAGAGGAACAGTGGAAGAGAAGTGGAAGGTGGAAACCTCGGGGAGAAGGACTCTGACATTGTCCCTGTGCTGGGATCCTGCTGCTGCCCAGAGCTGCAGCCGGGAAGAGTTAAAAAAATCCACAAAACAAAAACAAAAACAAAACAGCAAGATGGTGGGGAGAGGTGGGGTGCCACCCCACCCAGCCAGGGCCTCCCACCCCCTGCACCAAAAATAGGGAACCAGGCTGAAAGGTGGAAAAAATACACACATCACTTTGTGATCTTTATTCTCTTCAGTAAAATCCCCACTTGGGGCTGCAGCTGAAGGGACCAGGTGGAACTGAAAAATACAAGATCTGGACTGCATAGAAAAAAAACCAAAAAACAAAAAAACCCCAAAAACCCAACCCAAAAGCAGAAGATACTTACAGCGTGCAAGGGGAGCAGGGCCTGCACTCAGGGCCCGTGAGGAAGGAGGTGTGCAGATGGAGAATGTAAAATATGGGAAGGGCCCTCTGTCAGACAGCAGGGGAGGGGGGAGGAAATGAGAAAACTAGAGGACGGCATGGGGTTTTTGTTTTTATATACAAGACACATTTATCCATTAAATTTAGAACACGGTACAAAAAAAACACTTCAACTAATTAATCTTACAATGCTGCTCATATCAATTACTGGTCTTATTCCTAATAATAAGGGGGTTTGCTGTAGGCGACTCGCAGCTTCCACTCCTTTGGATCTGAGAGGTTCTGGGGCAGCAGGAGGGGAGAGGGGACAGAAAGGAGTAAAAACCAAAAAAGGCCCCTACGGCAAACGGTTCAGATCTGAATGCAGAGAGAAAAAAAAAGGAAAAAAAAAAAAGAAAAAATACAAATTCTATATTACATACAACAGGAAAGTGGCTGAAGACAGACAACGCAGAGGCGCCTGCGGCCTGCCCTGCGGGACCCTGCCGGGGTTGGGGGCCTGGGCGCTCCCCACCACAGGGCTCTCTCCTCCCTGGGATCCTTCAGCATCATCGGGGTAGCTGGGATTCTCTTCCGGAAGCAAAGTGGTGGTGGGGGGGCCCGGCCTCAGTTGGCGCCCCAGCTGTAGCTGTTGTAGGCGGATTTGTTGGCCTGGGATTTCTGGGGGATGGAGCTGCCTTGGCTGCGCTGCCCAGAGCCACTCTGCAGGAAGGGGCAGAAGGAGAAGCGAGTGGTGAGTGGGGGGGGGAAGCGGCCCCAGCCCACTCTGCAGGACGATGCCTCAGCCCTGCCAGGCACTGCGGCCACGGCTCCTCGGCGTCCGCTGCTCCGCCTCTGCCCAGCCAAGCTCCCAGCACACTGGGGCACTGGGGCTGTCCTGACTGTGCCCCAGCAGCCCCAGCCCCCTCCCTCTTCTCCGTGCCTTCCTCGGGGGCAGCAGCACACAGGGCCAGGGGCAGCAGGGAGTGGGGAAGGGTCAGCGCAGGAATGTGTGTGTCTGCACGCGGGTGTGTGTGTGTGCACATACCGACTGAGGGCCTCTCTCCTCACCTTGCGTGGCCACGGGGGAAGGAAGAGGCTACTTGAGCCCGGGCAGCCTTGAAGGGCAGGGGGAGACCCCAGGGCAAGTGCAATGCATTATCAGAGAGTTCATTACCTGATCTTCCTGCTGGCGTTGGCAGCACAGTATCATCTGCAAATATGGAAGCTGTTGCAGTACCAGGATATGTAAAATAAAGGGACAAACTATGACAGTAGAAATCCATGGTTAGACCTGAAAGCTCCGGCAGGGTCGTGGCTGTGGCGAGTGACTCCTTTGCTGCTTGGCCTGTGGGGCTGCCCCTCTGGGGATGGGGGAGATTGGGATGCTCTGGGTGTGTCTGCGTGTGGGGGCACTACCTGGCCATTCCTAGTGCAGCCTGGCAGCTTGGGGGGTTATGTCAAGTACCCCCCCAGCAGAGCGCACCCCAGGTGTGTCCTCACCTCATCCTCTCGCTCTCTGTGTATGTGCGGGTGTGTGTGTGTGTCACCGTGTGTGTCCGCTGCAGGACATGAGGGAGGGAGGGAGGGAGGGGGGACCAGGGGGTGGAGGGGGATGAAGAGCCCTAGGAGATACCCCAGCGAGGGGCTGGAGCGCCCAGGGCATCGCTCACCTGCCCGTCCTGCTGCAGGTGGTGGTGGAGGATCTGCGAGTGCGGCTGCTGATGCGGGGTCAGGATGTGCATGAAGGGGGTCGGGGGATACGCCGCCGCCGTCGCAGGGTTGATGGGGCCACCACTGCCCAGCGCCGAAGGCAGGTTGAAGGAGGCTGCTGGGGTTCCAGTGTGAAATCCCTGCTTCTCGAAGGATTGCTGAGGAGAGGATGCCAACAATGGAGTAAGGGCTGGGAGCCAGGCTGGCAGTGTGCCCCTCCCCAGCTCTACACGTCATGGGCCCAGAGTCAGTGTGTGATGCAGAGAACGGATGGAGTCTCTTCCTATGGCTCTTTCTGGGCTTAGAATTGCTTGAAAGTGGGGAAGGTCAAGTGTTTCCCTTCTCCCTGGCTGACCAATACAAGGGGAAGAGACCTTTATTGCACAGGGAGGCTGTCTCAGAGCTCAGCTTCCCCTCTGCAGCCACGCAGGGAGCACTCACAGACACTAACCTGAGTTTTGGAGTAGACAGAGCCCGAGATGTCCGGCACACCTGTATTACTGGATGTCACGGATACACCTGGGGAGGAGGGAGAGGCAGGAGAGCATTAGGCAGCAGGTTCAGCAGGAGCTGCTGACAGCCAGCAGCACCTGGTGGGGAGCTCTGGTGGCCAGGGAAGGTCTGAAGACAGATCAGCCCAGGGAGCAGGGTCCTGGCATGGCCATGAGCAAAGCACCCACATGAGTTAAAGTTCTTCTGCTCTGGACAAGAGGCCAGAAACCAAGTGAGGGGCTGGAAAAACACACAGAGAAACACACAGAAAACAGCAGCTCTGAGGAGAGCTGGGGAATGCAGCACAGAGGCACGGAAACAAACCCCCAGCATGAAACACGGCAGCAGGAACAGCCCGAGGGCTCCTTGTGTGTAAAAGAGGCAACTGCATGTAAAGGCAACTCAGCTGTGGGCTGGGATAGTTGGTGCAGTGACTGCCAACACAACCTGCACGGGGCTGTCTGTAAAACAGGGTGGCCCAGAGGAGAACTCAGTGACTGTTTAAGGTGCAGAAAAAGTGCTGAAATCAAAGAGGTTTGAAGGACTCAGCACAAGATGACCTGGTACAAAGCTGAAGGACCTTCACAAAGAGAAAATAGTATCTTGAAGGGCTCTAATGTAGTGAAAAGAGGGACAAGGGGAATTTAAAGGCTGAAAGAGGGACCCAAATGCACCCCTGTGTAAGTCAGCTGGATGCCAACCAGTGAAACCAGTACCAAGACAGGTGGCAGGTTCACAACCTTCCTGCACCTTTGAATCAAGGATAGCTCCCTAGGAAGTGTCTGCCAAACACTGGTGGGAAATGAATTCAAATCCAGAATAATTGCTGTTCTATTGATCACATAGAGGCAGTTAAAAAAACAACAAATCAAATAAAACCAAACAATTCAGCTTCTGACAGGGGTTCAAGACCCCATCCACTTGACTGTGGGGCACAGAGGAGGGCATGAAATGCTCTGTACCTCCCAAACCTGCTCCAGATGTGGATGCAGAACCATCCTGGGCTTTTCCAGGGATAATCAAATTACACGAGAGTGGCACTCAGGCATTCTCCTCCCTTACTGCTGGAAGACAGCAGTCCCCAGCATGGCCAATGAGACTGGGAGCAAGCCCTGCTACCATGGAAGGTGCTCCAACAGGTCTCTTACCAGTGCTGTACCCATGAGAGCCGTAGCCACTGGGCTGTTGGAAAGGGGTTGCTGATGCGTTGACGCTGACATTCACACCATGCTGCTTGGAAGAGGTAGGAGCAACCTACAGAACAGAGAGGGGCAGAGTGAGGAGAGGCTTTGCTGTGCCACCCCCCTGCCCAAATCCCACACCCTGCCTCCAGGAAACTCACAGGGAACACGGCGGGCCCATACTGGAAGGTGCTTGGGAGCCCTGGTACCCCTGTGTAGTACGGCAGACTGGTGTAACTGTAGCCAGGAGGCAGCGCCGGGTTCAGGAACGTCTGCTGTGTGGTGTGATGGGTCTGGGTCTGGCTCTGCTGAGGCTGTGCCAGAGTTGTTGCAGGAGCAGGGGAAGAGGCATCACCTCGGCCAAATTTTGTTAAGTCACCTGAAATAGAGGAGGTGAGAGTGAAGAAAACACATGCCAGATCCTGGCCTGTTCCAGCTCAGCCCAAAGCTGACCCAGCCTTTTGATAAACAGCTACTTGAATCAGTTCCCCCTCCTGCCAGTGCAAAAGTCTGCTACCCTCACAAGCCCTCAGACCTTTGCACACTGATAAGGCAAAGCTGTTAATTACTCCTTGGCCCTGAGAGAACTACAGAGGGGAAGGGAAGCTCACAGCAGCTCAGCTACTGTGCTGCACTGCCTGACCTCAGCCCACAATCCAGCACTGGATAAACTTGCTGCTGGCTGCCTGTGCAAAGCCTGGTGATACAGCTCTCCCTCATCCCTCTCTGTGCACAAGCAGCAGGACTGAACACAACCCAGTTCCCTGCCTGGGCTGTGGAGGGTTTGGCTGCAGGGCTGGGGGAAGCTCCCTGTGCTGCTCTTCATGAACACCTGCTTGGTTCTTCCATGCAAAAACTCTCCAGTTCAGAGCTCACACGGGGCCACGCTCCAAGCTTGGCATTTCAGCCTCAGTTGGGCAAAAGCGCTTCCACACAAACTGGCTCCTGTTGAAGCCAGGGAGAACACGTGCTAGAAAAATAGCAAACCTCAAAGTGCAACAATTCCTACAGCATGTGAATGCTCAGCACAGTTACTGCCCACTGCAGGTTGGCAGTCCATAAACGCATCTACCAAGGTCAGTGAGTGGTCAGGCACCTGCTGAGTGCTTGATTCAAGTTTGACAGGTCCCAAATATCCCACTGGTCTTCTTGATAAGACTGTCCCATAGATAAAAAACCTAATTTCTCCATATTTTGTATTTTGTGTTTCTTTGTATTTTACTCGCAGTGCTTGAGTGCTGGCCTCACCACCGCCTGGAAAGCAGCTCCCCAGCTGTACTCCTTGCAGAATCTTTCAGCCCTTCCTCACTCCTTTTCCAACTGCCACACTAACTCCTACTCGCCCACCTCTTCCCTGTAACGGGCCTTGACAAAACCAGATGACCAGGGGGAAGACAAGAATTTAGCTGTAAGACATGCTCCACACCAAAGGCAGTGCAGGAGGCTGGTGCAGACGTAGCTCCAGCAGACAAGGGCACAGGACACCAGTAGCAGCAGCACAAACCCTGATGGAATAGGATTTAGAGCAGACTTTTTCCCTACCAGAGTACGGATTGCTGCTCAGGCTGCCATCTCTTCCAGTCAGTGGGGTGGTGGGTGTAGGGAATGGGATGCTGTAGTAATCCTGATGAATAAAAACAAAAGGAGATATTTTATCAGCTCTGTCTAAAGGTGCAAAGCAGTATCTTTTGGGACAGAGGAATTTTTGTCCTGCAGCTGCAAGATATGTCAGGGTATTACAGTTCAACCAGCCACATCCAGGCTGATCACAACACAGCAGCCCCAGGTTTTTGTAGCATGCACCATCCCCCTCATCTGGCTATTAGAAGAACCAGATAAGGTCTACTGGTATGCAGTCCTTAAATTGCCTGGACTTTCCCCTCTGCTTCAAAAGAAAACAGACATGTCCTATCACTAAGTAAAGCCCATTCTAATAAGTATTTAGTCACTGCCTCTGTCAAGGATCAGAGGTTAGTCTCTACAACAGCCCTGCTGCTGTAGTTCTCATGCTCCCCAGCCCCACAAGGGATACTGCTGTTGAGTACCTCATGCACCCAACTTCCCACGTGTCAAGGAGCAACTGATTAACTCTGATGGCTGTCACAGAGAAGTGCATCCCATTTTTCCAGCTCTTCAGGACTACCCACAGCCTGACCTGTCTATACCCCCACAGCACTCAGAGCCAGCAGAAGTGGTGTGTCCCTGTCACTCTGCACTACTCACCAATGGGAATCTTGTTTGGAGCATTTGCAAGTCATCGTATCCGTACACCTGTGGCTAGGGAAAGAGCAGC
The DNA here is from genome assembly GCA_035041135.1 of Platyrinchus mystaceus. Lineage (NCBI taxonomy): Eukaryota > Metazoa > Chordata > Aves > Passeriformes > Tyrannidae > Platyrinchus > Platyrinchus mystaceus. The sequence goes on from JAWWLV010000078.1 coordinate 2,065,105, forward strand.
AGATGATGTTAGGCACAAGGACTAGATAAAGACACTTATCTAATTTTAGATTAAACATTTAGATAAACACGAGATAAAGCCAGAACCAGCTGGTCAGCAGCCACACGATCCCCCAGGTGCAGGCAGCCAGTCCCTATGCAAGCTGATACTGCTGGGGGTTCCTGTGAGCTGCTCAAAGAACAGTGCTCCAGACCACACAGCCCCTGAGCAGTTTTTCCTCAAAATCTGTTTTCACCTTCAGGAGAGGGCTGTGACACACCCCTAGACTTTGTGGGAGTCACCACCCTTGCCCTGACTGTGCTTGCCCTTTGTCACACCACGTTTCTAACACAGCTCCATGCTGCCATGCACCGTGCTCTGCCCAAGGGCTGCTGCTCCCCAAAGGCTGGGGAGGCTGCTGAGAACAGGTACAGAGACTCTGCTCTGGGGTCATGAGGGCACATGGATTTCATGGAAAACAGGAGGTTCAAACTCCATCTGTTCAAGGCAGCCCCACTGAGCTGTGTCAGTTTTTGGTCTCCCCACTATCCTGCATCCCTCCCTGCTGCAGAGGTTGCTGGGAGGGATCTGGTGGCATGACATTACCACAAAGCAATTGCTCTACTCACTGGATAGGCATGTAGCAACCCTGGAGCCATGATGTATGGATTAGGCAACAACGGTGGGACTCCAGGAGGGAGATTAGGAGGGGCTTTTCCTGAAAAAAGGAAGAGAAAGGAAAAGTTCCACAGTGAACCAATTAGCAGAAGCTCACTCTCTTAGCTCCTGTACAGCAGGACCCAGGAAAGTACCTGATGTTGTTGCAACGGAGCTGCGAGTGGAGGCCGTCACCGTGGAGTTGCTGCTGAGGCTGAGGCCCAGACTGCTGACGCTGCTGAGACTGGATGAAACGCTGACCACCGGCGGCGCGGCCGACACCGTGCTGGAGGAGGTGGAGAAAGTGCTAGCAGAAGAATGGAGGCTCGCTTCACTCTCCACACTCGTGTGCTAGGGAAGGAAGGGAGGAGAGTCAGGGGACCAGGCAGGTGGAACAGAGTGCACAGGTACCACAGGACACTGTCTGCACAACATACATGCTGCGTCTGCACCTCGGTGTTCCTGCAGCGAACGGCTGCAGGCTACAAGGAAACCTGCTTTGCACCTGGCTTAAGTCAAAAGTCCTGACAGCAGCCAACCCCTAATGTTTTCAAGCCTCTCCTGTGGCTGTGTCCCAACACATCTCTCTGCTGGGGGGAACAGGGCAAGGCACCACATTTGTGACGGGGAGATTTATTCTGCTGCAGAAGTTGAGACCCAGGGACTCCATACTATGAGAACTCCAGCAGTAGAGACATTTGGTAGCACTGCATCAGTTACCAGTTTGCTCTGATGTGGTTGCAACTCTGTAGCACTTTCAAGGGCCGCTACAGACCAAAAGAGCCACTGCTCAGTCAGAGACAAGCAGGGTGTCAACAGCCCCGAGCCACAGGTGCGCAGACAGTGTTCTGACATAATCCCCCATCCTCTCTCCATACAGCACCCAAACTCCAGCAGGACAGCCAGCAGCTTTACAGGTTCTGTCACAACCACAGCCCAAAGGTCAGGCATCCCAGCGAACCTGGCCAAGCCAAGTGGGAACAGGGCACAGAGCATGAGAGCACACCCAGACTCACCAGGAGAGTTGAAGTTGATGTTCGCCCAGAGGATGTGGATGAGGACAGACTGTTCTGCTGGGTGGGTAATGCACTGCAGGAGGAGAAATAAAAGGTTGTCAAACCAAGGTGAGCGAGTCACTACTGGTGGCTCTATCCCATTCCCCATCTACTCAGATGGGATGAGTCATCTCAGTCTTCCTCACTGCACAAGATGGTCTCTGATGTCTAGTATGGATTCCTGCTTCTAGTTCTGCTTCTCCAGAAATCCACCCCCGATGCTCCTCACCTGCTGAGCTGGGCAGTGGTTGTACTGGGGAGCTCCTCACTGTGGCTCAGGCTGCTCAGAGCTGTCGAGTGTTGGCTTGCTGTTGTCAGCAAGGATGATGCAGACACCCCATCATTGAGAGGTGTGATACTGGGAGCAGAGGGGGAATCAGATTTCACTGCGGGGCCTGTAGCACCTGAAAACAAAAGCTTTGGGTTAGGGGCAGCTACTGGCAACTTCCAGAGGGATCAGCGAATGCTCAGCCAAAAGAATCAGAAGATCTGGGGATTCCCTCACTGCTGCCAACCAGTTACACACTTGTGATTGTGTTCTGTGTCTCACTTTACGCTGCCACTGGCTCTACAAAGAGCTTCAAGACCTACAGATGCCTTCTACAAACAAAGTAGAATAAATTATTGTCATTGGTGACTCATCAAAGATCTCATGATCTATCAATAGAAAGCTGAATGTTTCGAGGCAAGCAAATAATCTAAATGGCAGCATCTAAATTAGTCAAGCGGGGAAAGGACTTGCTATTAGCACAGATAAGGCTTTTCAACCAAAGCAGAGAACATGAGCAGTACAAGAGACACAGGTCACTTGCTGTGCTGGCAGACACTTACCTTCAACGGCCTGTGTGGTTTGTAATGGCGTGGGCTGTACAGAACTGAAACCATTCTGAGGAAGAAGAGAAAAAAGGAGTACTGGGCATCACAGCTGCACATTTCCAGAGGCAGAGCTCTTGTCAGCTCCCTCCCACACTCCCTCCACAGTTTAAGAAAAGGTCCTGCTACCAACACATGTCACTAGACTGTGTTGGGGTCAGTTCCAAGGTCAACTAGCCCCATGCCAGCATGACCCCCACGTGTGTATTTGAGAAGTTAGTCCAAGAAGTTTCTCTGCTGCTGGTAGTTAAGACTACCTCAACCTCCTCAACCCATGTTCATTAGCGAAATTTGATGTGTGCAGCATGCAAGAACCAAATCCTTAAGAGGAAATGAAATCCTTAACCAGCACACCCCTCTCTAGCAGGGTAACTGTGTGAGACACAACACACACCTTGCAACCAACTTTGATACCAATGGCTCAGTCCCAGGTACGTAGCACAGTTGAGGGCACTGGGAGCAGCCAGATGAGAGCTCATGAGCCACACAGTGAGGCTGGAGAACCACTTGATAAACCACTCAGCTTCCTCTGAGACACTGCTTCACACACAAGGCTCACTCAGCACAAAGTGATAAAAGCTGTTCTCCTACCTTAGCCTGGGTCAGATCTTTCTGGGGCGAGGAGGAGATGGAATTTGGGTATCGCCTCGTCTGGGTGGATCTCTGTTCATACAGTGGTCCCTGAGCGCTGTTCTGGGAGGTAAATGTTGCTGTCTGTATTGTGCCGCTCTGGTAACCAGACTCCTGGCTTTGATTGGACGAAATCGTGGATGAAGATTCACTACAAAGGGGGGGGGGGGAAACATTCAAGATAAAGAGCCCCAAGCATCAGCATACAGTCACCACATGAAGCAGCCAAACCAAGAAACATGCCCAGAGAGCAGGGGTAGCCCAGCCATGGGAGGATGCTGGCACCCAGCCACAGCCTTGCCTCACACACTGCCTTAGGTAACACTTCATGAGCTGCCACCACTCAGGTCCTAGCACTTAAGAGACTGGCCAGTTACTGAGGGTCAGCCCGAGAGAAGACAAAAACACATCCCTCTGGCAAGGCACCATCACTGTAGATACACCTACCCCACTGTGTCCTGTTTGCCAGGCAAAAAGCAGGACAAAGCACTCAATCTGTTCTCCAGGGACACAAAACAGTTGTGCTGGGGATTCCCCTCCTGTGTTTCCAGCAACACAGTTTAACGGCAGCAGGAAAACTCTGCTTTCTGTGCAAGTGCTGCAGCCCAAAACAGCCACAGAGCTGCCCGATGAGTCTGCTGGCAACTTACACTTTGCTGTTGCATACATTGTCCCCCCTTTGTGACCATAGCACGGTCAGAAAGGGTCTACTAGTATGCAGCACAACTCAAGTCCATGGGATCAGTGACCTTCCAAAGCTGCCTGCTTGGATTAATGGTTCCTGGTGCTCACCTGGCCGTGCTGGTGTACAGGCTGCTCTGAGACTGGCTAACGGCAGCGCTGGTTGTGGGCGTCGGCTCGTACTCGGCGAGAACAGGCTCTGAACCAAACTGCAATGCCCCAAACTGCAGGTTTAGCCCTGAGATATCCGCTGAGCCAGGCATTTCCACTGCAAGTGCAGGAATCTGCAAGGGAGAAACAACGGAATGGCCCAGTCACTCCCTGGGATCAGCAGAGAGAACTGCTTTAGAGCCCATGTTTCCCAGCACACGATGGGAGTTACAGGCTGAGTTACACGTTCAACACACGCTGGCATGTAACTCCATCACCCCCACAAACACCCCACCCTAACAGCAGGAAGAGCAACCCCAGACCTTCCCTCATCAGCCCAAAGAGATGCTTCTGGAGCTCTAACACAGTCTGACACCTCCTTCCCCACCATCGGTCCGCACCTTTGATGTTAATGATGCTTTTTTCTTCTGCTGCTTCAGCTTCTGCTGTGCTGGCTGGGGACTTGAGGACTGGTTATCCGAGGACCCTGGGGACATCTGGGGCACAGGATTGGTTTTGCTGGGCAGCGGAGAGGAGGGGGGTGCCGGTGTGGTTGTGGAGGCTGTCACCACAGGCTGCTTCTCCTGCATAAACACTTCTATCATGGTCGAGGTTGACGTGAAGGCCTGACGCTTAGTGAAGGGACTATGCACGGAGGAGTCTGTTGGGTTCTTGAGATCTATGGGATGAGATACAGGTGAGTTAGCAGGGTATGTTGCCTTAAAACTAAATCAAGTTCTGACACTTACCAAGAAAAATAAATTCGTTTCCAACTATGAGTCATCCTGGAGCCTGTTAAAATCAGAGAGCAGCGATCCCCAGCATCTCCACTCCCAGCCTTGTGCTCTCACCACCATCAGTGCCAAGCCTTTTTAAGCTCTTCTCCCCTCAGCTCCTTCCACCATCTCTACAGAACAAAGCCAGCTTGCATGGCAGAAGTCCTCCATTCTCCAAGAAAATCTGGACTCCAGACTCCCTTGCCCTGCACCAGCCTGGTGCCACTTCCTCCCTCGTTGCTACCAGCATTCCAGTATTTCACTGCCTGCTCCTTCCTCTGCAGGGACTGGGTATCTCCAAGCAACATCACTGCTCAGGGCTGCCACCCTCAGGTCTTTGCACCACCTTCTTCCTTCCACTAAGCCTTAACACAGCTTATTAAAAACCAGCTTCTATTCTCTCTGACTCTCCTCTGCGGCTTCTTGTCTGAGAAGATCAGAAGCTGTCAACACTCACTGACACTAGGACACGACTCAATTTTTCTTCAGCTTAGATTTGAACCGGAGCCATTTCCCTGCAACAAGCACAAGCTGAAGGAAATGGCACTAGCACTTAACCACAGCAGAGCTCTGCGTCTCATCTGAAAAGAGCCTCTCAATCCTTGTTTATTCCCTCAGGCCAGCCCAGAGGTAGAGTTACTTTTTGGCATTTAACAGCAAGTCGAATTCCCTTAGAAGATCACAACAGGTCAGCAGGGAGAGGAGACTGACAAGTGTTGGTATTCAGGACCTATTCTTCAGAGGTGCCCTTTCAGATCTTTTTCTGGCACAACTTTACATCAGGAGGTAGTTCTGCACACTCTGAGAGGCTCAGGAATGCCAGATCCCTGGCCTTGAAGCATGCTGGTATGATGGATTCAACTGCTCCAAGTATAAAAGGAACAGGGAGAGACTCACAGGCACTATTACATTTTAGGCTCACAAACTTGCTCTCAGAGTTTTTTTAATTTCTCCAGCTCAGCTGGCCCCTCTGCTGAGTCCCTCCCCCTGCTGCCTCTGCAGTTCTGGGTGGGAACACACTCTCCCCACTCCAGGGGGCCGCGCTGCTTTTCCTTTTCCTTACCGTACTGCACCAGAGACGAGGTCTGCGTGGTGGATGCCATGTCCCAGGAAGCAGCAGTGGTGCTCCCAGCAGGCTGGGTGTGCTGAGCTGCCAGCTGAGCCAATGCCTGGGCTGTCTTGAACTGCTCCAGAAACTGAGACCCTGTGGTACTGCTGCCTTTGGCCTCCCCGACATCTCCAAACCCTTTCCCCAGCATGCTCACCTGCAATTTCAACAAGGAGATAACAAAGTCAATGTCTCCCACAGCTTGAACTTGGCTCAGAGGACAGGTACATCTATTAACATAAACCTGAATGCACTGTACCCTGCTGCTTCTCACTGGGTGCCTCAGCTTAACACTCCTGAGCTCCAAATGCACACACACTGCTGGCAGAGGGCTCATACTTCTCTCCCAGCCTTCCATCACGTGTGAGTGCAGGCACGATCATCTCTCACCCAACCCATAGCATGGTACAGCCATAGAGAGTTACAAAGAAAGCTAACAGACAGAATGTTAAAAATGTACTCAATTATTCTCATGCATTTGGTTGCACTAAAAAAGAAACACCTGGACAACGTGGCTTTATGTTAAGGTGGTTTTGAAAATCCTTCCTCAACTATCTCATCATTAAGTGCACAATTTTTATTTCTTTTTGCTTAAGTTACACAAAGCAACATCTGCCCAGGTCCCTGCACATCTCTGACTCAATGCCTCCTTCCCTCTCCTGCCAGTAGATGCCAGCATTCCACCCCCCAGTTCCATCCAACACCAGTTCCCAACCACTTACACTTCTCAAACTGTTGAAATTGCAACCCCTGGACCATAAGAGTTTTTCCTTTCCTCTGAGCAGGAAAGAAACACGTGTTGCATATCAGACAAGGGCAACAGGAGCAGAATTATCCCAATTATTTCGAGTTGAGCAATGAACTTCAGGCCTCTGCATTTGAAGCAGACTAGCAAAGTATCTAGCTCTGCCAGTCCCATGCAGCAAGCAGGTGTCAGGCCTGCATTTCCCACATTACCCAAACAGACAGAGAACGTCAGGGAATGAACAACCCCCATCAAAGCTCTGCTGGCAGAGACCAGCATTTCCTTACCATGCTGTGGTGAGAGAAGGAATTTCCAGAGGCAGGCTGGGACAGAGCAGTCTGCTTGGAATTGCTGAACACCAGTGGCTGGGCCAGAGAAGGAGTCTGGGATGACTCCAGGTTCGTTGACTCATTCTCCATAGAAGAGGGTGTCTTTCCTAGCAGGACTGCGAGATCGATTCTGCGAAGAGAACAAGGATAACCCACCAAGGTTACCGTGAGCTCCCGCTTCCATTCCAGCAGAACTCCCCCTCCAGCCTCACACCTTCAACTTTACAAATTAAAGAAATCTTCAGAACATTAACTCACAACTGCCAGTAGCACCTCAAAAAGAGAGAGGGAGATCAAGCAAGACCCTGCATAGCCTTTGATTTTATGTTTTTCATTAATTTAACACAGCAAAATGCCCCCAAACCTCAAGAACCACCAGCAGAGCCTAGGAAAACTCTAATCCAAGATTAGGACCCAGAAATTCCTAACTAACTCAACTTCTCAATTTAAATCCACCTCATCTCCTTCAGAGCTGCTGTGTTTTAGCTAGCTGGCAAGGTTTAGTCAAAGAAGGCAAATTGCTCCAGGACTTGTGTGCCACTTTTCCCAGGTAAATGGCACCACCATGGGCACTCACCTTTGTCCAGCTGTGATTGTCACATTCTCAGCAGGCAGAGGCACTGAAGACACGTTGGAGGCAGTGAAGATCTTTGTCTCTGACAGCTGAAAGACAAAAAAGGGAAAAAGAATTAAAAAGTGAGAACAGTGCCTTGTAACAGTGCCTGCGACATAAAGCTGTGACTGACAGACCTTGTGACTGTTTGAGACAAACGGCCACAGAAAGACTCAAGAAATTCAGGTGTTTAGACTTAAACTTCCCTAGCATTTGGCTCCCATCAGAATCAGCTTTTATTTGTTTCTTCTCAGGCAAGTGCACAAATCACCTGCCAGTGAAAAAAAAGAAATCTAAAATCCTTCCACAAATTTCCCACAGTCCACAAATCAACTGGGGCTCCTGGGGCCATGGGCTGGTGCTCCGAGTTGATGGCATGCAGAGAGGATCTACCAAACCCCCTGCACAGATAGGTGCAGGCACTGGTAGAGAAGCCAAAGGAAGAAACTTTGGACCCATACTTAAGCTTCCAAAGATCCAAGCTCACTTGGATGATCTGACCAACAAATCTACTTCAACTACGGAGGGGAAAATAACATTGCTCAAGAACGGGTGAAGGGGAGGGCTAGTGACTACCTGTGATTTAGCCTGGAACATATCTGAACATGAACAGCTTCTATTCCTGAAGGAATAGAAGGCTGAGGAACCACCAGAAACTAAAGTGCCAGAGTTAAAAAACTAAATCGGGAACCCCTGGGAGCATCTCACACACACTGAAGGCAAGAAGGCTTCCTTCTAGCAGAGACCTGACTGAATAAAGAGAAACTGCTCCTGTCTCCAAACACAGCAGGAGCACTTCCCTCAGAGAGTGCCTGGAAAGCAAACACTTCCCCCTCCATGCCCAGTCTGTTGGCCAAGCCAAAATGAGCATGCAAAAGTAACAATCATACTAAAAAAGCTCAACCCTGCTCCCATCTGCAATAACAGAAGTCCTCCCTTGATCTGGAGAGGGACTGAAGCCCACTTCAGAAGAAACTGATATAGAGGCATTAAAAGCTGGTGCTAACAGCATCCATTCTCCCCTGAAGGAGACATCAAGTAGAGAACAAAAGGCAGCAAGACACGCCAAACAGCACATCAGAAAGTCAAGTCAAGAGCTTCTGTTCCATCCAAGTCACAAGGACAAGCAGAGGCACATGAGATGCAGGAAACCACTGCTGCCTCCTCCACAGCACGTGGTGGGATCCAAGGCAAACCTTCCCGAACTGCCACTCCACTGGAGGGATGGAGCAAGAGTCCTGTGTCAAGTCAGGCCAGTTTTTGGAAGAATTCCATCATACAGTTAGAGGAAATGAGAGGACCAGCCTCAATGCCCTAGGAGATGCCTTCCTGCCTTGGGCTCCTATGGCAAGCTCTACTACACATCTCTTTTGTAAGCTGTGATGATTCCTCAAAGCTCCTGGAACTGGTAGGCTGGTTGGGGTTTTGCCCATAGTTTGGAGAGGATGAGCTTTGAGCTCCCCTCAGAGCTCTGTGTACAGACAGGACAGCAGCCTGCTGGCAGATGCACGGAGGAGAACGGTTTGGAGAGTACCTACATCTTCATTCCAGTCCTCCGTGCCCCATTCTTCTGTCGCTGCCCTCCACGCACCTACAAGGACAACAACAGGTACAGAAGTTATGCACTCATCAAAGCTCTGCCTCCAAGAGCTGGTGAAGCACTGGGGGAGCTTTGCAGGTAGCCAGGAGGATTTCTATTTGCCAACCAAGCAAGTTAAAGCAGTTGACCCCAACCCATGCTTCCTGGGCAAGGTACCACGACAAGGTCACCTCGGCCTTGCTGCCACAGGCTGAGCTGAAAGAGAGGGACTGCTGGGCTGGCAGATAGGGCAACACACACCTCCCAGCACCAACAGGGGAGCTGAGCTTAGCAAGGAAGCCCCAGCACCATCCCCAGCCTCCTTGTGCCATTTTCCTGACTTGCCCTTGTACTGCAGTAGCTACAGCTTTGTGCACCTGGGAGCAGTCAGTGTTACCCCAGCAGCTCGGACAGAGCACCTCCCTCATGGGTTTCCTGCCAGCTCTGGCACAGGATCTCAGCACCCAGGTAAACCTTAAATTTCTATAAAACCTAGGGACAACTGAGCCATTCCTGTGATTCATCTTCTCTCCCCAGCCAAAAAAAGTCTTGAAACCTCAGTGCACCAGGACCTCCTGCGCACAGGCAAATGGGATTCAGAAGGGAAAATCTGATGGACTAAGCAATTCCTGCTTTTTCTGTGACCAGCTGCAGAGATATGCTCAAAGCATCAGGGAGAAAAGCTAGAGACCTCAGCCACAATCCACAGCACAGTTTAAGAGAGCAAGATGTACCAGAAAATAAAAAGAGTTTTGCCTGGCTGCATCTTCAACTTGTTCCGACCCTCACTTCCATCACAGAGTTTAACCTCTGTACTTCAAACATTATGTGGCAACTTCTGAATCCATTTAACAACTGAAATTTGGGTTGGGAGGACAGCAGGAGGTTTCACATCTGCAAAAACCTCAGAGTATAAAGCCAGCCCTGTTTTGCACAGCTTGTTTCCAGTCCACGTGAACCAGACCAACAGAACGTGACGGGGCCAACAGGGTTAATCTTGGAGACACTTCCAGGGACGGAACAAGTTGGCATCAGCCTTTTTATAAGCTGAAAGCCTTTTAGAACATAAAACATAGCATGTGGGGAAGAAGAACATTGTGGAGTCTTCTGCAGGACACACTTTAACTGTGTATTTAAACAACTGTCTGTCTAGAAGTGGGGAATTTAGTGCAAGAAATAAGTATTTATCAGTGAGTTATTATTTTTTCATTGTTGTTTTGTTTTGCTTGACAAGTTGAGCCAATTCAAGAAGCCTTCCAGGATTTATTTTCTTTTGTATTCAAGTTTGAAATACAGATACCAATAAAACACGACTTCCCAGAGTGCCAGGAATCTCAAGGCACTCTACTCTACCCCCTCCTTCCCAGCCAGAAGCGTCAGGAGTTCAACACATTCAATGCAAAACACATCTGGGGTTTAAAAACCCAGATTCCCCCATTCCTCAGATTTTCTGTGCCCTCACAGCAGTAGCAGGAAGGTTGCTTTCCAGATTTTCATGGATCAGGAAGATCCTTCCAGCTCTAACTTTACCCAAGAGGTGGAATGGGAGCTGGATGTACCTGCAGCTGGCCAACAGAGCAGGAAGCCAAGAGTTGTCCCAAGAAGATTTTGTGCATGCAAGAGCACAGCACAGGGCTCTTAGTCTTGCTTGTTTGGGGAAAATGAGAAGAAAAGCAAAGTAACACAAAAAGCAGAAGGAAACCCTGCAGATGAAGAGCAGCCACTGATGGGGCTTTCCCGGCAAGTCTACTCCAGTACTGGACACCAACTCAGCACAGCTTGTGCTCCCTGCATACAAAGGGACAGTTGGAAAAACAAAGACCTGCCATGTACAACCAGGCATTCACCAGGAATGCTCCAGAAAGCTCCCAGCCAGCACACGGTGGCAAGATTTTTTAAAGAAACCAAGCGTATTGCTCTCCATCGAGCTCTTCTGAAGGGGAGAACTGCAACACAAGCAATACTCTGATCCTTCTAACACCATTTCAGAAGGGTTGTCTTTTGAACAGCAAGCCCTCCTCTGCTTTCAGAAAGCCCTTCAAAGAGCTGCTGGTCTTTAAGATCCTCAAACCAGGAAGAGAGCAAAAAAATATAATTAAGCCAACAACGTTGGCTTATATGATTGTGGTGAAGGAAAAAAATCCCACTGTGCCTCCAAGATGTCCACATCTCTCCTCAAACACAGTCTCTTCATTTTAAACTGGGAGATAAGCACCCACTTGCTCCTCCCACAGCCCATCAGGCAGTCTGCTGCCTCTCAAGAACCAGATACAGGCCTGTTGCCTCAGCCTGGAAGGGCAACAGACTCAAAGACCCCCCGTCTGCACCTCAAAGGAATGTAAATCCAAACAAAGCCAAAGGGCAGCAAAACCACAATGGCAGCTCTGGAGCAGATATCCTTGTGCTGCCTGTGGAAGTTAAAGATTAATCCTGAGGTGAGAACCAAGAGACACTGTCTGCCTGCCAGCTGGGCCCCTGCAAAAGAGACTCCTCAGCCTCAACACTCCTCATCCTGCCCTGATCTTCCAGAGTCAAGTGGCAAGCTCCTCTGGAAGGTTCTTTAGCCTCAACTTCAAGACCTCAGGTTAGATGGAGGAGACAGTCAAACATGATGTTGGCCTTATTATAGACACCAATGGGATTCAGGAAACTGGATCATCTCATGGGTGTCTCTTGGCTTCATAAGGCATAAAGGTGCAAGAACAGGAAATAAAGTGGCCAGGCACTGAGTAGCTTTAACATCAAGCATCCCTGTCACCTCAAAATCCACCATCATCTTCAACTGCAGGGAGGTGAGGAGAAGCAGCTGGGCAGCAGGAACATGCCAGAGCAGCCACTGGGCACTGCTCACCCAGCAGTGGCTGTGAGCAGAGGCAAAGCATGGAGAGTTTAACCGGACCCATTCCCCTTGCAGCAGTTGTGACCTTGAGCAGGAACAGCAGGGAGGCTGCAGGAATGGCAGAGGGACAACAGCAAGTCACAGTTTTTCAGGATGCAAGACAAAGGGAACACGACTGAGCTGCCTCAAGCCTCCTGCCCTCGGGTGGGATGCTCTGTCACCAGCACTGTGGACACGGAGCTGCTCTGGGCACCAAGAAGCAGTGGCTGAAGCTAAAATTTGGAGTTGGGGTTAGCCTCTCCCAATTTATATTCAAGGTGTCAGCATTAGTAAAAGCATAGTCAGAACAAATGTCAAATATTCATTAAAATGAACAAATTAAGAGAGAGAAGAATTACATATCCACAGATATTTCAGGTTTTTTTTAAAAAAGCTGTAAAGTAAAGGTATCCGGGGCAGTTAGTGCGCCTGGATGTATCGTACCAGGAGCAGTGTCAAATTTTCGGGGATAATTTGACCCCTCACCCCCAATGAAATCAAGTCCTGAAACAAAACAAAAAGAAAAGAAAGACAACCAGTGAAATTTTGACTTAAAGAAGTGAAGGTGAGTTTCACTGCCCCCACATACACCAGTCACATGGTACCTGTGGATATTTTTAATTTAAAGAGATGCCTGTGGCTACGAAACTGGAAAACAAATGACCATGCACAACACAGGTGACCAGTGGTGTTGCACGATAAACTTTACAGCTGCATTGTAGTTTGAGAGCAAATCTGACTTGTTCTGTCAGAAAAATCTTCAATTCCCCCCAACCACACTCTAATCCACTTTGTTCCACAATTCCACAAAACACCAACACAGAAAAAAAGAAAACCATCCACACAGAAGCCTGTCCCCACTAGACAGTTAAACTTCCAGCACGTAGAGTTTGTCCACTCCCATCCCTTTTCCTGCGGAGCCAAGTGCACCCACTGCCCTTAACACATGCCCACACTATTCCCTCTGGTGTTTAAAACCCTTTTTCAACTGCCAAGATGATCACTCAATCTGCTGGTGTTTCACAAAAAACAGAAAACAGGCTTATTTTCCCCCCCTACCACAGCTCTCTGTTTTGTGAAAAAAACCCAAACAAACAAAAAAACAAAACCCAAACAAACCCCACCAAAATACACACAAACAAGCTCCCACCTCCTCCCCAACACCAACCATGTTCAGTAAAAGGTTTCCCAGTTTACAGGACTTTAATTCTCTCTTCCAAAGCTCTCAGTTTTTCAGCTAATGCATGCAATATGGAGCTGGCCAAAAGCACCATCAACACGGGTGTGAATGCTTCTTACGCCCAAGTATGTGGTATTTACTTGAATACTCAGAAATTGGGGAAAAACAGTTTGACTTCACAGTGGTGCAAGACTGCTCCATAAAAAAGCCAACCAAACCACCACCCTGAAACTCACTCCACAAACAGGCTACTTATGGTCAAGGACTGTCCCCTGCAACTGCCCCATTCTCACACTGCAAAATCTGAGTTTGCTGTATCTCACAATACTGTATGTTTGTGAAACAAACCCCAGGGCACCAGTTTTCCAATGCAGGAGAACGTGCAGGGGCAGCTGGGTGTTCAGAACCGCCCACTGAACACATGCTGGCTTCAAAAAGGGAAGGAGGACAGAGTCCTTTTGGCTTGTTTCTATAACAAAGTCTTACCCCACTGAAGTTTGAGTAAGATGACCATGAAAGAGAGAATGCTCCCAGTACCAAAATCAAGAGCAAGACATCTGACTCCAAGTAATATTCTCTGGAGGATGCACCTAACATCGGGACAACCTGGACCTGTTTAGTACACTACAGTTTATAAAAAAACACTTTTCCAAACAGTAGCATAGTTTCTACTGGAAAACAAGAGGTGAGTGTTCCTGTGCCTCTGTCGTGCACACCACAGCAATCATCCAGCTCCCCATTTCCAGGGCAATCATCCAAACATGTGCAAAGGGTGCAAAGAATTAGGGTCACTGAAATTCATCTCCGAACTAACAACCCATTCCTCCATCTCTGAGCCTAAAACCTGCCCAGAACCTCCTCAGTGCAACCGGACGGATGCAAAATCCACTCACCCTCTCAACACAAACTGGCACATGTGCACTTGACACTTACTTGTGCCATCGTCCGGCTCAAAGCTCCCAGTGTTGTTCCACGTGTTGTTGTTGTTATTCCCGTAGTTCTCATCCGTGCTGGCTGGCTCAGCATAGTCAGCAGGGTTGAAAGTTCTGTAAGAAATACAAGGATGGAAATCTTCACTCTCTCTCTAGCTAAACATTGTGAAAGCAACTAATTTTATTCAGACTATGAAACATCTCAGGGTCTCACAAGGCAGTTCTGTCAGCAGAGGGATGATTCAGCTAGGGCAGCCATCCCAAATTTAAGTTAGCATGATGCAGTTCAGGCCTTATTAACAAAAAAAAAAAAGAAAATGGGAACACAAATGACTGACACAAACAGTACTATTCGTGCACAGACTCATATTTGCTGTGGTGTGGTTTGGGCCAGTGAAACTTACCCCATGCCTTGGGCAGAAAATCTTCCCCCTCGCCGTCCAGAGCCACCTGTAAACACACAGATATGGGCACTTCTGAGCATCTCTTGGCTCTATGTCACTGGAAAAAGAAACACTTGAACAACATATGGAGTTCTGATGCCCAGAATATGAAAGTGGAGAGGATCTTCCTGAGTTGATGGCATTTCCAGCAGTGTCTTTAGACAGATGGGAATGACCTCAGCTGGCTGGCAGCATGATTAGCAATGCATGATTCCAAGCTCAGATGAGGTTTCCAGCTGGCACAAACCATAAGTACTGAATCCCAGGTTCTGATTTCTGCAGGGTGTGACCTCAGCAACAATTTCTGAGCAGTAGATTTTGTGGAAAAAATAATTTCTACACCAAGTATTTAAAGCCCAAGCCAGTGATGGTGCTCAGACACACATGTAAGAACAAGGATGCAGGTTCTGTTGCTAACAAGCTATTGGCCCACCTGCCAAATAGTCATCTTGGGTTTTTTAACTTCCCACCTCTGTAATAAAGCTTGATTTTTGTTCTAACTCCACAGATGGGATGCAAGAACTAGGTGCTGTTTCTAGCATGCTTAAGATGAGGAAGCAACATGTAGACACTAACGGTAAGCACAAGGACAGAAAAATTAAGCGTGTATTTTCAGTTTGGCAATTCCTCCCATTAAATAGGCTTTGGAATCTCATGGGAGACAGATACACTGCTGTCATTCTTCTCCTCCCACTCCCTCAGACCCCAAACCCCATGTGTACCTCGGCCTCGGCCACGTCCCCGCCTCCCTCTTTCCGTGCCTCTTCCAGAAGATCCTCCACTCTTCCCACCATCTAGTCCATTCTCCTGGCCCCGAACTGCAAGACAGAACAATGCAAAGACAATTTCAAGACTCATCCTGCTTTAGCAGGGGTACAAGACCAGACCTCAAACCCCAAAGTGCAGCGGCTGTACGGGGGACCACATCACCACAGGCTCCCAGAACTTTTGATTTAATTTGATGGTAATGAGGACATCTCAGAGAGGGACGCATCAGATACACACACATGCGAGTGGTTTTCCTCACAGATGTATCTGCTTGAGAAGCTTTACAGACAGCTGTCACAAGCACTAAGTGCTTCAGTGGGAGAGTTTTGGGGACTATGAAAGGGCAGGTCCATACACTCTCTTCCACGGCTGGCACCTCGCCCCCGCCTCGGTGGCCCACCACGTCGTCTGCTGAAATCCCGCTCCCGCTCCCGGTTTTCTTTGCTTTCTTCACTGGGCTCTGTCTGTCCACTCTCCTTCTGTCCTGAGACACCCTTCTTCTTCCCGACCATCTCCCAGGAATGCTGAAGGTTTGCAGAGGGCAAAGAAATTAATCACAGTTTGATCAATGCAAGATGCAACTACACAAAGATTTAAACATGCTACAGAGTATATAATAAGGGTCTCTGAAGAAATGGTTTCCAGACCAATTTTTTATTTGACTCTATCAGACTACACACAGCACAGCTTCTTCCTTCAAGGAAAGCTTTCTCACAACTGACTGGCATGCAGTTTGAAGTAACAGGAGATGACTTATTCTACTTCTGCACTACAATTCTTCAATAGAGAGGGCATGATACTTTCAGAGTTCAAAGCATGGATAAATTTACCTTGGTTAGGGGAAAAAACCCTGCCATTTCACACAGATGACCAAGAGCTTTCAGAATAACTCAGGTAAATGTTTCATAGTGCTCTGCAGTCAACATTTTGGAGTCAGTTCTTCTCTCACATGCAGAGTCATTAACGAAACCCCTCCCTAAATAGCAGCTCAGGTGGAGAGAAGCATCACAGAATTTATCCAACAATTCAACTCATCCCAAGTTCGACTGTAAAACGTTAAGTGAGCCTCCAGCTCACTGCCATGGGCCTACACCCATTTATTCTATGACAGTCTGCAGTGGTTTCATACTCTTAAACTGATGCTGCATGCTGGTGAAACAATTAAAAATAGTCACAAGTCATTGACAATCACCTGAAAACACAACTGGCAGGCAAGTCAACAGTTGGTTTTGGATGGCAGCATGCAGGGACAATGACAAAACACCCAACAACATAATGGCACAAACTGCCATCAAACCCAAGGCTCCCAAAGTCTCTCTCCATAGGTATCTTGCTCCAAAGAAAACTTACAAAAATGTTTACTTGGCATACTGTAATTTAAACCAAATCAAATCCAGTTCTAAGGCCACGCCTGTTCCTTTACTATTTCAAATACATTGCCAGTAACTAGCTCAGCAGGTGAGCTGTCCTCATCAGCACTGGTGCACCCAAGTAATTAGCAGGGCTGTTCCTATCCAAAAATTCCCTTTCCAGGATTGCTGCACAAGCTGAATCCAGGCCAGAAGCAGCTCCAAGACACTTGACCAATGGCACTGCAGGGGATGCCTGTGCTCAGCAACGTGGCAGCTGCAGGGCCACAGGCTGGAGCAGTGGCAGCCTAGGGCTTCCCCCACCAGCTCCCTGCCTGCATCTCCACACCCTGCCCTGCACAGCTCATGCTGCTGGGCCTTTCAGCTGCTCCCATAAAGGAAGTGCTGCTCCACAACTCCAGGTGCTGCACCCTGTCCTGGATGCTGCTCTCCTGAGCAATGTGTTTCTCTAGGAAATTAAATCACTGTGATGGCAGAGGTTTGTTCTCTGACTAGAAGTCACTGGTTATAAGAGATCTGGAGAAAAATACTATCATGGCACATCCATATTATTCCCCTTTCTAACAAGGTTTTCTAATAGGTCTTTTGATCAGTTGTCAATGGCAAGAGCTCCCTAAAGACAAGGAGGAATGGGTACGTGCGCTGTATGGAACTTGGCCAGCGCCAAAGCAGAGCACCTGACACAGGGGAGCAGCTGAAATACACACAACATAGTCTGGGGCATCCAGCTCACCCACCTGCCCCCAAGGGTTCATCATGGGGGGAAAAATGAGCTAATAGATAATACTGAGGAGTGATATTTAGAGCCTTAACTCTACAAAGAGTTGAGTCGGCTCCAGCCAAACCAGGGTGCCAGGAGGATACCCGTGATCAGTGGCACTTTAGGAGGATCTGATACTCATAGGCTTTTTTCTGGGCTGTAAGAGAACTTGCAAATCTGCTATCTATATCACAAAACGAATGACAGCCCCCACACAGGCAGAAGGTTCCTCTTAAACAAGCACTCCCTTGTTCTCGGAGCTGACCTCAGCTTGCCTGAGACAGGCACCTGTGTGAGGGACAGCAGCCAAGCCCAACTCCACAGAAAACAAACAGCAAAAACACCCTCAAAACTGTGGCAGGGGCAGCAGCACACAAACTGGTCAGGACATCACTGAGAAGTGTTTAGGGCCAGAGATATAAAAACTAAGTTACTCTGACAGAAAGGAACCACAGCTGACACATACCTGCCCTTCAACACAGGTCACTGAGCCCTAGTGGGGAAAGGTAAGTTCCTTCACACTCAGTGGTGTGAAAACACATACAGATGCCACTGCATTGTTGTCAAACCTCTTAGATTCAAAATGAATAGGAAGGAAATGACTTATTGCATTTCCCCCTCTATTCCTTCGAGCCTAGGGCCAAGCTCACAGTCCGTGAGAGCACAGAGAGCAGTGTTCAGCTGTCAGGTCACAGTCATGCTTTGCATGCTCCTGTGGAACTAGTCAGTCATTGTGGCTCTCCTTATCTGGACATACTGGATGCCTCACCTGCAAATATGCAGTGACACTGAGCTAGGCCTCACCAGATTTACAGGCCCCAATCCTACCGTGTCCGGATTGCCCTCCAGCAGCACATTGATGGCTCTGTTGACATCCCCATTGCAGTCATGCAGAGCAATCACACACTCGTCCTGGTTCTTGCCTGTGATGTCAATCAGCTGTAGAGAAAACACCACCACAGTCAACATGTTCCAAACTAAGATGGCACCAGAATCTCTATGGGTCTCTCAGGAGGCAAGTTGAATCCCAAACCAAAAATCCTTAAAAAACATAAATTCAGGGCTTGGGAGTCTCCCCAGCCTTCTCAGCTTAACTATGTCTCTCAATGAGGACTAACTGAGGGTGTGAATTTCTGAATTACCATTGTTTCATCATGACCCAGCCTATAACCCCCTTTTCTCAGGACAACACTGTCACCTGCAGGAACAAACCAGAAATTCAGCAAGGCAAAAGGTGCTGCTCCTGCATCAGGGCAACCCCAAGCACAAACACAGGCTGGAGAAGAATGGATGGAGAGCAGCCCTGAGAGAAGGACTCAGGGGTGTGGGTTAACATGACCTGGCCACGTGCACTGGGAGCCCAGAAAGCCAACACTGTCCCAGACTCATCCCCACAGTGTGGGCAGCACATGAGGGGAGGATTCTGCCCCTCTGCTTTGCTCAGGTAAGAGCCCACCTGCAGTGCTGCCTCCAGCTCTAGAGCCCCCCCAGCACAGGAAGGACCTGGAGCTGCTCAAGCAGGTCCAGAGGAGGCCACAGAAATGCTCCAAGGGCTGGAGCCCCTCTGCTCTGGACACAGGCTGGGAGAGCTGGAGGTATTCAGATTGGAGAAGAGAAGGCTCCAGAGAGACCTGAGAGCCCCTTCCTGTGCTGAAAGGGGCTCCAAGAGAGATGCAGAGGGACTTTGGACAAGGGCCTGGAGTGACAGAACAAAGAGAAATGGCTTCCCACTGCCAGAGGGCAGAGGTAGGTTGGATATTGGGAAGGAATTCTTCCCTGTGAGGGTGGTGATGCTCTGGCACAGGTTGCCCAGAGAAGCTGTGGCTGCCTCATCCCTGGAAGTGTTCAAGGCCAGGTTGCACAGGGCTTGGAGCAACCTGGGATAGTGGAAGGTGTTCCTATGGCACGAAGGTAGAACTGGATAGTCTTTAAGGTCCCTTCTGACCCAAACCATTTCATGATACAACTCTGTGAAGCCAGTCCAGGGAAATTCAGGGAGCAGCCAGACATGTTCCTCCCACCCCCCCAGCATTCACAGTCCTCCCAAGATTGATCTTGCCTCCCTGTCAGGGTTCATTTTCACTTTCCACACTCACTTGTTTCACCTTCTCCTCAAAGTCAGCATCGTTGTGGTCAGAAATCATCTGTGCAAGTCGAATCTGTTCTGCAGTGGCCTAAAGAAATCAGATGGATAGAGAGAGCATGGTCAGAGCAGCCCATTTCCAAACTGTTCTCCAAAGACCATTCCACTTCCCTGAGATCTCTGGAAAGGAATCAGTACAGTAAAGAGAAGGTGCAAACGAGTCAGAAAAGGACAAATCCAGGGGGAAAGTGACCTGAAAAGGAACAAGGGGAGTTTGAAAGAAAGGGATGTACTGCTGGTTGGCCTTATGACACTGTGGGAGCAGCAGCCACCTGAACCACTTCTGTTTTGGGGCAAACCTTACCACCAAGACCCACTGCAGGCAGCTTCTCAACCACTTGCATTCATTAAAGCAAGAAGGGAATGGTCAGATGGAAGCAAAACCAAACTTCAGTGCCGGGTCCCACTCGGAGACACCGCCACAGAAACACCAGCGTCAGCAGCATTTAACCAGGCTCTGGGAGTTCTGAGGCGAGCCAGCCATTAGCACCAGCCCAAGCAGGAGAGCCAGGTCTCCACCTCCAAGCTACCTGGTTTCCATGGACACTGCCCTTACCTGCGGCCGCTGCTTGTGCTGCGTCTGGCTCTGTGTCTGTGTCTGCTCCCAGTTCCCCCGGGTTCGGTTAGTGCCCACCGATGTCATCATTTACAGTATATACAAATAACAGTATTTACAAGGTAGAACTCTGTGGTGGGTCGGGGAGAAGAGAGAACAGACTGTTAGAAACCAAAACCAAAAGGCAGCACCAGGACTGAACAATCGTATGGGCAACACAGCCAGAACACCCATCGCAGGTCCCCACCCTCCCCACCACTTCCCTAAAACCATGGCAGGCCAGGCTGCCATCACCATGTGCTCTCAGCACAGAACAGCCACTTGCACTTCTTGAAGTTTCCCTGCCAGTTCTATGGCAGATTGTTTCAAATGAAACCTCTCCAGCATCCAGGTGGGAGCAGTCAGGCCTCAGGAGCAGAAGCAGAATCATAGAGTCAGAGTGGTTTGGGTTGAGAGGCACCCTAAAGTTCATCCAGTCCCACTCTCCTGCCATGGGCAGGGATGCGTTCCACTATCCCAGGTTGCTCCAAGCCCTGTCCAGCCTGGCCTCGGACACTTCCAGGGATAGGGCAGCCACAGCTTCTCTGGCCAACCTGTGCCAGGGTCTCACTCCCCATTGTAAAAAAACCTCTTCCTTTGCTAATCCAGATCAAACCTCCTTCAGTTTGAAGCCATTCCCTGGACTTGGGGCAAAGGGTTTAACGACTTGTTGTTGAAAGACGTGTGAACAGGCATGGATTTGCCACGAGCTCATGTTGAGGCTGTGGCCATCAAATGGAGCAGGAATGCTTGAAGAAAGTGCCAAAGAAACTTCACTTGGAGAACAGAGCATCTCAGAGCCTCAGATACATCAACTACTTCCCCTTCTCCTTTCTTGCCTTCAAAGCAGAACAGGGAAAGCAAAAAACACTCCAGGAATAAGCGGTGCTACAGGTCTATGGAATTATTTTTTTCTTAAAGAAAACCTGCCCTTGCAGAACTGCCTATTTTTGCATGCTTCAGTTATTCCCCAAAACTGGAAATATTAAGTTTTCTTGTTCTGAGTATTCTGGATTAAAAACATACCCAAAAAGTGAACTAGATGTCAGCAAGGAACAGCCAGTAACATCATTAGATAACTGCTTGAGGCAAAAAATCCCAGGAAGAGTTCAGGCCAAGGAGCGAGCATCCAAAGCAAGTGGAGTTTTCTAACCTCACACTGGGCCTCAAGGCAGAGCCCAAGCTGGGGGTGAGGGGAGGTGGTTCAGAAGGGGATTGGCACGGAGTCATTTTACCCTGCCTAGCGCCTTCCAGGCACAGGGGATACCAGAGACATCCCACAGCACTTGGCAGGACTCACAACTTCCAAGCCCCCGAAATCTCAGTAATTGCAGAACTCACAGTTTTGTATTTCATTACCAAGAGCACGAAGCCTTCCCCCAAAGCAGCAGGGCCTGCTCCAGGTGCCTGGGACAGGGGAAGGAGCCACGGATGGAGCGTGAGAGCAGGGAGGAAAGCTGAGTGGGACAATCCGACCTGTGCACACGGGCAGGGCAGCACAGGGAGACCCGGTGTGCCGGGCGGGGAAGCTCAGCAGCAGCATTAGCAAACACCCCAGGAAACACTGGGGAATCTCCCGTGGAAGTCTGCAAGTACCCAACTGGGTGAGAAATGCTTCCTAAGAGCAGGGAGACCCCAATATTGCCCTGCACTGGACACACCCCTCCCATGCCTGCTCCCACCTGTGCCCAGCCTTTCTCCATAGGCACGTTTTTGTGCCACTGCTCCCACAGTTCCCCACAAAACCCCAGAAGTCCCCCCTTTGTGGTCACCCACACCTTATGACAACTTATTACCACAGTTTTCCTACTACACAGTGCCAGTCTCTTATCAGGAAATGATCCAAGCTACCTGTGTGGCCACCAGGAGACCCCAAGGTGTGGGGGAAGAGCACTCCGAGGTGGAAGCAGCCAGCCTCCAGCCCCCAGCCATCCCCTCCGTGCAGGCTTCTTCCCCACGTTATTTATTTTTGCTCACCACTGCTATGTCTCCTCCAGCTTCGTTCCATGCACAATTTGTCATATTAAACCAACCTGGCAGCAGAACCACGGGCCCAGAGGGAAGCGATCCTGCATGTCCACAGGAACCCAACCTGCAGCTCCCCTGGGCCACAGTTCCAGCAGGCTGAGTTCAAACCTTGTGCAGCACCCAGGCACTTTGTTCAGCAGCTGCAACGCTCTGCTCTGCCCAGCTGCCATCACTGCCACCAGTAATGCCAGTGTTTGTGTCCTCTAACGTGCAAAAAACCCAGAAGAAAAACATCTACAATAGAAACCTCAGCCAGGCCCTGACCCTGCTGAGGCTGTTGGGTGAGGGAGTGCCCCCGTGCAGACCCCACAGCTGCCTTGAGGAGAGAGAACTTGGCTAGTGATAACTTATTCCTCAGTGGGGGAACTTGAGCCTGGCTTAGGGGCAGCACTGACTCACAGAACATGGTTATCCCAACATCTGCACAGATAGTCCGAGTTTCCCAGTTTGGAGCTGTCCTCAAAAGCAAAAGCCAGTCCACACCAGAGCACTGGCATTAAAGGGGGCAGCTACAGGTCAACAGGCCAGTGCTGCCCTCAGACAGGGCTTAGGGAAAACAAAACTACAGGCTACAACACCCTCTACTCAAAGACACTGCATCAAACATGACATGCTTGGCCATTACCCCTTTTCCTTCTCAGACCACACCACTGCCCGCCTGCCAAGTCTAGGGAGGGGAGTCTCAGCTACACAAGTGAAGTGTGGAGTCTCCAGAAGAAGAGGGGATACAAAAATGTAACAAACTGTTCATTTTATTAGAAACATCAGGTAAGTTACAGTTTCAGAACCAGGATCTGCAGGTCCCATGGCTGTGCCAGATCTGCTGGCTGCCGCTGGGCGAGTCCTGGCACATCCCAGCCTCAGTTTCCCTTATCTGTTAAATACAGAAAAATTGATATTTCCAGCCCATTCCAACAACGCTTAATTAACAAGTGCAGAAGGCTCTGAAGCCCCAAAGGAAAGGACCAGAGAGGGTGAAGAGCATTTGGAAATATTTTCCCACACTGTGAGGCAGAACAAGCACCCAAAAGAAGGTTATCGGTGTAAGAGTTTTTTTTCCCCCGGAGGAAAGACATGGCAGCTGCAGACCGAGTCACCCCGCGCGTGCAGAGCACGAACTTTTGGGGAGATGCCCCCGGATATGCCATCAAAGACCCCGTGGTGGTACCGATGGGCAGCGCTTTACTGGGGAGACTCTCCGGTCGGAGGGCGCACGCAGAGCACCCCGACCGGGATGGAGGGACCTGGAGGGGGGACCGAGCTCGCGGGCCGGGGCTCCTCCAGGACCCCCGGACCGGCGTCGCCCGGGGATTTCCCGTGGGCCGCGGGACCCACCCCGGCCACGGTCCCCGGGGCGCCACCGAGGAGCGGTGCCGGCAGCGGGCCCGGCGGCCCGCGAGGAGCCCGGCGGGGCGGGAGCGCGGCTCCCATTGTTACCGCCGGCAGCGGCGGGGCCGGGCGGGCTGCGGGAGCGCGACAGAGCCCGGAGCCGCCCGACCCCGCGGCTCACAATGGGGGCCGAGCGGCCGGAGCGAACCGGAGGGCGCCGGCGGGGCCCGGGCGGGAGCCCCCGCGGCGGCGCCAGGCCAGGCCCGCACCAGGGAGGCGGGCGAGTTCGGGCCGCTTCCGCCCTCATGGCCGCGGCCGCCATTTCACACCCCCCCCCCTCCGCCGCCCGCCCGCACCCGGCCCGCCCGCCCGCCTCACCTG